>VZQC01002643.1:1021538-1197306 GCA_009823505.1 Rhizomys pruinosus
AGGAGAACTCCAATTCCAGGGGAATCCGAGACCCGCTTCTGACCTCCGCGGCATTGCACGACACGGGTGCACAAACCTGCATGCAGACAGTACATTCATACACATACAGAAATAAATAAAATTAATAAAAAAAATTAAAAAAAAATTAAAAAAAAAAAAAGAAACACATCTTACCTTCAAGGATAGGCACCACCTTAAATTGAAAGGATGGAAAAAATACTCCAAGCAAATGGTAATAAAAAGAAAGCAGGTGTTGCTATTTTGATATCAGACAAAATAGACTTTAAAGTAAAAGAAATCAGAAGAGACAAAGAAGGCCATTACATTTTTATCAAAGGAATAATTCACAAAAAAGATTTCACAATTATGAATATATATGCACCAAACTCTGGTGCACCAAATTTTATAAAGACAATCCTTCAGGACCACAAGGCACAGATTAACCCCAGAACTCTCATAGAAGGGAATTTCAATACCCAAATGAGCCTTTTGGACAGGCCGGCTGGACAAAGAATAAACAGAGAAACATCTGAATTGAATGATATGATAGAAAAATCAGTAGCCTTTCTTTACATCAACAACAAGCAACAGAAGAAGGAATTCAAGGAGACCTTCCCACTCACAATAGCCTCAAAAACAATAAAATACCTAGGAACAAACCTAACTGAAGACACCAACGATCTCTACAACAAAAATTTTAAACCCTTGAAGAAATAAATTGAAGAAGACTTCAGAAGATAGAAAAACCTCCCATGCTCATGGATTGGGAAAATTAACATTGTAAAAATGTCCATTTTACCCAAACTCTTTAATAGATTGAACGCAATCCCAATTAAAATCCCCAAGAGTTTCTTCACAGGCTTGAAAAAAAGTCTTTAATTTCATTTGGAAAAACAAAAGATTTCCAATAGCCAATACAACCCTGAGTGAAAAGAGCAATACAGGGGGAATCTCTATACCAGACTTCAAACTCTACTACAGGGCTATAGTCATAAAAACAGCTTAGTACTGGCACAAAACAGACCTGTTCATCAATGGAACAAAAGTGATGATTCAAAGTTGAGCATGTACAATTTCAGCCACCTCATTTTTGAGAAGGGGGCCGGTAAAACACAATCGAGGAAAGATAGCATCTTCAGCAAGTGGTGTTGGAACAACTGGATCACAACTTGTAGAAGAATGAAATTAAACCCCTACCCCTCTCCCTGTACAAAACTCAACTCCAGATGGATTAAGGACCTCAGTGTGAAACCCCAATCTCTGAAGGCAATAGAAGACAAATTTAGCTGCAGAGTACAAGACATAGACATAGGAAACGACTTACTAAATCATACAGCAGCTGCAGAAGAAATAAGATCGACAATTGACAAATGGGACCTCATTAAACTCAAAAGCTTCTGTACATCAAAAGAAGCAATCAAGGAAGTGAAGACAAAACCCACAAAGTAGGAGGAAATCTTCACCACAGTTATATACGACAAAGCATTAATTTCCAGAATATATAAACTACTAAAAAGACAAAGAAGAAAGAAAACCAATGACCCACTCAATAGATGGAGCAAAGAGCTGAACAGAGACTTCACAACTGAGAAATTAGAGATGACTGAGAAACATTTTAAGAAGTGTTCTACATCACTAATTATGGAAATGCAAATTAAAACCACTTTAAGATATCATCTTACTCCAATAAGACTGGCTAGGATCAAGAAAACAAATCATACCAAGTGCTGGAGAGGTTGTGGGGAAAGGGGAACACTCATCCACTGCTGGTGGTAATGTAAACTCATACAGCCACTGTGGAAAGCAGTGTGGAGAACCCATGGAAAACTTGGAATGAATTTGCCACCTGACCCATACCACTCCTGGGTATGTACCCACAAGAATCATGTTGCCCCAGAGATACATGCACAGCCATGTTTATTGCAGCTCTCTTCACAATAGCAAAAGCTGGAACCAAGCCAAGTGCCCCTCAACTGATGAGTGGATAGAGAAAAGATGTTACATCTACACAATGGAGTTCTATGCAGCAGTAAAGAAAGATGACATCATGAGCTTTGCAGGTAAATGGCTGGAGCTAGAAGATATCATGCTAAGTTAAATAACACAGTCCCATAAAAACAAACGACAATTGATATCCCTCATCTGTGGATGCTAGCACAAATTACCTTATTGTATGGCAAACTGAGCAATGTCAATGTGATCTGAAAAAAATGTGCTCTTATATTTTTAATCCCTTAAAAATAATAAACAAAAAATTGATAAAACTCTTGTCATCCCTTGGCACAAAAGCCACAGTTTCTAGATCAACATACAGTATAAACATTTGTGTGTGTGCCCACAATGTAACTTGTCATGATGATTAATGTTATTTAAAAGCCTGCACCTCTTATAGTTTGTGTTTTGTTAGTAGAGTTAAGAAACAGACCCATGGATAGACTGTCAACCCACAAAGAGTATCAAGCCTGGACAAACCAGAAAGTCCAAAGTCATACTTCAAAAGAAATTAAACTGTTTTACTTCTCACCCATCTGTGCCCCTTTTCCCAAAGCCTACGGAACAACTCCCAGAAGAGGAGGTGTTTCAGAATATAAGGGCTAAGGATGTGGAGTAAATTGTGAGATAACAAAAAGATGGACTGGACTCTTATTTTATCAATATGCTTGTGCATACAAACCTCTCCAATTGGACTATTATAAAACTCTGGGTTTTACAAAACTAGGGTGCTAATGACTGCTAATTGGATTTTCATGAATGTTGCCTATGTGTACTGCCTATGTTAATGACTGTTTTAAGTTGTGGTTTATTTAAAAATTATTTAGTCTTAGTCTATAAAAAATAAAAACCTAAGGTCTACCCTAACCCTCAGGCACTCAAAACAGATCTGAGCAGCTGGCTTATTCAAAGCCAGGTTCCTTTATGATTATAACCTCTACTGTGGGCTCACTTGCTTCCCAAACAAAATAAAATTTAAAGGGTGAGATATATATGAATGCAGACTGCCTGTGGGCTCTGGGTTTATCTTAATTACCTGCTCATCTGCACCTGACCCCACCCCTAGGTGAGAGAACACATGATGCAGAGAGAGCAGCAGCTCCTGACGCAAAATCCTGATACAGCTTGTGAAACGGGGCATAATGCAAGGGTGTAGGTTTGGCTGTTGAAAGATGACATCATTATGTCTAAATAAACGATGTGCTGCATAAATAAGTTGAATTCTACATTACCTTACCATCAAAAACAAAATAAACACTATTCTACAGGACCTCAAGACACAGATTAATCCTAACACACTAATATTGGGGGACTTCAACATCCTACGGAGCCCCTTGGATAGATCAACAGGACAAAAATAAACAGAGCGACATCAGAACTGTACAATACAATACACCAAGTGGACCTCATAGATATCCACAGAATATTCCACTCAGACACCAGAGATTATAATTTTTACTCAGCTCCTCATGGAACATTCTCCAAAATCTACCTCATACTGGGGCAGGGAAGAAATCTCAACAAATAAAAAGGATTGAAATTATCTCATGCATTCTATCAGACCACAGTGCAATAGAGTTCAGGATGAACACCGGAATAAGCCTAAGTAGCTACAAGAACACATGGAGACTAAACAACACAGTTCTGAATAAGGAATGGGTCAGGGAAGAAATAAAGAGTGAAATAAATGTATTCATGAAACTTAATGAAAAAGATAATATTACAGAAAAAATCTGGGGGAAACTTTAAAAAGCAGTATTGAGGCCAGGTGTGATGGAGTATGCCTTTAATCCTAGCACTCAGGAGGCAGAGGTAGGCAGATCTTTGTGTGTTCAAGGCCAGCCTGGTCTACAGAGTGTGTTCCAGGACAGCTGGGGATACAGGGAGATCTGTCTCGAAAAAGGACAACAAAAAAATAATGCAGTATTGAGTGGAAAATTTATAGCCCTAAGGGCTAAAAAAGAAAAAAAAAGAAAAAAAAAAACTAGAAAAGGAATAAATTAATGAATATAACACGGAAGCAAAAAAAAAAAAAAAAAAAACCCTAAATCCTACAGACATGAAGAAATAACTAAAATCAGAGTAGAAATCAGTGAAGTAGAAACAGAGAATCAATGAATCCAAAAGCTTGTTCTTTGAAAAGATAAACAAAATAGACTGACCTCTAGCCCAATTAACCAAAAGAAAGAAAGAGCAACTCCATATCAATAGTATTTTTGATGAAAGGGGAAACATCACAACAGACAAAGAAAAGATGCAGACAATCATAGGGAAATACTTCAAAGCCTATCCTCCCATACATTTGAAAACCTAAGAGAAATGGATGAATATCTGAAATCCAGGGAACCAACAAAGCTTAACCAAGAAAAGATTGACAGTTTAAACAGACCCATAATATTTAAGGAAATTGAAGATGTAATAAGAAACCTCCCAACTAAAAAAGCCTGGGGTCAGATGTTTTCATAGCAGAATTCTATAAAACATAAAATGAGGTCCTACAAACATTATTACTTGTATTAGTCACTTTTCTGTTGCTGTAATAAATCACCATGACCAAGGGAACTTATAAAAAGGAAGAGTTTATTTGAGCTTACTATTGACGGTTCCAGGGAATCAGAGTCCATTGTGGTGGGAGGCATGGTGGCCAGGGCTGGAGCAGCAAGCCGAGGTTCACATCTTGAAATAATCACCATCAAGAGAAAGAGGGAGAAAATGTAGACCACAAGGCTTGTTAAATGCACTAAGCCCACCCCCAATGACATACTTCCTCAAGCACAGCCACACCTTCTAAGACCTTCCAGAACAGTGCCACCAACTGGGGACAAAATATCTGAATACTTTAGCCTATGGGGGACATTTCATTCAAACCACCACACTACTCAATCTGTTACTAAGGATACACAAAGAGGGAATTCTCTCAAATTCCTTCTGTGAAGCCAGCATCACTCTTATACTAAAATCAGGCAAAGATATAAGCAAAAAAGAAAGCTATACTCAGTTGTAAGTATTTCCTGTGCATGGCCCCTTGAGCTTTTGTCCAAAGCAGTTGGGAGTGATGCATATTGGAAACAACAACAGCAACAACAGAAAGGACTGCATCAAAGAACTGAATGAAACAGTGAACTTCTGCTAAAAACAGTCAACTTCCCCATGGAGAATATTGAGAAAGACTGAGAAAGAGATGAATAGCATGCTTGGCAGAATGCATGAGCTCTGGAGGGGTGGGGGTATGGGGGGAACATAGGTCTAGATTTGATAAAAAAATGTATGTATAAATAAATAATAATTTAAAAAATTAAAAAAGAAAGTTATAGACCCATCTCATTAATGAACATAGATGGAAAATTTTTCAACAAAATACTTGTGAACTGCATACAGACTCACATCAAAAAGATCATCCATCATCATCAAGTTGGATTCATACCAGAGATGCAGGGATGGTTCAAAACATGAAAATCAAGCTGGGCGTGGTGGCACACACCTTTAATCCTAGCGCTTGTAAGTTCAAGGCCAGCCTGGTCTACAGATCGAATTCCAGGACAGCTGGGGCTACAGGGAGACCCTGTCTCAAAAAGACAAAAAATATGTAAATCAATAAATATTATAAAACACATAAATAGACTGAAAGCAAAAATGTACAATCTTCTCAGTTGATGCAGAAAAAGCCTTTAAAAAGATCCAGAATATCTTCATGGTTAAAGTTCTAGATGGAATTGGACTGAAGAGAACATTCTTCAACATAAGCAAAGCCATATATTGCCAACTCACTGCCAACATCATCCTAAATGTTGAAAAATTGGAACCATTTCCCTTAAAAGTGGGAACTCAGCAAGGCTGCCTCTTATTGCCACTCCTCTTCAAAATAGAGATTGAAATGCTTGCTAGGGCAATATGACAAGAGAAGGAAATTAAAGGAGTAGTAATCAGAAAAGAGGGAGTTAAGCTATCCCTTTTGGCAAATGATATGAGAGTTTATCTAAGGGATGCTAAAAACTCCACTAGAATACTTCTAGAAACGATTAAGAGTTTCTGTAATGTGGGAGGATATGAAATTAACCTAGAAAAATCATTAGTCTTTCTTTACACCAACAATAAACAAGTGGAGAAAGAATATAAGAAGAACTTCCCATTCTCAATAGCCTCAAAAATAATAAAATACTTGGGAACAAACCTAATCAAAGATACCAACGATCTCTACAACAAAAATTTTAAACCCCTGAAGGAGATTGAAAATGATATTTCCTATGCTTATGGATTGGAAAAATTAATACAGTAAAAATGTCCATTTTACCCAAATTGATATACAGATCCAAAGCAATACCAATAAAAATCCCCATGAGCTTCTTCACAGACTTGCAAAAAAAAAATCCTTAAATTCATATGGAAAAACAAAAGACCCAGAATAACTATAGCAACCCTAAGTGAAAAATGAAATACAGGGGGGATTGCACTAACATACTTCAAACTGTATTACAGGGCCATAGTTATAAATACAGCCTAGAGGCTGGAGGGATGGCCTAGCGGTTAAGAGCGCCGACCGCTCTTGCAGAGGACCCGGGTTCGATCCCCAGCACCCACATGGTGGTTTAGAACCGTCTGTAACTCCAATTCCAGGAGAACTCCAGTTCCAGGGGAATCTGAGACCCTCTTCTGATCTCCTCTGCATTGCACTACATGGGTGCACATACCTTCATGCAGACAGTACATTCATACACATAAAAATAAAAAATAGGGGCTGGAGTGATGGCCTAGCAGTTGGGAGTGCTGACTGCTCTTGCAGAGGACCTGGGTTTGATCACCAGCACCCACATGGTGGCGAACCATCTTTGACTCCAGTTCCAGGGGAATCCGAGACCCTCTTCTGACCTCCACGGCATTGCACTACAAGGGTGCACAGACCTGCATGCATACACTACATTCATACACATACAGAAATAAAAAAAAAAAAGTATATTCCAAATGGGTCAAAGATCTCAACGTGAAAACTGAAACCCTGAAGGTGATAAAAGAAAAAGTTGGCAACAACCTACAAGACATAGGCATAGGAAAAGACTTTCAAAATCAGACAACAACTGCACAGGAAAAAAGGTCAACAGCTGACAAATGGGACCTCATCAAACTTACAAGCTTCTGTACAGTGAAAAAAAACAATCAGTGAAGTGAAGAGAAAACCCACAGAGTGGGAGGAAACCTTCACCAGTGATACATCTGACAGAGCATTAACATCCAGGATATATAGATTACTCGCCAAAAAAAGTAAGAAAAGAAATGACCTACTCAAAAGGTAAAGAGCCGAACAGTGACTTCACCAGTGTGGAATTAAAGATGTCTGAGAAACATCTTAAAAAGTGTTCAACGTCATTAATAATTAAGGAAATGCAAATTAAAACCAGTCTCAGATATCATCTCACACCTCTATGACTGGCTAAGTTCAAGAAAAATAAAGACACCAAATGCTGGAGAAGTTGTGGGGAAAGGAGAGCACTCACCCACTGCAGGTGGGAATGTCAACTTGTACAAACATTATGGAAAGCAGTGTGGAGAACACTTAAAGGACTCAAAATTAGCCTACCATCTGATCCAGTCATACAACTCCTGGGTCTATACTACTTTACCTTTATACAATCATGAACCCACTTTAGATCATGTGATTTTATAGAGCTCTAAGCTCACAGAAAGGCACTAATGGTTGGTTTTGTATGCAGTGTTGTAATATCAAAATTGTTAATATCATCTATGATCATGTCTCGCAAACCAACCCTTCAGAGAATACTTGAAGCAATTCAAAGGACAGAGGCACCTTTAAAGAGAAATTAATAAAAGGAGAAATACAGAAATACAAAGCTAGACCCAGAATGCAAACAGAAAATAAGGTAAAATGGAGCAGCACACACCTCTCAATAATAACCTTAGATATTAGTGGGCTGAGCTCCCCAAACAAAAGACATAGACTTGGAGAATGGATTAGGAAACATAATCCATGTATATGCTGTCTACAAAAAACACATCTCACACTCAAGGATAGGCACCAACTTAAAGTGAAAGGATGGAAAATATTCCAAGAAAATGGTAACCGAAGTTACTTTCAGTTCTTCACCATTGCCCCTCAAACAACAAGTGGATAGAGAAAAATGTGGTACACCTACACAATGGAATTCTATGCAGCAGTAAAGAAAGATGGCATCATGAATTTTGCAGGTAAATGGATGGAGCTAGAAGACATTATGCTATGTGAAGTAATACAATCCCAGAAAAACAATTGATGAATGATTATCCCTCATTTGTGCATGCTAGCACCAAATTCCTAGAACTAAGGTAAACTGAGCACCACACACACACACACACACACACACACACACACACATATATACATATATACATATATATGTAAATATATACATACAATATATATGCATACATATATATACATACATACAATATATATGCATACAAATATATATATATGTATATATATATATATTTATATATATTTATATGTACATATTTATATGTACATATATATATGTATACATATATATATGTACATATATATATGTATACATATATATATGTACATATAAATATGTATACATATGTAATATATTATATATTTTATATGTAGAAATATAATATAATATGTAAAAAATATATATATATAATATATATATTTTAAAATATATATAAGTATAATTATATTTATTTATTTATATATAATATATAATATAGATGTAATCAATATATATGCATATATAATGTATAATTATAAGTGACATATAATATATATGTATACATATATATATGTACATATATATATGTATACATATATATATGTATACATATATATGTACATATAAATATGTATACATATATATATATATAAATATATATATACATATATATATTTGTATGCATATATATTCACCTGAAAGCAACTGTGCCATTATATGGTGAATAACTTAATGGAATCTAGAATTAACTTACCACTTATTTTCAGACTTTGTAATTTTGGTATATGGAGGGAGGGCATGTACGCATAGTTTAAAGTAATATAAAATTAAAGGGGAAAATATGAATTACTAAACATGTTTGGAATTAATACAGTTTACTTTCATACATCATAATTTTGCTCTTTGTGTGAAGAATGAATATGCATATTTTAGAGCAATACAAATTGGATGCAACAACAACAAAAGGACTGGGTCAAACAACTGACTGAAACAGTAAACTTCAGCTAATAACAATAAACCCCTGCATAGAAAAACATTAAAAAGTTTGAGAAAAAAAAAAAAAGGATGCAGGACATGTATGGCAAAATGCATGAACTTGGGTGGGATGGGGGGCATGGAAAGGGGAATGAGTCTAAATTGGCCTGAGAAATGTTGTAGGAATTGCACAAAACCTCAATAAAAAACGTTAAAAAAGACCCCCTCCCAATATATATAACTTGATTCTCCTGCCTGTCTTTTTATGTGTTTGATCATCAATTAAAGCACATATTTTAATGTTTTTTTTTAAATAAATTGCTTTTAGTTCACAGTGCTTCCATGTAAACACTTCAGCATTATTGCAGAATTTCTTTGGATAAGATAGAAATAAGCTATTTCACTTGTGTTCATTTGAGAATGAGAAGTAAAACACAAAGAAGTTTGGAGCTGTTATCTACAAACCTCTTCAAATTAAGGCAGCTCTTATACTACCATGATTTATGAGTAATAAGACTTGTACAAAGGAAACGACTGTTGTTTCTAGCCATGCATAACATGTCTAAATTAAAAACATAGTTGTAAACGGGGATGCTGTCACATTTGGTGCAGCAAAGCAGGCAAATTTAATTTATAAATCCTTCAGCAGTACAAATTCAGACCTCTTTTCTAAACATCCACGTCCTCAGCATAGAAACCTTTTAATTACCTTCTGACACTGAATTGAGATGTTTATGGCAGCAGGGGGAAGTTCATATCAGTGGTCAGAATGTCATTATGGGACCTCTGAGGCAGCAACCCAGCACATACCCGTTCAAGGCTTCAGATCCTTCATGTTTTGATCAAAGAACTGTGTTGGAGGCAGTTAAATAAAACATCACTGAACGTGTTAAACTGGAATTATTTCTGCCTAAAAGGGACTTAAATTGAATTAATAGATCATACTTTGTAAGGGACTCATCAGGTTCTGATTGACAAAAAGTTATATTTCTTGGTTTGTGTTTCTCATTGCAGCATTAAATTTGGATTTCAGTCTCACACCGCTGGCTTTTTGCCCTTTCGTTCAACCACTTCTACTGATAGCTTAAATGCTGGGAGACACCATGTATTTATCAAAAACAAACATCCTCTTATTTGCACAAACCAATCATATTAGTCTTAGTGGAGGTAAGCTCAGGCTGCCCTTGAGGAGATTATTGTCTTAAAGTGAACAGCTGGAACCACTTTTGAGTAACTAGCCATTCATAGTATGTGGTAATTGGACAAAATATGGCAGTTGCACATTTGAACCCACAGCACAAGAGACTGCACACACAAGACCTTTAAAACCCCAAGCCTGAAAAAAAAATCCCAGCATGATTGGAGGTGTGGGCAAGAAGCCCCATCCTAGCGGAAAATCAATCGCAAATGATATCTTCCTTTGACTTTCATGTCTTTCATTCTAAATCTCTGTTCTCAATTGTAGAAAAGGTACAGCATTTGCTCTTTTAAGTATGACTTTCTCTGCTTAACTTGATAAACTTCAGTTTCATTTATTTCCTTCAAATGGCATGGTTTTGCTCTTTTTTTATCTTTTTTTTTTATTGATGCTTTGTGCATTTCATACATCATTTTCTAATTCAGTTCAGGCATATTTCCCTTTCCCTTCCCCCCCACCCCCACCCCATCCCAGATCATGCATTCTGCCATAACTGTCCTGCATCTTTCTCTCAGTTTTTTTTTTTTCATTTTTTAGCTATAAGTGATAATCCATGAGTACAAGCATCCTTCATGTAAAACCAATTTGCAGGCTGTTGTGCCCAAAACCCCACAGCCCCACCATCCAGCGGGGGGTGAGGGGTTGTATGTTCAATCAAGTTGATCAAATGAGTGTCCAGACTACATTGCTGTAGTTTCACCATTCACCCCAATCGCAGCCCTTACACTCCACCATGCCCCCCTTTCCGCAGATTGTTCCCTAGGCTTAGAAAAGGGGCACAGGTGGATGAGAAGCAAAACAGTCCACTCTCTCTGGTGCTGTTGTCTTGGACTCTGGTCAATTCTGGCTTTTTCCTTTCATGGGCTGACAGTTTGTCCAGGAATAACTTTTCGATCCTACTAATGAAGCACAAGCAATTAGATATATAGGTATTTAAACAGAACTAATAGTTATGGTAGGTTACTTTGGTATACACACATATGTTTGGATGATATGTTAATCCATGAGGGCCCTGCTGCCGAAGACCTGACGTTGGCATGGGAAGGATGTATTGGGACCACACACGCAAGTGTACGGATGGCCTCTAGAATGCCAGAGAGTGTTACCAAAGGCCACTAAACCAATAAAGCAAATACGGGTCTCCTTGAGTCAAGCAGGACTCCACCGTCAGCACCAGCTACACCTCACCTGCCTGGAAATACTGGGCAGCAGTGGCAGCCATATGTCTGTATATCCCAAACCTAATTGGCTATTTGCTCTCTCCTTGGAGGAATAACCCGTGGTTGATGCCACAAGCTTACATCCTCTATAGGTTAGGAGAGGTTATAAGCCATAGTAAGACCCTGTCATATTTAACAGGTTTTGCTCTTTTATAAAATGTAAACCTACTCCACCATGTGCATTATGTGTAATTTGCAGGTTTATATGAGTATATCATAGCTGAATAGTGAAATTCCATATTGGTTTATCTATTGATGCACATGTGGTCTCAACCCATATTTAGGCTTGTGCTTAACACCATGATAACATGAGCATGTGGATGAATACTGAGCTAAGAAATAAGCTTGCAATTCTTGGACTTTATTTCTCTTAATTTATCATCAGCTTGAAACCTTTCATATAGATCAATGATTATAATGATAGTCATTATAATAACTTTCAACTCAGAGTACCTATCCCACAGGGTGTTGGAACATTTAAACTTGATACATTTCTATATGAGGTTATAACCATGAACATGCTCATCTCAATTATTTATCACCTTTTGTGTATAAATTCATATGATATCACTACTAATTTCCCTATACCTGGTTGTCTCTATATGCAAAAACCTCGCAGCAAAATTAATTTCTTCCTAAGATTCATTTTCTTCAAGTGCTCGTCTTCCCATACATTGCTGCAGAATGTCAAAAAATACTCATGTTCCTAAACAGTCAGTTTAGATATCATATTCTATACTGCCTTCTTCCCACCCCATCTAACTTCCTTTTCTTATCCCCCCCATCTAACTTTCTATATACAAAGAGTTTCATTCCCAGGGAACGAATCAATTCCTTGATTCTGGACTCTGAAGACTCCAAAATTACGTTTCATAATTGTTTGTACGGTAAGCCAGCCACTATTTTTTTTAATAATCTGTTGTGATATGAGTATAAAAATGTTCACAGAGAGGCTCAAAAGTCTTGATAGACAAACCTCTGTCCATCCTGCCTCAACCTCCAGATACAATGGAATGTGACCAGCTGCCTTGTACATTTCTGCCATGATGTCTCTTTTCTGAGGTCCCTTTTAAATCATGAACCACAATAAATACTCCCTCTTATGTTGCTTTAGTCAGAAAAGCAACTAAACCACAGTGAAAGCTAAATAAGACAAACATGCAGCAGGTAGAGGCTCAGTACATATCCGTCAGCTATAAAGAGGGCTAGGCATAGAAACCTTTGCCTTCTGGGTAGTCATAACCCCTTAAGAGGTCATGAGCAACACTTAGAGCATGACTTTTCTGGGCTTCTTCAGAGGCACTTCTTCAGTGACCCTGAACTCCCACAGCATTCTCATGACTCATTTATAGAAAATTTAATCTATAAATTGTTTTTCTGATCCTTTTCTGTAAAGATTTGTAATGATTTTGACATTTTTCTTTTTGAATCAGAGGTCACAGTACGGAAGTAAGCTGTCATGTACTTCTGGTGCCCATTAATCAATCAATAACATTCAATTTATCGTTAAGTGTTATGCAGTCTGTGAAGATCAAGTCTGTATATTTCCTTATTTTCACAGAAAGAATTGGGTGATTAATCTTTTCTCCCTTGTGGTTTATTTATGCCTCCATGATTCCAGTATAATTTAAGTATATATTATTTGGCATAAGAATTTTTTTCATTATTTTAACATTCCCCCATGCTGAATGGAGAATCTGACAAATGGAAAATACAGTTTAAATATTTATGAAGTGTACAAAAGCTGCTTGCCCATGGAATTTTCAGTCTTTTCATGTAGCAATAGATAAGAATCTCACTTCAAGACAATGTCATCACCTGTCAATTTGAATTGACTTATCAAACTTAAAATGACCTACTAAATTAGAAGTACACTGTTTATTTCTTTTACAGAAATTTTAATCTATGGGAAATGTTTTCAGGAGAAAAAATATGTTCTACCTTGCACTTACTATTCAGTGTAATGAGAAAAATTAATGATATTCTTTTTCTTTTTTGTTTTCATTTTTGGTATGTGACAGTGTTTCACTATGTAAACCTGGTTGGCCTGGCACTTACTATACAGACCAGGTTGTTTTCAACTCAAGGATCTGCATACTCTGCCTCCCTAAAGCTTGGATTAAAGATATGTGCCACCACACTTGGCAGGAATGATCTTTAAAAAATTATTCAAAGTTAATTAGTGAAGCTCAAATTTCCAAAGAAATTTTTAGGTTATCTTCTCAAAAATATGTTTGTACATTAACCATATATTCTGCTTAATAAAGTATTATAAAATTCATAACAAATTTGATCCAGCCTTCTGGAGTTCTAACATGGAAAGAACTTAAGTGTCCCTCAAATGACAAGTGGATAAAGAAAATGTGGTACATATACACAATGGAGTTCTATTCAGCAGTAAAAAAAGAAAAAAAATGAAACTTTCAGATAAATGGATAGAACTAGAAACTGATATACTATGTTCTTCTTCATTGGTGGATCCTAGCACAAAATATTTATACATGAGTGTATATTCTGCTCTAAATGCAGGAACCAAGTAAATGAAAGGAACCAGGGAGATAAAGGGAAAGAAGGAACCTGAGTGAGAAGAACTGTAGGAGAGGAGTTATTAAGGGGTAGATGAGTAAAATGGAGCTATTTAAATTGGAATGGGGAGGAAGGGTTATACAAGGAACTATGGGGATAAAGAAGAAGATGGAGCTCAAGAGAGATGGAGCCATAGGAGATAGGAACCATCAAGGCAGAAATGGTAACACTTTAAATGTGGAAGGTGTGGAAGGAGGGTTAGAAAGGGAGAGGTAGAAAGGAGGGATGCTGACTAGGTAGTATAAAAGCAGAGTGACCTTTAGTCCAACAACCTTCTGACAAATTCCACATACAACATCTCTACACGAGTCCATATGTACAGTCCAAGGCTACATAATAATATACAGTCCCAGACAGATGAAATCTTCCTTTGAGGTGTTGGTCAGAGTAGTCTAAGAGATTTCTAAAATTACATAGGCTGTTGTCACAGCCTTTGACTGCCTACAAGAATTTGTAGTTAAGAACTTATTGCTGAAGACAGGAGATACTTCACACACAGAATTTCGAGTAATGGAGCTGGAAGTGACCTGGAAGTCACCTCCTAAAGGCTAGGTCTCATAGCTTTGGAAAGCACTGTGAAAGCTGCTAAGAGGGAACTTCAGTGTTCCAATCCCAGATTCAAACGGTAATAATCACATCAGTGGCCAGCATAGCAAACAACACTATTCCAATTGTGGCACTTTTATCTTGGGGAAAGAAGTACCTAATTGTACTCAATGGTAGGAAATTATCATGTGGCAAATAAACCTAGCCAAATAAGCGTACATGGAGTGATAATAGTTATTAGAAAAAACCCCAAGGCATCTTAGAGAAATGTAACTTCTTACAGGAAAGGTAACAAATGGTCAAAACATAAAGAAGAATTCAGGATGTGGTTGTTTGGATGACACTCCTATAATAAAGTCCACTCAGATAAGACTCAGGGACTATTGCAGAGGAGGGGGCAGAATGATTGTGAGAGGCAGGGAATAGGTGAATGACCATATGGAAATAGAGTCCTGTGGGCTCAGGGGTCCTTGCTCACATGAACCAACAACAATGGTGTCAGCATGGACAAGAACGATGCAAAATCATGCAGACAAAAACCAATCACAGACCTATGGAAATGAATAGCAGGACTTAATCTTAGTCACAGAATTATTGGCAGCTAATTACTGTTGGGTGAGGAAGAGCTGACCTTCTTAAAGGGAGAAACTCTAGATTGGCTAAATAAACCTCAGTGGATGACCGTGCACTGAGTGATATCTACAGACACTAACTTGACAACATAGACCTTAGAACAATTGACAGAACGTATGAAATCCACAAAAATCCAATACTTTCTTGTAACAAATTATTATAAATTACAAATAAATTATAAATTCTTTTCTTATAAAAAATTCTAAATTTCAATGATAAATTCTTAATCAAGTTGACATGGGTAAAAAAGCTTTATTTTATAATAATTTTTATAGGATATATTTCCTTGGTATTGACTGATAAAATATATTTTTTTAATTTTTTTTTATATTTTATTTATTTATTTGTGTGTGAATGTACTGCCTGCATGTAGGTCTGTGCACCCGTGTCGTGCAATGCCGCGGAGGTCAGAAGAGGATCTCAGATTCCCCTGGAACTGGAGTTCTCCTGGAATTGGAGTTACAGACAGTTCTTAGCCGCCATGTGGGTGCTGGGGATCGAACCCGGGTCCTCTGTAAGAGCAGTCGGTGCTCTTAACCACTAGGCCATCTCTCCAGCTTCAATTGACTGATAAAATATTTTAAATTAAATAAATTCCATAGATTATTTGGAAAAAGATTCACATATATTTAATAAAAAATGTGATTTCTATAGTTGACTGAAGAATGTCTTTCATATCTGTATAATGATACATTTCATATAAATAATAAAAATAATCTTTATCTTACCATTTACTTATTATTTGTATGACTATCTTAGAAATTATTTTGACTTTGCTTTTTTATGGATAGTTATTATAAGTATTACTAATAAATTTACATATAAATATGAACTCTGCAATATTATTTTAATAAATTTAGGAATTTTGGGAGATAATATAACATATTCAGTGCTTAGGCTGGTAGAGTAACATTAGCCTTATAAGAGAGGTAATCAATTTATAGTAATCACTTTGATCCATGTTCTTTAATTTATATGATAAGCAGATGAAATGAATTGCTAGTAATAACCAAACAAATGGTTTCTTATTATTAAACTCCCCTCAGAATTGAGACTGCTGTTCATGACACATAATCCATTGTTCTTAACTAGGCAAGCAGTGGTTTTTAATGTGATATATAAAAATCTAGTAAACCATTGCATATATCTCAAACATTTATGAAATGATCTCTTCAGTACAGTAGCAAATTAGCTTAAGGTTTTTAAAAAATATTTATTGCATAAAATTGTCCTGAAATCTAAAATAATTTCTATAATTTATAGTTTCTTACAAGCATTAATCCATATTGGCTACATATTCATATGTATGTGCATTGCATAAATTATACTTGTACAAATATATACTTTGGCATTTTGAGATATTGTTAGGCTTCCTATGAAGGTGCTTTAAAAATAAGGTCAGCAATCCAAGGCATTTAATCTAGTATTCAATAGGACTATCAGGTGAGTACTGGGTGGATCGTAAACACATCATAGAAATACAGAGACAAACTGTATCTTAGTGAGATGGGCTGAGATGGGATACAACTTCAATATACTACAGAAAATGATGAATCTTAAAGCAGGAACTTCCTGAAATGTTCTATTTAATAGTTTCAGATCCTTGCTGACTGTGGGAAATCAGAACCAGGGGTAATAAACTGAGCCATGAACAAAGGGAGTCTATTTGGTGGACGATTACCCAAGCATTTCTGGACATGTATTTTCTTGCTTATAGCTCTTTGTCAGCATAGGTATCTGGATAGGTTACACAGGATTTATATTAGCCCTCTGGCCTCAATATAACTGAAAATAAAATTTCAGCTGAATTACTCAAGAGAACCAAGATAAACATGTAATAATATTGTTATAACTAAATGAGCAACATATTCCTTATATATAATGCTTTGAAAACACCTAACTTTCATTGGTACTTCCATATGAAAATCTCTTTTACATTTCAAACTTCAAACTGATAATTTTTCTCAAAACTTGTTACTGCACATTGACCTGAAATGACTTCCTAAAATCTTTTCTAATTGTACAAAGTAGAAGCCATATTGTTCCAGTTACTCCAGCCAAAATATTCATTTTGATTTTCACTCATGCTCTCTTACCAGTCTATGAGCTATTAGCTGCATCATCACCCATCAGGAACTTCATTATCTCACAATGTCCATTTTAGCCTCTATATAGTTCACCATCTATTCAGTAGACATGTGCAGCTGACTATATCTAAATGCTCTATTGTGGATTCAGCAGTGATATAAAAATTGCTTTCATATCGTCAATAACTGTGTAAAAATAGTGTAGACCTAGATTTTGCAAACAGAAGCAACAAGTACAACAAAGAGTCTCTACTTTGCTCATGCTTTCTAGCCATCAGCCTTAAAACATTATGAAATACAACTTGACACTTGACACAAATCTTTAAATGGTTTCACATTTTACTCAGAAAGAAAAGAAAAATTGTTATGAAGCCTTACTGAAGTACCACGAGCCTCCATCTCCATTCACATTCATCCAAATTCCATTTTCCCAGACATCCTACACCAATTTCTTTGTGTCCTTGAACATGAGAAGGACTGTTAGGCCATCAGCATCAGGGTTTCCATTTGCTCTTCTGCAGGCTAAAAAAAACAAAATTCTCCATATATTTCCAAATATTCTGATTCTTAACTGTGACATCCTAAAATGAACATATATATATATATATACATATTATATTATAAATATATATTATATATATATATATATATATTCTTTTATTTGTGGTCCTTTCAAATATTTGCTTTTGCAAATGGATTGTAAGGACCTGAAAATAAAGTTTTTTTTTCCACTTCCATGCACCTGTTCCACAAAGAAAAACTTAAAAGTATATATTTAACATTCTTATAAATGGGTGAGTATGTAAAATATTAATTCATCATTTGAATAATGTACCTTAGAATAGGAAAAGTCCACTAGAATGCATATTTCATAGTTTCAGAAAATATATCAATATTTTACCTTTATATATACTATCATTTCTTTGAATTATATTAAATTATTATAATACTGTAACTATTTGACGTGTTTATCACATGAAGAATGAGTCGAATATTTTCCTCAAAACAGTTTATATCTCTCATAATTAAGCTTACAAATAGTCAGACATTTCAGGTGTAGTGTTTTATAAATAATTTTGAATGATTACACCAATACTGTTAGAAATTATGAGTTGGAGCGATTATGAAGTTTCCCAGACATATTTTCTTTCATTGTTTGAGATATGGAACTTGATGTCAGACATGTGATTTGTTATACTCAAGATAGGAATTCAATTTAACAAGTCCTATAGAGTACAGCAGAATAAATGCCTATCAACTGTTTGATCAATCAATTAAAATTTCCAATAGGAAGAGAGATTTCTTGATAAATTCCGTGCAGTTGTGAATTGACAAAGGCCAAACGGAAAGTGAGATTTTTTGTGGCTTTTTGACAGTCTTTGACACATACGTAAATGAAAGAAACTATTCCTAATGTCTGTTTTCAACTATAGGGTTTCCTATCTGGTTGAGACAGAAATTAAAAATGTGAATACCTCATTGAATCGTCCTAGTACAATGAAAACAGCCTTAAATGCAATGCTGATTTGAGTGATATCAGTGTGCTCTCCATGGCCAAGAAATTTTCTGGTTTGTTTTTCATTGTCTCCAACAGTCTACTGATGGCCAGAACTATGCTAGAGATGGAAAACCAGGTTGAAAGAGATGATTGATTAGCAAAGAGGATGTAAGACATGATTAGAGATGTGTTCAGCACTTTGAATGACAAAATGATGAGCTAGGTATCAAAGTCATGAGATGTTCATTAGAGTAATGGACTCTGCTTGATGTCAAAATGCATTAAGTACTTCTTGCGATCTGTGGTATTTATCCAACTAGGAGTGAAACATTTGCTGAGAAGTTTAAATCTTATGTTTAATACATTATAATCATGGGTAATAAATTTTTCATGAATTATATTTCACTTGAAATCCAGGATGATTTATTAGGTTCATGAATTCATTTAAAATTCAATTCCTTTGGGTGCTGCATCGCTGAACTTAATAAGCCATATTCTCCCAGAGGTTAAGTTGCTTTACAAATTTCTAGAGCCCTGTTAAATTAAGTTCTTCAGTATATTATGTTTCCCTAGTGTTTTCAAGTGTTAATACATACTGCACAAGGGAAAGACCATGTAAATAATAAAGAATTTACAATGTGCTAGCCTTTTTTTTTCTTTTCTATACTGTCGCCTTTGCATATGCTCTTTTTTTTCATCTTTTTGAGACAGGGTCTCCCTGTAGCCCCAGCTGTCCTGCACCTCACTATGTAAAACAGGCTGGCCTTGAACTCACAGAGATCTGCCTGCCTCTGCCTCCCAAGCGCTGGGCTGACAGACATGGCCAACCTCTCATTTCTTAACATGATAGATTTCTGGGATAGCAGGCATAGTGCTGTCCTCAGTAAGGTGAAACAGATGACTTGTTTTTCTTTTATCATTCTCAGAAACACTCCCCAAGTGTTGCTGTATCCAGTTAAGATAACACTGCCTCTGGGAATTATAGAATCAAGTGTATGCTGACTTCGCATGAAGCTCCACACTATTTGTTTCTTTTGATTGGAACAAAAGCACAGTGGTAAATCCCACCTGATTTCTATTTGAAACAATTGCATCACTTGGTGATAGGTGATGGTTAATAATAAATATGCTGTCTTTGTTTCTATTCAGATCATTTTGATCTATTATAAAAACATAAGCAGAAGCTAGTATCCCTGTGTTCTAAATCTTATATTGTTTAAAACTGTTACAGTTTTAGAAGGATTACCATATATTAGACACAGCCAAAAATGTTCATTGTGGTATCAAATAATTCCCTCATGCAATAGTTGAATAAGTTTAAGGAATGATGAATAAAGAATAAAAAAATAAGTTGTCCTATATAAAATACATATACACCCATACACATTTCCATACAAGAACCCCTACTTGAGTGGAAATATATAAATATCAGAAAATAACTATTGTCTCTAGATAATAACTTACTATGAAATATTCATTATAAAATGGGACTGTTGTATTATTTTAAATAGATTTACATAAATTTTTAATATTACTTGTACATGATAATTAACCTAGTCACGATAGTGAGTAATATATTATTTTCTTTATTTCTTTGTAGTATATTTTTTCATACATTAATTGATTGGAAGGACATTTTCTACATTTAAATTTTCTAAAAAGTTGTTCTTTATCTCTTTCCTCAGGATTCCTCTTTTGTATTTTATAACTCAGTTTAAAGTCTACATTTCAAATGTAGTCTTCAACCAACCCTAATTAATTAGGTGTTTCTGCCATGTTCCCCTAAGGCCACTCAATTTCAACACACCTCATGCTTTTTAATAATGATGTTCTTATTAATGTACATATGCTCCTTGACCTATATGAAAAAGCACATATTAACCAATGGATCCTATTTCTTCTTAATATCGCTGATCTGGATACTGTGAATATTACCATAAGAGATATATCAAAATGTGAGTTTATCATAATGTCTGACTGCATATTCAATGAAGTGTCCAATCGCTAAATGCATTATTTTATTATATACAATTTTATTTTGCTTACAATACTTTTTACTGCTTGTCACTATTAGAAGTTGTCAAAAATGCAGAATTTTTTGTAAAATTCAGTAAACTAAATGAACGTATTCTTTTTATTTTTTTATTTATTTATTTATTTATTTTTTTTTTTGGTCTTTTTGAGCCAGGGTCTCCCCAGCAGCACCTGCTGTCCCAGAACTCGCTTTGTAGACCAGGCTGGCCTTGAACACATAGAGATCCATCTGCCTCTGCCTCCTGACTGCTGGCATCAAAGGCTTGTGTCACTAGTACTTGCTAAATGAATGTGTTATTTTAAGCCACTTTAACAGTGGTTGAAAGGAACATGGCAGGACAACTCAAAATCTCACAGCTTCTTTCAATGTAAATTGTTTTTTACCTGCAATCTATGAAAAATTCACTCCTTCATTATTGTGGTGGTAATGAGAAATGTCTCACATAGACCGATATGCCTGAACTCTCTGTCTCCAGCTAGTGAAACATTTTTGGAAGGTTGTAGGACATTTCAGAGAGGGAATGCCCTGCAGAATGAATCACTTGAGCCCTGATATTTCGCACCCTGGTCCAAAATTTCTGTTCTCTCTCCTTTCCTGAGTTTATAGATAATTCAACCAGTGCTCTGATCTTGCCACCTTGCTCCTCCCATAATGGTAAATGTAAATACATGAATTATAAGCTAAAATAGCCCTGCCTTTATATTGCTTCTTGTCAAGTGTTTTGTCACATGGAAAGAAATTAAGCAAATTACCAGGTGAATAGACATGTAATTCTATAGGTTTTATGGAAAGCTCCCAATTTGTGATGATATAGCTTTGATTCTTTGGTTTTTATAATGCTATGAAAATCATACATAGTCGGGCTGGAGAGATGGCCTAGCGGTTAAGAGCACTGACTGCTCTTGCAGAGGACCCGGGTTCAATCCCAAGCACCCAAATGGTGGCTGAGAACCGTCCGTAACTCCAATTCCAGGAGAATACCAGTTCCAGGGGGAATCCGATGCCCTCTTCTGACCTCTGTGGCGTTGCACGACACTGGTGCACAAACCTACATGCAGACAGTACATTCATACACATAAATAAATAAAATTAAAAAAGAAAATCATACATATTCAGAAGAGATCAACTTCAAGTTTTCAATTTGAAACTTTTCATAAGATACTGGATGTGTTAACTATAACCAGTTCATGATTAGGCGGTGTAAGAGGACCCATAGATTGCAATTTATCCATACTCATAGGAGAAATACTGACTACATCGCTATGTGTTCTGTGGCTTTGCTATCTTATTCAGTAATTGACATCTGCTAAACACACATCTGGCATAATGTTTTCAATTTATCATAAGCTTAACAGAATGTGACTCTAACATAAGTAAAGCTTATTTGGTTTAATATCTTAATTTTTATTTACCATTTTCCATGCCTAACTGTTCTACTGAATTTTCATTTCATTTTGATTATCTGACTAGAATCATAATAATGCAATTATAACTTGCTTTTTAAAGATGTTTTTTAACAAATAATTCTGCGCAAATCTTCAAATTGCCACGATAAAACAATTTAGGAATTTTAAGTGACTGAAAATGTGTCTACAGTACAATTCAATAGGTCATATTGCATATATTCTGCATATTAAACATAGCCTGCTAAACTTTTCATTAAATGCAGTCCTATTTTACCCTTTGAAATACAAGGATTTGCCTTTTAGTAGGGAGTTGTCATTCCAACATAAAATAAATCCAAATGTCCTTTGACATGATTATCATCTGCTAAAATAATGAGCTTTGGTTTGTGCATTATGTAGTTTAGATAATAAAAATAGAGTTTCAACATAATGTGTTTTATTCAGAAATGTATTAAAATTTAATGGGAAATGTTTCCTTAGATTTAATAAGCTATATGCACTGCTTATAATAAATGTTTTATATTTTTGTACGAATAGTGTATAATTAAAATTTATAAACAAGACATCATAACCATCTTGGGCAAAAGAAAGCTAATGGATAAAACATAATGTACATCACATTTTATAAGAAGTATTCAAATTATCCCTTAATTGTTCATTTGAATGTTAGTTTCCTAAAAGACTGAAGAGGGCTGCCTGGGGTTAAATCATTGCAATTAATTAAAAGAAGTCATTCCTGATACACAAGAATATTACACCAACAATAAGCAACTGGAGAAGGAATATAAAGAGACCTTCCCAACCACAATAGCCTCAAAAAAAATAAACATAGGAATAAACCTATGCAAAGACACCAAAGACTTCTACAACAAAAAATTAAAAACCCTGAAGAAAGACTTTGAAAATGACATTAAAAGATGGAAATACCTCGCATGCTCAGGTATTGGAAAAATTAATATAGTAAAAACTGAACCATTGAACAATGGAACTAAATTGAAGATCCAAACTTGAGCTCATATAACTTCAGCCACCTCATATTTGACAAAGGGACCAAAATAACTCAGTGGAGGAAAGATAGCATCTTCAGCAAATGGTGCTGGCAAAACTGGATCACCATTTGTAGAAGAAAAAAATGAAACCCCTACCTCTCACTCTGTACAAAAATAAACTTGGGAGGTAGAGGCAGGTGGATCTTTCTGAGTTCAAGGCCAGCCTGGTCTACAGAGTGAGTTCCAGGACAGCTGAGACTACAGGGAAACCCTGGTTCGAAAAAACCAAAAAAAAAAAAAAAAAAAAAAAAACTCCAAGTGGATCAAAGATCTCAACCTAAAACCTGAAACCCTGAAGGTGATAGAAGAAAAAGTTGGCAGCAACTACAAGACATAGGTGTAGGAAAAGACTTTCTAAATCAAACAGCAGCTGCACAGGAAATAAGGACAACAGCTGATAAGTGGGACCTCATTAAACTCAAAAGATTTTGTACAGCTAAAGAAACAATCAAGGTGGTGAAGAGAAAACCCACAGAGTGGGAGGAAACCTTCACCACTGATACATCTGACAGAACATTAACATCCAGAATATATAAGCTACTTAAAAAAAAATAAGAAAACAAATGACTCAAAAGATGGAATAAAGAGGTGAACAGAGACTTCACCCGTAAGGAAGTAAAGATGGGTAAGAAACATCTTAAAAAGAGTTCAACATCATTTAAAATTAAGGAAATGAATATTAAAACCACACTAAGTTATCATCTCACTCCAATAAGACTAGCAAAGATCAAGATAACAAGACACCAAATGCTGGAGAGGTTGTGAGGAAAGGGGAACACTCATCCACTGCTGGTGGGAATGTAAACTGGTACAACCACTGTGGAAAGCAATGTGGAGAGCCTTTAAAAAACTTAATATGAGCCTACCACTTGACCCAGCCATACCAATCCTGGTTATATACCCACATGACACATCCTACTGCAAAGATACATGCACAACGGCTATATTTATTGGAGCTCTCTTCACAATAACAAAGAATTGGAACCAACCCAAATGCCTATCAACTGATGACTGGCTAAAAAATTGTGGTACTTCTACACAATGGAGTTCTATGCAGCAGTAAAGAAAGATGACATCATGAGCTTTGCTGGTAAATGAATGGAACTTGAAGCAGTTATGCTAAGTGAAGTAACACAGTTGCAGAAGTAAAGGGTAATGATTTCCCTCATGTGTGGATGCTAACACCAAATCCCCAGTGGGCAGGCAAACTGAACAACTTTATCATATATGGATGGAAGATATATCGTCATATTCTTAAAAAATGTAAAGTTACACATCTTTATACCTGCATACAACTTTACTGTTAAAATGTGAATCTCTAAATGTGCTTAGGAATTGAACCTTAGTTTATTTTCAGAATTTGTAATTTTCACTTATGTGTGGAGTGTGTATATGCATATTTGGAATAATATAAAAAATAAAATAATAATAAAAAAGACAAAAAATGCCTGCAAGATAAAAGAAAAAAAGAGGAAACAAAGGCAGAAGGAAGGACGAAGATAACTGGAAATTTGCTAACAGAAAAAGACAAGTAGAAAAAACAAAATAAGGTTTAATTAGATAGTCCAATTTGTCAGTGATTAAATAGAAAGCTGATTGGATTATTGAAACATACATCTGAATATTATTGTGTCTAGAAATTGCTAAGTGATGAAAGCTCTAAATTATTAAAGAAATTAGTCCAGTGATGGATTTGCATTTTGCGTAGACTCCTGGGAAGCAACGCAACTGGAGAAAGTAAGGCACAATTGGAGAGAATGTGTGACTGGAGGCAGGCCTTCTCCAGGGATCACTTGTTCCTGATCCTTCCTTCTGCTTTTTATCTGCTTCTTGGCTACCATAAAATGAGCAGCGTCTGCCATAGTCTTCCACTGCCACTGTGTTCGGCATTATTCCAAGCTGACTTCGTGGGGCTGGAAAGATGGATCAGCAGTTAAGTACATTGGCTGTCGTATATAAGACCAAGATTTGGTGCCCAGAACTCAGATGCCAGCTAGCAACCATCTGTGCCTCCAGTTCCATGGGATCTAAATGCCTCTTCTGGCCTCCATAGGCACGGCACACCTGATGTGCAATCACATACATACATACAGGTTAAACTTAATACACATGAAAAAAAAAAAACAAATAATTCAAGAACAATTTTTTGTGTGCCAAAAGCAGTGGAACCATTCGACCACTCACAAAAGTCTCTGATAACTCTGAGCTTCCTTCCTGCTTTAAACTATTTCAGGTGTCTGGATGCAGTATCAAAAAATTATTTTTAATGCATTACTATTGATATAATCAGTATTTTGTTTCAAATTCAAACTCAATTTAATTTTTTTCTCCAAATAAATATCTAGAGCCTTGAATGTTTTAAGTTCTAAATTAAAATCTTGAGTTTAACTCTATTTTAATTTTAATACTCAATTGGAGGGAGGTTTTGTTTTCTGAAAACATGAAATTCAAAATTTCTTATTATTTATTTATTTTTTTTGGTCTTTTTGAGACAGGGTCTCCCTCTAGCTCCAGCTGTCCTGGAAGTCACTATATAGACCAGGCTGCCTTTGAACTCAAAGATGTTTGCCTGCTTCTGCCTCCTAAGTGCTGGGATTAAAGGTGTGAGCCACCACACCCAGAAAAAGATCAAAATTTCATAGTCATAAAATAACTGGTTCATTAAAATGATAGATTGATTCCTTCATGCTACTTTAAATGGTATGGGGTTAGAAAAGTTAAAATATAATTGCTATTATGAATTTAATAGGATATTAATAAATTAAATGATAGACTAGAAACAATATTTAATTTATAACTCACATTAATGTAAATTTAAAGTTGTTCCAAATAATTATATTGCATTAAATGTCTTCCCATGTAGATTTTTTCATTAGAGAAAGCTCTTAGTCTTCTAAAATTATAATACTAAATGATAATACACATATCTTGCAAATATTGATGCTTTGATACCAGATAAAACTGTGCAAGGGCATGGATGAGAAGGGTGTGTAAATCTGATTAAGTATGAAGTTATATGAAATGTACAAAAGCTAATTAATAAATATTAAATGAAAAGATTTATAAATCTATTTATTCTATCTTTTCATTTTGTCATTACCAAAAATATTCTCTCTGATACACTCAATGGCTGATATATTTTATAATATTAAACTTTTTGACCAAAATAATTAATTATGATTGTAGATATAATTTAGAAGATTCTGCTTTTGTTTGAACTATATTTCTGCTTCTATTTTTGATAAATTAGAAGTTATGATCCTTATTACTCTTCATCATGAAATACAGAAGAGATTCTGAAATACTGCGACAGAGCTTGATGAATAATTTTCCAAGTATAAGATACTTCCCCAACTTCATGACTCAAAACCAACTGATTCTGAAGACTTACAAGAATCCAATAGTGTTGCATGTTGTTGGGTTTGTTTTACAATCTGACGGTTGACTTGAAGACCAGAACTACATAAACTAGAAAAAAAAAAAGTGACTGAAACACAGTTACCTCAATGGATGTTGGCAGCCTGTCACAGCATTGTTACTGTGACCATGCACCGCACCCTAAAGATGGCGCCGACTTCCTCAGGAGGCTAGAGAACAACAACTAGCCACCTTTTCCGCATGTAGCCACTTCTTCAGCGTTAGGACAGGAACTGTGCATGACTTTGAGCCCATTCATCTAATATTCTAATGAGGCTTTGGCCCCTATTGTGCTATAAGCCCATACATTGGATATGCTAATGAGGCATTGGACAGTGCACCATTCCAGAGCATACTCAAACCCTCTAGACTGCTATATAGGCAGTGCCTCTTCCTCATTTCGGGGTCCTTCTCACAAGAGAGCTGTGTACACAATAAATACTGCTGCAGAAGAATCCTGTTGTCTGCATAAAGTTCTTGCCGGCGAGACTGCTGTGCATGACAAATGGACTTATAAATATATATTAATTTTACAAGAGTTCATGTTTATCTAGTTCATTTTTTCTTTTTCTTTCTTTATTTAATGTTATTTATTTCTGTATATGTATGAATGTACTGTCTGCATGCAGGTTTGTGCACCCGTGTCGTGCCATGCCGCGGAGGTCAGAAGAGGGTGTCAGATTCCCCTGGAACTGGAGTTCTCCTGGAATTGGAGTTTTTGGACGGTTCTCGGCCGCCATGTGGGTGCTGGGGATCAAACCCGGGTCCTCTGTAAGAGCAGTCGGCACTCTTAACCTGTAGGCCATCTCTCCAGCCCCCTAATTCATTTTTTCATGTCATACATTCTCATATTTTATGAGAAAAATCTCCCAATGTAAATAAACAAAATTCTCTTGACATAATTTAAACAACTTTGATCAAAGTTGGAATTTTATAAATAGTGTCATAAAGACTTTGGGAATTAGAGCTCTTTTAATAATATTCATTGTATATATTTTCTTAAGATAATATTACTAATTTGTGGTAATGATAGTGTTTTGGTAATTTGTAATGTAGATCTACTAATAAATCACTTTGCATTCTTGAATTCACATTGACTCATTCTCATTACTGAGTAGAGAGTCTTCCATTAAAATATAGATGAGCTGTATGTAACATCAAACAATCTGATTTTGGTAACTCATCATTGTGGTGGGAAATTTTCAGGCTTTTCTCATTAATTCAACTGACAGGAAGTCCAAAATTAACAGGAAGTTGGAAAAATTATTGTTTATCATTAATCTAGCAACCTTCCTCTTTCACTGACTTATAATTCAAATGGTAAAATTTCATCTTGCATTGAGATATCAAACAAACCTACATTTTTCTTCCTCAAAAAATTAAAGATTAACATTATTTTCTGCCAATATTTTGCAGCAGGAATGATATATCCTTAAACATAACTGGTGACCCAAATGCAGAATAATGAAAGAAAAATAGTACAAATTAGAAAGACACAATTGTAGAAGAAAATGAAAAATAAAACCTAAAAATATATTTTAGAACGCCCCCCCAAACAAACACACAACAGAACATTTGTGATTGTATGTATGAATCGGCCACAATATCTAGAACCTCTGATCACAAGACCACCACCAATATGTACCTCATGAAAAAAAGCAGGGATCGCAAACCATCCGATTAATTATGCCTCACCATGAAGGTCATTGCCTGGAGGACCATTATTGATCCCACAGACCTTAAAGGAGTGATAAGTGGAAGAAACTACAGAAAATAGAAATGTTTCATTGTGTCATAAGCTCTGTCACTATGCAGATATTTAGTGAATGTATCCTGAACATCATGGTGTAAAAAATAGGAATTCGGTATTCATTGTTTGACTCATAAAGTCTCCAATTTTAAGGTTGCAAATGTATCTAAAATCAATCAGTTTGAAAAGGTGACATGAACAATAATTGAAAAAGATAGCAAAGCCCAAACTACACACATGCACATCTCTATACAAAAATTGACACACAGATTTCTCTACTAATAAAATTTCAAAATAAGTTGTCCTCATGATAATATACTGTTAAAAGGTATAAACAAACTCAAAGGGGCAACAAGTCCATGCAACCTAAAATTATTTATTAAATTAAATTGATTAGTTACTGTTGCTGTGATAATTATGACCAGAATTAACTTATAGGAGAAAGAGTTTATTTGGGGTTTTATTTCCAGAAGAACACGACTCCAACATGATTACCAAGTGTAACAGCAAGAGTAGGAAACTAAGAGTTTGCATTTTCCGTATCAAATATTTAGCAAAGATAGCTAACTGGAAGTGGAGTGAAGCCCTCAGTTCTCAGAATTCACACTCCATGACACATTTACTCCAGAGAAGGCTACAGTGCCTAAAGATTTCATAGTTCCCAAAGCCTGCCAGTAAGGTCGTTCAAGTATTCAATACTTGAGCCAATCAAAGAAATTTCCTATTTAACCACAATAAATGATGAGAGGTTTTTATATTAATCATATTAGGGATGATTGAGCTAAGTTAATAAAGACATTCATTATAACGACAAGAACTGAAAGATAAGGAAACATGATATAAGAAAATAAGAAAGTTAGGATGGACCCAAAATGATAAGATTTATAAATTTACTCTTTATTTTAAAATTCTTCAGTGAATTTGGAAAACTCTTCATTGCACAAAATCCAAAATGATGTAGTGAATAGCAACTGTAGAATAGATATTTACCAAAACACTCCCACAAACATAGTTAACACTGTAAATCCAAAGATAAGGTGTGAACAGGAAGTTAATGATCTAACACTGCAGCTAAAAGCACTTAAGAGGCAACAACAGATGAACCCTAAATGCAACAGAGAGGAAGAAATAGCAAAAATCAGATCAGAAATCAATGAGATAGAAACAAAGAAAACAATACAAAAAAAGATCAATAAATCCAAAAGAGAAAAACAAGTCACCTATAAGGGGAAACCTATCAGAATTACAACTGACTTCTCAGTGCAAACTATGAAAGAAAGAAGAACGTGTAGCAAAGCATTTCCAGTGTTAACGGACTACACATGCCAACCGAGGTTACTATATCCAGAAAAATGTCGATTATAGTTGAAAGAGAGAGAAAAATCTTCCATGACATAAACAAGATGAGAGAATACATGTCCGGAAAACCAACCCTTCAGAGAATACTTGAAGAAATTCAAAGGACAGAAGAAAGGAGCAACCATCCTCAGGCACCTAGAAAGAGAAATCAATAAAAGCGTAACTGCAGAAGTAGAAACCTAAATCAAAATCACAAATGGATAATAAGGTGAAAGGAAGCAACACAAGCCTATCAGTCATACCCGGAAATATTAATGGACTAAACTCCCCAATCAAAAGACATAGACTGAGAGATTGGATTAGGAAACAGAGCCCATGGATATGCTGCCTACAAGAAACACAACTTACCTTCAAGGTTAGGCACCACCTTAAAGTGAAAAGATGGAAAAAAAATATTCCAAGCAAATGGTACCAAAAAGAAAGCAGGTGTTGCCATTTTAATATCAGAAAAATAGACATAAAAGTAAAAGAAATCAGAAGTGACAAAGAAGGCCATTACATTTTTATCAAAGGAACAAATCGCCAAGAAGTTTTCACAATTATGAATACATATGTACCAAACTCTAGTGCACCAAACTTTATAAAAACAATCCTCCAGGACCACAAGGCACAGATTAACCCCAGAACATTCATAGTAGAGGACTTCAATACCCTACTGAGCCCATTGGACAGGTCAACAGGACAAAGAATAAATGGAGAGACATCTGAAATGAATGATATGGTATATCAAATGGACCTCACAGACATCTACTGAATATTCCACCCTAATAACAGAGAACACACTTTCTATTCAGCACCCCATGAAACATTCTCCTAAATCGACCACATACTGGGACACAGAAGAAACCTCCACAAATACAAAAAGATTAAAATAATTCCATGCATTCTATCAGACCACAATGAAATAAAGCTCACTATCAACACCAAGCTAAGCCCTACTGTCTACAAGAACACATGAAGACTAAAGAACACACTCTTGAATAAATGAATGGGTCAAGAAAGAGATAAAGAAATAAATGAATGCATTCCTAGAACTGAATGACAATGATAATACAACACACACACACACACACAAAAAAAAAAAACGTATGAGATACTTTAAAAGCAGTCCTAAGAGGTAAGTTTATAGCCCTGGGTGACTATGTTAGAAAAACAGAAAGAGGACAAGTGAACGATCTAACACTGCAACTAAAAGCACTTGAGAGACAACAACATATGAATCCTAAACGCAACAGACAGGAAGAAATAACAAAAATCAGAGCAGAAGTCAATGAAATAGAAACAAAGAAAACAATACAAAAAAATCAGTGAATCCAAAAGTTGGTTCTTTGAGAGAATAACAAGATAGACATACTTCTAGCCCAGTTAACCCAAAGAAAGAAGGAACAACTACAAATCAATAGAGTCTGTGATGAAAGGGGAAATATCACAACAGACAATGAAAAAATCCAGACAATCATAAGGGAATACTTCAAAAACCTATAATCTACTAAGTGTTGAAAACCTAGAAGAAATGTGAATGAATATCTGAAATCCAGGGAAGCACCAAAGCTCAACACAAGAAGGATCGACAGCTTAAACAGAAACCATAAATACATGAGAAATAATTTTTTTAAAAGAAAGAAACCCCAATAAAAAAACTAAAAAATAAAAAAAAAAAAAGCCCAGGCCCAGACGGTTTCACCAGCAGAATTCTATAAATCAGTCAAAAAGACTTACAACCGTTATTAATCTCAGATTGTTTTAATGGAGAAGGAGGGGTTACAAACGAGGGAATTCTTCCAAATTCCTTCTATGAACCAGCATCCCTCTATTTACCGAAACCAGCAAAGATAACAACCAAAGAAAAAAGAACTATAGACCCACACTCACTAAGAACACAGATGCCAAATCGATAAGCAGGATACTGGCAAACACATACAGACCCACATCAAAGAAGTAGATCCATCAGACCAAAGTGTGGATATCAATACCAGAGATGCAGGGATATTTCAACATAACGAAAATCAAATAAATATCATCAAGTCATATAAAGTGGTCTGAAAGACAAAAACCACACAAATCATCTCAAATTGAAATGGAAAATGCCTTTTAACAAACAGGCCATCCCTGAATCATGCTTAAATTCCTAGAGTAACTGGGGGGGATTGGAGGGAGCATTCTCAAGGTAATCAAAGCCATATACAGGAAACCCACAGCCAAAAAACATCCTAAATGGGGAAACGACAGATACATTCCCTTTAAAGGTAGAAACTCAGCCAGGAATGGTGGCGCACACCTTTAATCATAGCATTTGGGAGGCAGAGACAGGTGGATCTTTGTGAGTTCAAGGCCAGCTGGTCTACAGAGTGAGTTCCAGGACATCTGGGCAGCTGGAAGGGAGCCCCTGTCCCGAAAAAGACCAAAAAAAAAAAAAAAAAAAAAAAGGTGGAAACTCAGCAAGAGTGCGCCCTGCCATCACTCCTCTTCAATATAGTGCTTGAAACACTTGCTAGGGCAATAAGGCAAGAAAAGGAAATTAAAGGAGTACTAATTGGAAAAGAGGAAGTCAAGCTATCCCTTTTTGTTATCATATGATTTTTTAATTAAGGGATGTTAAAAACTCCACCAGAAAACTCCTAGAAATGATTAAGAGCTTCAGTAAAGTGGCAGGATACAAAATTAACCTAGAAAAATCAGTAGCCTTTCTTTCTACCAACAACAAGCAACCGAAGAAAGAATTCAAGGAGACCTTCCCACTCATAATAGCCTCAAAAACAATAAAATAACTAGGAAGAAACCTAACCAAAGACAGCAAAAATCTCTACAACAAAAATTTTAAAACCGTGAAGAAGGAAATTGAAAAAGATTTCAGAAGATGGAAAAATCTTTCATGCTCATGGATTGGGAAAATTAATATAGTAAAAATGCCTATTCTACCCAAACTCTTGTATAGATTTTATGCAATCCCAATTAAAATCCCCAAGAGTTTCTTCACAGGCTTGGAAAAAAAAAGTACTTAATTTCATTTGGAAAAACAAAACACCCCAAATAGCCAAAACAATTGAGTGAAAAGAGCAGTACATGAGGGGATCTCTATACCAGACTTCAAAATATACTGCAGGGCTATAGTAAGAAAAAACAGCTTGGTGCTGGCAAAAACAGACCTGTTAACCAATGGAAAAAAAACTGAAGATCCAAACTTAAGCACATAAAATTTCAGCCATCTCATATTTGACAAGGGGGCCAAGAAAACACAATGGAGAAAAGACAGCATCTTTAGCAAGTGGTGTTGGCAAAACTGGATCACAACTTGTAGAAGAATGAAATTAAACCCCTACCTCTCACCCTATACAAGAGTCAACTCCAGATGGATTAAAGAACTCAAGGTGAAACCCCAAACTCTGAAGGCTATAGAAGAAAAAGTTGGCAGAAGGCTACAAGACATAGGCATAGGAAAAGACTTCTTAAATAAGACAGCAGCTGCATAAGTATTAAGGTCGACAATTGACAAATGGGATGTCATTAAACTCAAAAGCTTCTGTACATCGAAAGAAACAATCAAGGAAGTGAAGATAAATCCCACAGAGTAGGAGAAATCCTTCACCACAGAAACATCTGACAAAGCATTTATTTCCAGAGTATATAAACTACTCAAAAAACAAAGAAGAAAGAAATCAAATAACCCACTCAATAGATGGAGCAAAGAGCTGAGCAGAGACTTCACAAGTAAGGAATGAGAGATGGCTGAGAAACATCTTAAGAAGTGTTCAACATCGCTAATAATTAAGGAAATGCAAATCAAAACCAATTTGAGATATCATCTTACTCCAATAACACTGGCTAGGATGAAGAAAACAAATGATACCAAGTGCTGGAGAGGTTGTGGGGAAAGGGGAACACTCATCCACTGCTGGTGGCAATGTAAACTCATATAGCCACTATGGAAAGCAGTGTGGAGAAACTTTGGAAGACTTGGAATAAACTTGCCACCTGATCCAGCCTTACAACTCCTGGGTATGTACCCACAAGACTCATCTTACCACAGAGATACATGGACAGCCAAGTTATTGCAGCTCTCTTCACAATAGCAAGGAGCTGGAACCAACCCAAGTGCCCCTCAACTGACAAGTGGATAGAGAAAAGGTGGTGCATCTACACAATGGATTTCTATGCAGAGGTAAAGAAAAATGGCGTCACGAGCTTTGCAGGTAATTGGCTGGAGCTAGAAGATATCATGCTGAGTGAAGTAACAGAGTCCCAGAAAAACAAACGATGAATGGTATCCCTCATCTGTGGATGTTAGCACCAAGTACCTAATTGTGTGGTAAACTGAGCAGTCAATGTGATCTGAAATCAACTGTGCTCTTATATTGTGAATCCCTTAAAATATAATAAATAAAATATAATAAAATAAAAACTACAAAAACAAAGCAAAATGAAAAAGAAAACAAAAAATATCAGATGTTAGAGAGGTTTGTGTAAACGGGAACACTCATCCACTTCTGATGGGAATGCAAACTTGTACAACCCCTACAGAAAGCAGTGTAGAGAAAAAACGACTCAAAATGAACCTACCACTTGACCCAGTCATACCATTCCCAGGTATATACCTATAAGACTCATGCTCTTGCAGACATACATACACATCTATGTTCATTGCAGCTCTCTTCACAATAGCAAAGAGCTGGAAGCAACCCAAGTTTCACTCAATAGATGAGTGGATTTCTAATTGTGTGTGCTTCATTAGTAGGATCGAAAGGCTATATATTATACTGTTTAATACCTAAATATCTAATTGCATATGCTTCGTTAGTAGGATTGAAAGGTTATGCCTGGACAAGCCGGCAGCCCATGAAAGAAAACAGCCAGAACTGACTAGAGACCAAGACATCAACTCCAGAAAAAGTAGAGTGTTTTGCTTCTCATCCACCTGTGCCCCTTTTCTAAGCCTAGGGAACAATCTGTGGAAGAGGGGGCATGGTAGAATGTAAGGGCTTCGATTGGGGTGAATGGTGAAACTACAACAATATAGACTGGACACTCATTTGAGCAACTTGATTGAACATACAAGCCCCCCCCTGCTGGATGGTGGGACCCATGAGCTGTGTGGGTTTGGGCACAACTGCTTACAAATTGGGTTTACATGAAGGATGCTTGTACTCACAAATTATCACTTATTGTTAAAAAATGAAAACAAAACAAAACAAAAAAGCAGAGAAAGATGCAGAAAACTTATGGCAGAATGCATGATCTGGGATGGGTAGGGGTGGGGTGGGGGGAAGGGAAGGGGATATATGCCTGAACTGAATTGGAAAATGATGTATGAAATACACAAAGCATCAATTAAAAATTTTTTTTTAAATGTCATACATCTACCCAATAGAATTCTGTGCAGCAGTAAAGAAAGGAGGACTTCATGAACTTTGCAGGTAAGTGGATGGAACAAGAAGCCATTATGCTAACTAAGGTAACACAGTCCCAGAAAAACAAACAACTTATGATGCCCCTTATTTATGGATCCTAGCACCAAATCTCTATTTGTAAGGCAAACAATAAGTATTTTTTTTATTTTTAGTAAATATAATACCTGATGTTACTCATCAACTTGCTGTATAATGTAGAAATGTAAAATGATATTTTTCTTTACCTGCATACAACTCTACTGTCAAAGTGTGAATCTCTAAACATGTTTTAGGATTAACCTATATCTTATTGTTAGATATTGTGCTGGATAGCTTTAGTGTAAACTTGACACACCTGGGTTGAGGGAGCCTCAATTGGGGAATTGGCTCCATTGGATTGGCCTGTGGCCATGTCTGTGGAGTATTGTCTTGATTGTCAGGCAATGTGGGAGGGCCCAGCCCACAATGAGTAGTGCCACCCTGGGCAGGTTGTTGTGTACTGTATAAGAAGGTGGGCTGGGCATGAGCCAGAGGAGCAAGCCAGTGACCAGCGTTCTTCCATGGCCTGTGCTTCAGCTCCTGCCTCCAGGTTCTTGGCCTGAGTTCTTGCCTTGGGCTCCCTGAGTGATGAACTGTGACCCAGGAGGTGTAAGCTCAATAAACCCTTTCCTCCCCAAGTTGGTGTGTGTCAGAGTGTTTTGTCACAGCAATGGAAGACAAACTAGAAGAGATGTCATAACTTTGATATATGTGTGGTGTTTCTTTTTATATATACATATTTCGGAACAATACAAATTGGAAAAAAAAACAAAAAAAAACAAAAAGACTGGGATAAAGAAGGGACTGAAATAGTAAATTTCTACCGCAAATGGAAAACTTCTTCATTGAAATTAAAAGAAAAAGATGAAATACATGTATGGCTGAATTTATGAGCTCTCTTGTGGTGGGGGCAAGGAAGAGGGAAGGGGTATAAATTTCATTAATAAATGTTGTATGAAATGCACAAAACTTCAATAAAGAAACAAATGCAAGGTTTTGTTTTCTCATAAAGTGAACTTTTGGCACATAATGGAGTATTTACAATATATGAAATGGATAATAGGGGCAAATGATTTCTTCTATCTTTTCTTCCTAAGGGGTCATGAGGTACATTTTATGGAATCTTGTATCTACATTTAATTTGAATAGTGTATTTCACATTTTCCTTTCTCTTCACTTGAATCCATGCTTTTATTTTTTTGTTTTTACCCCAGAAAACTGGAACTGACGTCCCTAATACATTTTAGCTCATTAGATTTCTTCTTCCTTGTTATCTTTGTGTAGAATCGAAGATATAAAATATACCAGCAATAAGATTAAAATATTTAGATCCAGATGGATGGGGATTTTAACAAAGAGTTACCTGCTGGAGTCATTACAGTATGATACTGCTTTGGTGTCTAATGCCTATGATGAAGACTTCCTAAGATTAACCTTCCCTTTTGGAGACACTATTTTTTTTTAATTTTTTTTTATTAATTTTATTTATTTCTGTATGTGTATGAATGTACTGTCTGCATGCAAGTCTGTGCACCCATGTCGTGCAATGCCGCGGAGGTCAGAAGAGGGTGTCGGATTCCCCTGGAACTGGAGTTCTCCTGGAATTGGAGTTTCAGACGGTTCTCGGCCGCCATGTGGGTGCTGGGGATTGAACCCGGGTCCTCTGTAAGAGCGGTCGGCGCTCTTAACCGCTAGGCCATCTCTCCAGCCCCGGAGACACTATTTTTTTAATTCCATTTTCTGTATATTCAGTGAAAATATTAAATTAGCTTAGGATTTTGGTTTCACTACTGTATTTGGTTAGATCAGTTTGTCTTTGTAACGCATTAAACAACATGCATTTAAACTTAATGAGACTATTCTACACTAAATATTTGTACAAGTATTTAATAAAATATAAATTCCTATAAGTTTTAATGATGATTTGTTTCATTTTGAAACAAATCATCTTACTACTTTCATTTAGAAAGCAAAAAAATATATTGACAAACTTTGATATCATACTAATTTTATTCAAAGACTGTCTACTATGAAAAGGAGTTTCACATATTCCTAAACATTTTGAAACTGAAGCAGTACTTTATTACTTGACATAAAACTGTGTTCCTAAAACAAGGCAAAATATTTTTAGGTCTGTGATGAATTTAACTGAGTATAACTATTTTTCTGTGTATCACAGAACTTCAATTTTCATTTAAATTAAGTATAAATCATAGAATTGTCAGTATCAAAAACTTATCTTCCCTCAGTTTTATATTGAAATGTGAAGCAGTTCTGGCTTGCCATGTTTACTGAATGCACAGAAGGAGTATTGTATTATTCTTTGGATGTATGATAAAATTTGGTAGAAAACTGATCATTCTGCCATTGCTGCTAAATCAATCTTAAAATTCCCAGTATAGATCTGATGGAGTTATAAACACACGATTACAAATGATATCCATCCACTACACCCTAATATTAGGGAAATGATTTTCAATGCATAGTATCAGATAATTGTGTTAGAATATTCTATGAAAAATTATATTTGTTCTGACTAATATAATTTCACTTTGCTCAGTGGAATTTTAATGGGAAGACTTCACTTACAGATGCCTTATTTCCTTTCAGTCTCATGAGTTTTCATACGTCTATATTTTATGTGAAATTAATGAGAACATTTTATGGTTAGTGTCAAATCCTATAGCAATAATAAAATTATGTTTCTTCAACTGTTTGATAAAGCCACAGTTTAGGTATGATCATAGATTCAAAATGGTATTTTTTATTGACTTGATTTGTCTGAATTTCAGATATTAAGAAACTTGCAATCTTCTCCATTTGATTCCATAGAGCATTAAAATGAAGCACGCTAAACAGATATTTTTCTCTCCTTTGATGCTTCTCTCTATTCTTTTGCAGTTTAATATTATATATTTGCATATAAAATATAATTATTGGGGCTGGAGAGATAGCCTTTCAGTTAAGAGCGCCGACCGCTCTTACAGAGGACCCGGGTTCAATCCCCAGCACCCACATGGTGGCCGAGGACCGTCTGAAACTCCAATTCCAGGAGAACTCCAGTTCCAGGGGAATACAACACCCTCTTCTGACCTCCATGCATTGCACGACACGGGTGCAGAAACTTGCATGCAGACAGTACCTTCATATACATACAGAAATAAATAAATTCCAGGCATGGTGGCACACGCCTTTAATCCTAGCACTTGGGAGGCAGAGGCACGCGGATCTCTGTGAGTTGGAGGCCAGCCTGGTCTACAGAGTGAGTTCCAGGACAGCCAGAGCTACAGGGAGACCCTGTCTCAAAAAAGACCAAAAATAAATAAATAAATAAAATATAATTATTTAACATTCCTTCATCTTATATTTTTATATCCCAGTAATCAGCCTTAGAAGATACATTTTTACTATGATACTTAATAATCATTCTATGATTCTCAGTCATTCTAAAACATTAATCCTACTCTCAATGTAGTAAAGATATATATTATATTATATTATATTATATTATATTATATTATATTATATTATATTTCCTGTGCTATTGCAACAATGTCTTTTGTAGCTCAGGCAATTCTCAATGTCTCAGTGTACCTTCAGATTAGCTTAAATTCTTGATTCTCCTGCCTATACCTCATAAATGCTGGGATTCCCTGTGTGTGACACCATGTTTCAGGATTTTCATTGTTTAAATACACTTATTTTTTCACTGAAACACCCTATGATAGCTAATCGTGATTGTCAACTTGATACACCTGGGAAAAGGGAACCTCACTGAAGTAATGTTTCCATCAGATTGTCCTGTATCTGTGGGAACCTTACTGATCACTAAGTGATAGAGAAGAGACCAGGTTACTCTCCTAGACAGGAAAGCCTGGGTTGTATAACAAAGAAAGCTGAATGCAAGCTTGGGAGCAAGATAGTACTGTCACTCTGTGGTTTCTATATCAAGCTCCTGCCTTAATTCCCTGCCTTGGTTTCCCTTGTTTATGGACTTGTAACTTGCAAAATGAAATAAACCCTTTCACTCTTGAGTTGCTTTTGGTCAGAGCAAAGCAAAAGAAAAGCTAACTAGAGCACATCCCTGTAACCTTCCATTACGTCAATATTAACGTATCTTTGAATGCAGTTTCACATTTCCCCTGTGACAGGAAACAATTCCTCATCCTTCTTATTCTCTTGCTGCCTAATCAGATCGTACACGTTTCAGCTTATGTGAAATCTACCCTTTTGGGTCTATGCATACCATGTTTTGATTTCTCTCAAAGTTCTTCAGACATTCATGAGCGTAGTTAGGCTGACAAAAATCAAAGAACTTTGATTCTTAAAGGAATAAATAGGGGAATAAAGGTTTTACAACATCCATAGGTTTTAAATGTACACTAAACTAATCCATTCTCAAGATAATTCAGCAATTAGAATTAGCTTGTCCCATTCTAAAATATCAATACAGAAAATCACAATAAGTGGCATTTTAATTTAGCGGATAGTCCCTTGACTCTTATATAAACTGAGGTAGTAAGTGCTTTATGTATTGTAGTGAAAACTGAAGGTAACGTAAATTATGCAAGCTGCATTTATGCCTTGGTACATTTAGTTTCTATGTACGTTTGACAATACTCATTGACAAAGTGTAAAGTCTTAAAATTTAGTCTTCTTGTGAATTTCATTGTCTTTTATTCTATTTCTCCATGACTTTGTTTTGATTCAATTTAATTCAAAATATCTGTCAGTCTTTTTTTAATTAATTAATTATTTATTTATTTATATTATTTTTTATGTGTATGAGTGTACTGTCTGCATGTAGGTTGGTGCACCCGTGTCATGCAATGCCACGGAGGTCAGAAGAGGGCGTCAGATTCCCCTGGAACTGGGGTTAAAGACAGTTCTTAGCTGCCATGTGCGTGCTGGGAATCAAACCCGGGTCCTCTACAAGAGCAGTCGGTGCTCTTAACCACTCCAGCCCCCTAAGTCAGTCTTTAAATATATTCTTTCCTTTGTTGCTCTGCAAATAACTGAAAATTTATTTGATTTCCCAGAAGCAAATAATTTACCAAGTTAAGTTTCTTCATTTTATTAGGTTACCTAATTTTAAAGCTTATAATTAGTTATAGGAATCTTTTCAGAGGAATTTAAATTTGAATTTAAAGAGCATAGTTCTGAAATTCTATATGACTAATAAGCATACACATGAAGAGTCCTCTATGCCTAACATGTTTTGCGGGGTCTTTCTGCTGAAAATTGTACCAATTTCATATTATAACATCAAGGGACATTTTTCAAAATAACTAAAAACCAGGAAAAGAAGAATATCAGTGTTTTAGAGCATGTTGTATTGATTAATCTTTTATTACAGTGAGGTAATTTTATCATAAGTTATGTCCAAGTTATGTGATAAATAATAACATATTCATAATTAATTATCATAAATGCAATCCAGGATTAGAAAAAATTTATATAGCATTAATAATATAGTTATATTAAACCAACATTATTGTAGAGTTTTTAATAGATATTCAGATAATAGAGTGCTTTAAAATGTATTTTAATTTTATTATTTTTTTAATCTAGAGGTTAGAGAGGTTCCTCACCAGTTAAGAGCATTGGGTGCTATGGCAGAGGACTCAGGTTTGATTCCCAAAGCCCACATGGTAATTCACAACCACCCATAACTCTAGTTCCAAGGGATCTAATACCTTCTATAACTTCCATAGGTATTGCACGACTTAAGTGCACTTCTATATATCCAAGCAAAATACTCAGACACATAAAGTAAAAATAATAAAATGAAATATTAAAAACTTTAAAATATAGAAGAGATTTATTTATTTTATGTAAATTGTCATCCAAGTTAGAGTGGCTAGATTTGAAAGTAAATGTAGTTTGCTAAATGTCTTGCCACTTATAAGGTGACAAAAAATTAGTCTGCACATGTAATTCGTATATTATTTGTGATGAAACTATACCAAAGAAAATTTTCTGTTTATCTGAAATTCAAATTCGGACATTTCAGACTTTAAGCAAGTAGCTCAACTCTAAGAAAGTATATTGAGTTATTTGTAACTTCAGTAACTTTGTTTGTGTTAGTTTTAAAAATATATAATCCTATTTTAACATATCTACTTTTTTGTACATACCAAGGTTTTATATTTCTATTAATTTATATATTCAATCACTTGCTTAAGAAAATCTGAAATATTTAATGAATTTATCTGTTGGCCAGGGATGAAGCAAAGCACCATTTTGTTTTTTAAAAGATAAAATTTTCTAAAGACTTGTATTAACACATAAATTACAGTAACATGAAATGGGTATTATAACAGAAATATGTATTTCAGTGGCAAAGGCATGCTTCTTTGAAGAAGCAATAACCACATGAGAAAAAAACAGATGAATTTTTTGCCAAGAAATTCAGGGAAAGGAAGAACAGTCTCCATGGACACAGCAACGTGACAATATTACAGAGCAGAAAATGTGACTTTCAGTGAAGCACAAGGTTTGGCAAGATTGGTACATTGAGAATGGTTTGAAAATGATGTTGATTAGTCTGCAGAGGTAGGAGTGCTCTTAGTCCAAAAAGTCTCTCTGAAGGTACAATAGACTGTGGATTTAAAGGGAAATGATTAGTTTAATGTTTTGGAAAAGGTGATTGCATATATGACTTATTCAAATTTTTCAGTTACCTGGTTCAATAAACAAAGATAATTTGATTCTTTCAACTTCTTTTATAATTCCCATGAAAAATAATTTCCTTTAAAGTGAAGAAAGAGTTCAACACAAGGGAATTATAGGAGGCAGGTATTATCAAGGGAAAAGGCAGATAGTTTAACTGGGGAGGGAGGAAGGAGTTTAGGCAGGAACAGAAAGAGAAGACATAAATTAAGGTTAGGTAGTGTGAAAAACAGAGAGAAATGGATTAACTCAAAAACTACTGAAAAATGCACATAAAATATTTTTCATAGGAGAACATGTGCATACACAAAGGGTATATAAGAAGAGCCTCAATGCCAGACAGGATAATCCCCCTTTCAAGTTTTTGGTCAGAGAAGTACAAGAGACTCTGTAAATAACACAGTTTATTGCCCTAGATTACCTTCCAGATCTTGAAGATAAAATCCTAGTGCTGAAGATGGGACATTCATTGGACATGGGACTTAGAGCAATGAAGCTGGAGCCAACCTGATAACTTCCTCCCTCAAGACCAGTTCTCATAGGATACTTTGTAAGGATACTTTGTAAGCCGCTAAGGGAGAGAATAAATCAGTCGCCCAATCTTAGCTTTAAAGCTGAATAACCAAGGGGCTGGAGAGATGGCCTAGCGGTTAAGAGCGCCGACCGCTCTTACAGAGGACCCGGGTTCAATCCCCAGCACCCACATGGCGGCCGAGAACCGTCTGAAACTCCATTTCCAGGAGAACTCCAGTTCCAGGGGAATCCGAGATCCTCTTCTGACCTCCGCGGCATTGCACGACACGGGTGCACAGACCTGCATGCAGACAGAACATTGATACACATACAGAAATACATAAAATTAAAAAAAAAAGCTTAATAACCAAAACAATGACCAGCACAACAATCTGTAGCAGTGAAATAGTGGCATTTTAATCTTTTGGGTTATCAACAGCTATCTAATTGGACTTAAAGCCTACTCAGTGGGAGGGAAATCATTGATGATGCTGTAAATATAGACAAATACACATGGCTGGAGAGGTTACAGATCCTACAGAAAACCTTATCTCTGTAATATTTCTAGATGAGTGTAATTACTTACTGTATGTCTTACAGACATTTATACAATTCATCACTCATCAAAGAAATATTTTGCTGTATCAGATGGAAGCTGTTTCAGAGTTCCACAACTGGTCAGAAAGAGACAATATGGGTCCGAGAAATGCTCAACCACTTAGATGGCACCTTTACCATGAAACCTTGACACATAAGGCTCATGTAACATAGAGGAACAGGGGTAGAGAGAATACTAATGCATCCCTCAAGTGACCAGTGAAGTTTCCTCATAGAACACAGTGTGAGGCACACTGAAGCCCACAATTGGCCAATGTGTAGAGAAAAAGAGACTACAGAGAACATTTCCTGGATAAGACTACTATATTAAACCTCAAGCACCCAGTGCTCAGGGATCATTATGGAAGAGGGAGGCAGAAAGATTTTAATGGGCCAGGGATGGCACATGAAATTAAGCAGAGTTTCCTGGGCCTCTGTGAAATTGTTCATATGAAGTTTCGGCAATGGTTTCAGCATGCCAAATAACACTCAGAACCCATCCGACAAAAACCCAGCATAGAATTGAGGAAGTGGGGCAGCAGGCCCCAACTTTAACTATTGAGGATTGATTACTGCCAGGTGAGGAAGAATTAATATTCCTTTTTAATTTTTTTTTAGTTTTATTTATTTTGTATGTGCATGAATGTACTGTCTGCATGTAGGTCAGTGCACCCATGCCTTGCAATGCCATGGATGTCAGAAGAAGGTATCGGATTCCCCTGGAACTGGAGTTAAAGATGGTTCTCAGCCTCCATGTGGGTACTGGGGATCAAACCCAAGTCCTCTGCAAGAGTGGTTGGCTCTCTTAACCGCTAAGACATCTCTCCAGCCCAGAAGAATTAATATTATTTAAGTGAGTGACTCATTGGATGGACTTGTACCTGGAGACATGTGGGCACAAAGGATTGACTAGATAGGCCTTAACATACATGACAGAATGAACTATATCTGGTGCAGAGGGGTGCTTGTGCATATATGGGGGAGAGAGACCTAATATAATTAACATTTACAGTATAAAATGCACATATAGTTGATAAAATATTTGCCAAAAATAAAATAATAAAACAATGCTACCTGGGCTGTGCTGATAACTTTGACAGTAAGTGCTTCCATAGAAGCATGAAGACTTGGGTTGAGATACTCTGAATCTATTTAAAAAGTTGGGCCAGCCTGGTCTACAGAGTGAGTCCCAGGCCAGCTGGGGCTACAGGGAGACCCTGTCTTGAAAAGACCAAAAAAAAAACATATATTCTCTTGCTGATATGGCAAGTACTTTATGGAATAAGCAGTCTGCACAGATTTCATTTGGTAGGAGACTATATGATATAAATACATTTCTAATTAAGTTGAAAAGAATAAGTAACATGCATATATTTCCTCATATAACTATATATATTTATAAATGCATATATATTTATATATTTCTGTAGAATTGGACTTATAAGGGGTTGTAGTCACAGCATAATATTTTCCTAAGGTTAGCTAACTTTCAGTTATTTACTTGCATCAGTGGTTAGTCATTACAAGGACATAATAATTCTTTCTGCAATGGTATAAATTTAGGACATAAATGAACATCTCAGATTATGTGGACTTCTTTATTTTTATAATTAAAGCATTTGTAAAATATCAGCCTACAATAATGCTGCAAACTAATTATTATGTATTATAGACACAAATAAAATGGAATGATATATATATATGTATATATGTATACATATATATATATATATATATATATATATATATATATATATCTACACTTGCAAAGAATTAGAAAATATCAAGGATTTTATGTTAGCTCTTAGCTGTTTTCTATTTGAGAATGTATTTTGTTAACATATAACTTAGCATTTTACTATTTGGGTAGCAATGGAAGAATGATACAATTATAGTTTTATGTATCAGTATGAATTATAGCAAACCCGCATTCAGGATGTTTGCCAATAATATATATTTAATTAGGATTTCAAGATATTTCTAGACATTTCCTAAACATTTTAATGTCATTATTACATTAAATTATTTAACGTTGCTGTGCTGGGGCACTCATTTTCTACAGTGGTTGACCCTTGAATTATTTGAGGCTTAATAAATTCTCTCAGGTGGAAAATTATATAGAACTTATTTATTTGATTGAATGGAATACATAAATATATGATAAGTTTTGGTCCAAGGGGTGAAGAATTAATATTTGATCTAAATATTTTAATTACATTAAACACTGGGTTTCATGATCTAAATAAATAATTTAAATTATATCACACATTTTATTTGGAAAGCAAAAATTTAACCATCATGTGATATCACTTTAATTTCCTTATGGTGATAAATTTGATTAATTTAATAGACTTTATCAAATTATTATTGATAAAGATATGAAATGTCACATAAAATATATTGAAAGTACATTAAATATATTGGAATAAATTTTGAGAGATTTCATTTTCTTTAAAAAAATCTCTCCCGAAAATATTTTCCATTCATATTTATCTCAATACTCATTGAACATTCACATCCCACTAAACACTAATAAGGGAAAAATATCCAGGAATGATAATATTAATGAAAAACTGCAAGGCTGAATGTTTAAATACCAGGCCAGTGTCTTCATTAACAGATCAATTGCTTCATGTTTTATTAAGATTTGAGGCTACTCTTCATACACTTAATAAGCACATATTAATATACATACATTCTTGCTACTTAGCCATTGAAAAATTAGTTAAAATCTAATTACATTTAATAATAATTATAATTATAATAAAGTTTATATTAGATAGATTATAATAATAATCTCTAAAATAAATTTATATTTTCGAATCATCAACTTGTTAGAAAAGTCTTCCCAATGAATGAAGATTAACATTAATTGGTATGATGATTACTTTTCTCAGTCTAGTTGATGGGAGTAAGGCAAAATGAAAACAAATGAAACATTAACACTAATTTTCAGGCTATTTCCAAATAAGATCACACAGTTGGATGGAGATTTTTCAGTGTAGCCTTAGGAGGGGGGAAGCACCTACATTCCTGTAAGTAAACCTTCACCCTGTTTTGAAAGTACGACCAAAATTATGAACTCTGAAAATAAACTGTATGTTAATTCCAAGATATATTTAGGAAGTCACATTTTCCTTTTAATTTTGTATTAGTCTAAAATATGAATAGATACCCTCCACCCTGAGAATTTTTTAATAATATATGCAGATTCTTTCTAAAATAGCTTTTATTTGTAATTCTAGATGTTGATAAACATCCTTATTGTATGTAGGTAGTGTTTTTACAAGAAAATTTGTACTCAAAGTATAATACTTACCCAGTTATTAATTGGCACATCTTTCCATTAAATAATTATATAACTTATGTGAATAAGTTTCCAACATCTTGAAAAAACTTATAATGTGTATCTTAAAGGTGATATGGGTATAATGAATTGTCATTTGCTCTAAAACTACTCTCTACATAAAAATATGATGTATAAATATACTAAAAGACACATTGATAGATTTATGTCAAATTATTTAATCTCTCTACTCTGGTTTTAATCTATATTAATCAAGTGGTAGAAAGTGTCAGGTGAAATTTAGGAACATTTGAAGGAGAAATAGGCATACTTTGCTATCACAGTGCTGTCAATTTCTTGTATCTTAGGAAAAGAAACATGAGTTTATATTCAACATAATAATTCATATTATTTATGTAATTCACTATTTTTAACTCAAATATCAACTACTTATTCTTATTCTTTGAGGAAATTATTAAAGTACCAATAACTTGATTATTCACTTGGAAACAACTTTAATTGCTACATGAAAACATAAAATTGGATACACTGATGGGCTGTCACATGATATTTGACAAAGGTATATATTGCATACTATTTAACCAGGTCACAAATCTTTATTTCCACAAATATTTACTCTGTCATTTTGATAAGAACTTTCAAAATCATTTCTTCTAATTTTTTGGCAAATATGCAGATTTTTATTACTATTGATCATCACCCCATTGTACACAGGATCACCATTACTTCCTGCTCCTATCCTGCAACTTAAGACACATTGATCATTTCTTCTTCTATAAACCCACTCTCTCCAAGCTGAATGTCTATATTCCACTAGAAATGAAACATTTTGGTCATAACGTCCAGATAAAGCAACATTTTCATTGTTATTTTGTCTGCTCCTTTTTGTGACATTTTCCATAAAACTTGGGCTGGCATCAGTCTCACTAGGGAGCCAATATTTTGCTTAAGCCTTACTAGTCTTAATATCATCTCCTGACTGCAAATACTGTTGTATGACTGTCCTATAAGATAATCTTGAGAAAAAATGAAATGATATTTATTATTAATAAATCATCACAATTCCAGAACAATGGCTCTGCATTACTAACACCAGTGTTGTGAGCCTCTAAAATTGAAAACTCGAAATTCTGAGGTCTTTTTATTCTCTGTAAGCCACTTATTTTGGCACATAACCTCAAACAACTCTTTAGTTAAATTTCACCTCCTTGGAGATTTCCTTATATGTCTCAATGCAGTCTTCTTTCTAAAATCCATTTGTATTCAGTACTTTCATTTCCATTAGATATGTCCAGTCTCCAATATCTGATTTATTTATTCAGATGCATTTTTATGATTAAGTATACTCTGATTTTTGTTTATTACACCATGTATCATATGTTCATATGTTTACTCCATTGGTATCTGATTTACATGGTTAAATATTTTTTTGATTTGACTAACTCCATGTAATGCAGTGCCTGACAAAGAGTAACTAGTTAGTGAATATGTGAAATTGTGTTAACTTTGTTAGCAAGAAAAGCAGTCATACTAACACATAAATTCAGACATGACAGATAATAATGTTCAATGTACACCTGCTTCTTTCTGCAGTGGGAATATTAGAATCTGAATAATCCAATACTTATTGGTCTCTTAGACTTTCAGTTACTTGAACATACATTAATGAAGATGAAAAATTTAAGTAAAATAGTAATAAATATAATAAAAGAATATAGGCAAAATAAGTATCTATATGTGTTTAACAGTCTTAAATACTGAAGTCTCAAAATGAGCCTAGCACCTGACCCAGTCATACCACTCCTGGGTATATACCCACAAGACTCATCCTACCACAAAGATACATGGACAGCTATATTTATTGCAGCTCTCTTCACAATAGCAAAGAGCTGGATCTAACCCAAATGCCCCTCAACTGATGACTGGATAAAAAAAAAAAATGGTACATCTACACAATGAAATTCTATGCAGCAATAAAGAAAGATGACACAATGAACTTTGCAGGTAAATGGATGGAACTTGAAACCATTATTCTAAGTGAAGTAACACAGTCTGTGGGGTGGGGGGAGGTGAATGGTTTCCCTCATTTGTGGATAGTAATACCAAATCCCCAGTTGGCAGGCATGCTGAACAACTTTATTATTATATTTCTTTGTATCTGAAAGCAATTGTGCTGTTTTAATGTGAATCTGTTAAGGGGCTCTAGAATTGTCCTACCACTTATAGTCACACATTGTAATTACCGTATGTGGGTAGAAGACATGTATTCATATTCTAGAGTAATGTAAAATTAAAAGGAAAAAATGTGAACCCAAAACATATTTTGGAATTAATATACAGTTTATTCCCAGAAGTAATAATACTGATACATATGTGTTGTTTATATAGGCATAATTTGGAGTAATACGAAGGGGAGGGAACAACAGCATAAGGACTGGGTCAAAGAACTGACTGACACAGTTAAATTCTGCCTAAACAACAAGCCTCTGCAGAAAAAAAAAATCCTTGAAAAGACTGAAAGATGCAAGACATGTATAGTAGAATGCATAAACTAGGGTAGGGGAAAATCTATCCAAATTAGATTGAAAAATGATGTATAAAAATGTCGATTAAAAAAAAAAGAACGTAAAAATACTGAATGTAGAGTGTTATGTACCTGCTCAGTGGGATGCTTCCCTCCTCGCCTGCCAAACAGGCTTAACCTGTTCCCAGAAGCTAACCATGGGAACAGCTGAGTCACAGCTGAGTCAGTGACCTGGGCCAATGAGAATGCGCCCAATCATCAGCATGTCTGGCACATCTGCTGAATGAGCAGAGCCTTCCCCTAAATAAACAAGTCTGCAGCAGCTCTCTATCTGCTTGCTTCCACCCAACTCTTGGTGCCTGTGTGTTGACTCTAGAGTCTCTCACTCCCATACCTTGGTCATGACCCAAACCCCTCAGGCTGAACCAGAGAAGGTTACAACTGAAGTCTCAAGAGTTGCTTATAAAAGTATACAAGTAATTAAAGGTTAGTAGTAGGGAAAAATGTACGTCAAGAATTTATAGATAACAGAGAAGAAACATCTACAAAAGATATTTCTTTTTGTTTTTTGTTTTTTGTTTTTTTGGTCTTTTTGAGATTTGAGACGGTCTCCCTTTAGTCTCAGCTGGCCTGGAGCCCACTAGGTAGACCAGGCTGGCCTTGAACTCACAGAGATCCACTTGCTTCTGCCCCCCAAGTGCTGGGATTAAAGGCATGCAGCACCTCATCCGGCAAAAGACATTTCTAAATGTATACATTATTTATTTTATTTATTTTATGCCCATGAGTGTATTGCTTGCATAAGGGCACCCATGTCATACAATGCCCATGGAGGTCAGAAAAAATCTTGTTGTATTCCCTGGAACTTGAGTTACAGATAGTTTTTAGGTACCATATAGATGCTGGGAACCTAACCTGGGGCCTCAGTAAGAACAGTTATTTCTCTTATACGCTGAGCTATCTCCACTAGCCCTGTTAATATTTTTTAATCCAAAAAAACGCAGTAATATTATCTATAAAGCATATGAAATTTATGATAGTTACACTACATGATATGTTGGTAATTTTCCTTGTAATTTGTTTTTAATCATTTGTCCGTTGTGGAAATTGGCATGTTTATATATCCCCTCACAATCCAGTTCTCAGGGAAGTTCAGGGAAGAGGGGGCAGAATGTAAGAGCCAGGAAATGGGGAGAGCTATGAATGTTGAATTCTGAACATCATATGACACTGTCCTCAATCAATAGGTTTCAGGGTATGGCCTTTGGTAAGTTTTTCCTGTCCCAGTTGATGATCACATGCCCATATGGATAATGGCAGTATAAATTAGACTTGGGTTTTTTAATGACAATAAACAAAAAAGAGGTCATGAAGTTGGGCAACACTAGAGGGCATTTGGACACAGGTTTTATGGGATGGATTGCATCACTATATTTTGTTCAAGTTTATGAAACTTTTGAAGATTGAAAAGTACGGTGAAAAAAAAAATTAAGGCTTTATATACTTAGTATGGTTGTATTCAAATCTAGCATTCATTTCAATAAAATTAATGTTGGATTTACATATATAGGTGCTCTGATTTTAAAGATTTGTGTGTTTATATACATATATTTGGTAAAACTATATATATATATATATTATTCAATATAAAAATACATTTTTTCAGTAATTGCCAGAAACCAAACTTCAGTCCTATGCAAGATCTATGAATGTTTTACATTGCTGAGATACCTCTCGACTGCCTTATGTAATATGTTTTATTTCCAAATGAGGTTGTATCTTCATTTAATTCTCCAAATAAATAGCATGTAAAATATCTTTATAAATATGATCAATTTTTGAATCATTTTTCAGGCACTGATAGAATCTATGTATCCCTTAAATAACAAACATACTTAATTTCATATACATCTCAAAATTATTTAAAATTTTGTGCACAAATTTTGTTTACAATATGAAGATAAATTATAGAATAGTGTTGGAAATACTTAATCTAAATTTGCTTCATTTTATGATTGGAAAAATAAAACCAGAGAGCCCTGGTTAATTGGTGGATCAATACTCCTGCCTCATTTAAGAAATTATGCTGATATTCACAGACATAGAAATAGGAAAAATAATGCATATGTAATCTCCTTTGTAGTAAAAATTCTAAGAGTGCATGTTTGTGTGATTATTTTAGTCTGCCTAAGTAAAACATAGTAAAGACAGAATTTCATAGATAAATATAACAAATTTATTTAAAATTCTAAGAAAATATATTTTGAAAGAGTATATTTTAGATCTATTATAGTGGGGAAAAATATTTCATGTCACAATACCAAGAAACAAACATTAGAATATTAATTTTTATTTGTATTGTAAGTAATTCACAAATTTCAGGGTATTTTCTCAATTAAAATTTGGTAATCTTGTATAATATATTAAATATGGACTATGTATTTTTAATACTTATAAAATTTTATTAATATTTTGAATGGAATTTGGTACTGAATACCAAAATTTTGCATAGTGTTATAAAATTTTTCAATATTTTATTACTATTTTATATCGATTAGTGTATTGCCTTCATGTATATAAGTGCACCAATGTTGTGTGGTGCCCACAGAGTCAGAAGAAGGCCCCTGGAATTGGAGTTATGGATGGTTTCATAGCCTCACTGTGGGAGCTGGGAATTGAGCTACAATTCCCTAAAACAGCACCCAGCTCTATTAACCTGTGAGACATCTCTCCAGCACATATCATTTTTTATACAGTGACTATCAAATTGACATTTCCAAAATGCTTTATATTCATGGGTATTCTCACCAAATGATCTGTAATACTGAAAGTTGAAAAATATTTAAGTTATTTGAAGGAAAATATTCCCAAATATGGGAAAGTGCATGATGTAACTTAAAACATATATTCAATTATATTTTAATCAATGGGAAAATCCACATGTTATAATGTGAAATTAACTATTCAATATTAAAACTTCTAGGTAACAGTTAATTAATGTTTTATTTGATGCTCTAAAAATTTATAGCGAGAAGTATGGAAAGACCAAAATATTGTTGTCTTGGAAATGCATTCTGGTTTTACTATACTTTTGTATTTTTTGTGGGTTTCCTTTGGATTTCTGTTTTTGTTTCCTCTATTTTCCAACATTTTAAAAACAATTGCTTGAAATCTGATGAAAGAAAACTATTTGAGTGAATATAAACACATATTTTTACTCGTTTCAGTTTGGAGCAGAAATGAAAATGTTAGGCTTTTTAGGGTTGAAGTTGTTTTAATTTTTATCTGTCTGAGTGTTTTACCTGCATGGATTTATGTGCACCATATGCATTCACTGTGTATGGAGGCCAATCCCTTGGAATTGGAGTTATGAATGGTTGTTAGCCACCCTGGGGGTGCTGAGAACTGAACTCATATCCTCTGAAATCATAGCGATGGTCTCCTGAGCCATCTCTCCAGGCCAAATGCTAATTTTTTGACTAAAAAATGAACATCAGTATAAACTGCTTTTGTCATTTAAGGAATTAAGATGGACCTTTGGTCTTTTTCTTTCTGTGTGCACATCAAGCCATTTGGAAGCCATTGTGTTGAAATATTATCTTACTGTCTGACCCAGGCTGGTCTGTAACTCACAATAAACCCCCAGAGTATCTTGAACTCGTGATCCCCCTGCCTCAGCTTCCAGACTGCCTGGGGTATAGCTATGCCACCATGTCTTGATATTTTTTATCTAATATATAATTTATTTTTGTGTGGAACTAATTAAAATGTGAACTTTTCAATAAAATGCTTTTATTGATGTTTTGTGTATTTCATACATCATTTTTCAGTCCAATTTAGATACATTCCCCTTTCCCTGCCCACAACATCACCCCAGTTTATACATTCTGCCATAAATATCTTGTATCTTTTTCTCACTCTTTTTAAAGTTTTTCTCTGCAGAGGTTTATTGTTTGGGGCAGAACTTAATTGTTTCAGTCAATTCTTTGACCCAGTCCTTATGTGTTGTTCCCTCCCCTTTGTATTGCTCCAAAATATGCCTACATAAAATTCTCCTATATACCAAAATTATGACCTCCTAAAATAAACTGTGTTAAATCCAAAATATATTTAGGAATTCACATTTTCCCTATAATTTTATATTACTCTAAAATATGAATACATACCTTCCAAACATATATGGCAATTGCAGTGTCTGAAAATAAGTGGTAAGTTAATTCTAGAGCCCATTAAGGGATTCACATTATAATAGCACAGTTGCTGTCAGATAATAAGAAATATAATGATAATTTTGCTCAGCTTGCCATTCAATTAAAGATTTGGTGCTTGCATCCACAATCCCACAAATGAGGGATATCATTCGTCCTTGTTTTTCATGGACTGTTACTTCACTTAGCATAACAGCTTCCAGTTCCATCCATTTACCTGCAAATTTCATGATGTCATCTTTTTTTACCACTGCATAGAACTCCATTGTGTAGATGTGCTACATTTTTGTTATCCCCTCCTCAGTTGAGGGGCATTTGGATTGGTCCCAACTCTTCACTATTGTGAAGAGAGCTGCAATAAACATAGCTGTGCATGTATCTTTGTGGTAGGAGGAGTCTTTTGAGTCTATACCCAAGAGTGGTATGACTGGTGGGCTTATTTTGAGTCTTTTAATGGTTCTCCACAATAAAATTTGTACTTCTAATTTCTCTCAAATATATATTGAATATAGATTTATTGATCCTGAAATAGTTTTAATATTTCTAAGTTTGGATTTTGTTTACTTTTTAATATCATAAAAAACAAGATATTTTCCATATAAAGAAATAAAGAAGAGGTAGTCTAATTATTGTTATAATTTAAATGGAAAGCACCAAAAGGTTCTGAGACATAGTGTGAAACTCCCCAGTCAATATTAATAAAGGACACAGCTTGAATGTCAGCTAGACGATAAATCAGTATGCAACACACATATTTTGAAATATTTTCCCTTCCTTTTAAAGGCTCTACTACATAAGAAATATCAGGTTTGGTAGTCTGCAGGTAGGAAAATTCAATCAATAAAATTTTTATCTTACACCTATGCAATCTGTCAATTCATAGAAGGAGAAGAATAAGTTGGTTTATTTTTGGTTCTGTCTATGGAAACACCCAGTTTCTTTCTCTGTATTTCTGAATGGACATATATTACACATGTCATCAAACCCTGCAGGGTTTTACACTTCAAGAAATCTCACCCAATTAAGGGAATATATTTGAACTAATCAGCAAATATTTAATATCCAGCAAAAGCCTTGGATATTATAATGCTTTGTTTCTAACTTCACAAATTCATGATGGCTCTCAAACAAGAACTTTTAAAGATGATGTGATCTTTGAGGACAGAATGCTTGCCTGTCTTCAAGGTATTTCTATTTACACAGGAATAATGGCTTTTAGAATATATTTGGTCAATACACTTGTGCTGGATAGCTTTAGTGTCAACTTGACACACCTGGGTTGAGGGATCCTCATTTGGGGAATTGGCTCCATTGGATTGGCCTGTGGCCACATCTGTGGAGTATTGTCTTGATGGTCGAGCAGTGTGGGAGGGCCCAGCCCACAAGAGTGGTGCCACCCTGGGCAGATTGTTGTGTACTGTATAAGAAGGAGGGCTGGGCATGAGCCAAGGGAGCAAGCCAGTGAACAGCATTCCTCCATGGCCTGTGCTTCTCTGCCTTGGGCTCCCTAAGTGATGAACTGTGACCCAGGAGATGTAAGCTGAATAAACCCTTTCCTCCCCAAGTTGGTGTCAGTCAGAGTGTTCTGTCACAGCAATGGAAGACAAACTAGAACAACACTTTAGTTGTATATCCAATGTGCATTTCTTTGATGGAAGCAATAAATTTAATAAATCACTATCAATCTTTAAAATGAATACTTTTCTAATGTTAGTTGTTTATAAGGATAACAACTCAAGTTAGATGAATGTCCTCAGATGCATAAAGGGTAGATAAGATTTCATTATTTTATTTTTAATTTAATTTTATTTCTTTTTCCAAGACCAAGCTTGAAGTGTTAAACTCAAGGTGAAGACTGATCTCAGTTGTAAAGTGACCTAGTATGTTTTAAATTTTGGGCTTGGTCATCCCCCAGCAGACACAAAATGTAAAAAGAAATATAAGTACTCCATAAACTTTTACTGGGAGCAACTAATTATTGGCAATTTCATAAAAAATAATTAATTAACTTCACATTTTAGGTGGACAATTTATGTATCCATAAACAAAATTATAATTTTATTTGACAGGGAACTGAATTCAGACTCATACATGTTAATCAAACACTAGTATTGAGCTGTATCTTGAATTTCTTCTCAAATATACAATACTTAATATAAAGTCATATACATGATAAACATGATCTACCTGGCAAAAATTCTCCCCTACTTCAGAGTTTCTATCACAATAACATCAACATTTAATACTATTTGATATTAAAAGCAAGCCTTCCCAAAATTTGCACAAAGAATAAAATTAGTAAGACAAGTAGATAGATTGGCTAATCAATGGACAGTTAAAAGTAACAAAGATAATCATTTTGGTAACCAGCTGCATCAAGGCAAGCTCATGAAGGATGATTTATAAATACTTAGACATGTGAAGTAGCATATAATGGAAATAGACATAGATATAATGAAGTATCTGCAGTAGAGGGTTAGAATTTACACAAGTTGATATTAATGTCAGTAGTTTTAATAAATGAGGAGAGGCTACTTTAGTGTTTGAAGGGAAGAAGGTAAATGTTATAACTTCCACATTGACAGGAAGACAGAGGAAATAAAACTCAGTATTTTAAATATTTATTGACTCTAGAATTTCATCCGATATATTTTCGAACACCTTAAAACCCCTCTACTCACTCCACTTCTACCTTATTATCATGCCCAGGATTATGTCCTCCATTATTATTTGTTTTTTTGAAGTCTATTTATTGTAATCTGTGTTTCCTAAATGCTCTTGGGTGTGATCTATCACATTTAATCTGGTCAATTTACCAGATATCACACCAGCAAGGAAAAATGACTCTCCCTCTCACTTATGCATGCTGTCATAAGCCTTGTATGTTCATATGTGCAACGACTCTGGGTTTTGTGGAAATTGTCCAGACAACACAATTTACTTGTATTTATCTACCCTCTCTGGATCGTACAATCTTTCTGTGCACTCTTCCAAAATGATCCCTCAGACTTGGCAGGAGAGGGTGAGATATAGGTATCTCATTTAAGGGTTGCTGCAATCAAAATTTTCCTTGGCGAGATATACTAATATGTTGGTATAATTGTATGCCATCAGGACTCAGTTTAAAACTATGTCGACTTAGCAAAATGATAAGTAAGTTCTCCCCTATGTCTGATGAACTGTCATTAGCTCTGGTAACAGTATCAGTTATGGATTCAAACTTGCGAAGCAGCCTTAAATTCGAGCAGGGAGTGATTATTTCCTTCCTTAACATTAATGCCATAATTGTATGAGTGTACATACTTTGCAAAGCCAGTTGTTAATTGTGGCTCTCGAGGTTCAAAGATGTGCAAAGTTGATGATTACCTCTGCCACTAAAATGTCTAGTACCATGTGGTACTGTGAAAGCTAGCAAGAAGAGATGAAGCTTCCAAATTAGTACAATTTCATTTGTTTATTTGTTCTGCTACTCAGGTATGCAATGCTTAAAGCAATGGTGTCTCCTTGTCAAGTTCTGGTGGGTAGCCAAGTGCACTGGCAATAGCCAATATTTCTTGAGGGTCAACAATTGCAAAAGAGGGAACTCATTCAAGAAACTGTGTATTTCATTTCATAGTTTGTGCTATGTATTAGGGCCACTGAATCCCTGATATTATCTGATTACATTGAAACATATATGACAGAAATAAAATTGAGAAAACATGATAGATAGATGGATAGATAGATAGATAGATAGATAGATATATGATAGATAGATAGATAATAGATGGATGATAGATAGATAGATGATGGATAGATAGATGATAGATAGGTAGATAATAGATGGATAGATAGATAGATAGATAATAGATGGATGGATAGATAGATGATAGATAGAAAATTATAGATAGATAATAGATGGATGGATAGATAGATAGATAGATAGATAGATAGATAGATAGATAGATAGAAGATGGATAAGAGGAGCTGACACTAAGGCAAATAAATTTTATTCTGTCGAATGGTTCAATTCATAAAGAATAAGTTTAGTCCTAAAGTTGTATCTAAGCAAAATGATTTAAAAATCAACATAATAAAAATTGGAAGCTCTGGAAAAATCTAAGCATTTTCAAGAAAGTGACCTTCTAAAACAGCTAGCTAAAGGATGCCCTCAATTGATATTCATTTGCCAACACACTCTCCAATTCTTAAATAATATTCATCAGTGCGAGCACACTGCCTTCTTCAGGGATAAGAGAACTTAGAGATATAAGGCCCACAGTTTCCATACAACCTCCAAAATAAATGTGGCCCTATGGTCTAGATATAGAGGTAAGCCCATTTTTCTGGGAGGAAAACAGAATTTTAAGTATCAGGAGAGGAGCAAGAGCACATAGCGGGTTTGTCACATGGATAAAGAGACAAGCTCTTCAACACAGAAGAAATGTATTGCATTTTCTTAATTCTATATGTTTTTGTAAAAAAGATGAACACTCTAGGGTTTACAAATGAACAAACACATGAATCTAAACAATACTTCAGTGGTGATAGCATCATGTACTCGGAGTTACATTCTTTCACAAAATTAGTAATTTAAAATATAAGAGTTTATAGTCTCAAAACTCTTCTAGAAAGGATTCATATAGGACCTTCCATCTAAAATTAAGAACTGGGCCAGACTGTGGAAGCTCTAGAGTGGAGTTCATGTTCATGCTGTTGCAGCTTCTAGACGCTGCCCATGCATGAGTCTTTTGCCCTATTTCTACTCTGCCTATTTGTTGTAGTGCTTCCAAACCATATGCTTTTCTCAGGACACAGCTAGAAATTATTCTCTACTTAAAGGACATCCAATCACATTGAGTTCACTTGAATAATTCAAAATTACTGCTGCTTGGCAAGGTATATATTCTTAAACTTATTTCTAAATTTCCTCCTCCTAATAAAGGTAACAGTCATAAATTTATGACATTTGAAAATGATTACATTCTAAAGATTGGTATTCCACATTTAATCAATGCATTTAGTATGGAATATTCAAAAATAATTCCACATCATGGGTTGTAAGATCATAATTCATTTGGACTTTTAAATTTCTTCAATAATATTATGGTCAAATATTCATATAAGGCTAGAAATCTTTCCTTAATCTTTCATTTATATGTACATGGATTTTTATAACTAAGAATTAAAAATAAATGGTCAAGCCAGGTTCTGGTTGTGCACATCTTTAGTCCCAGAAATTGGGAGGGAGAGGCAGGTGGATCTCAAAGATAGTAGTGAATATCAGGCTAGCTGTGGATACGGGAAGATCCTGTCTCAAAAATATTTTTAAAGTAGTCAAATAGGTAGAGAAATGATAAAATAGTTAATGGGTGCCTGACATAATCCAGATATTTGAGTTAGAGTAACAAATTTTTCATAAGAGGAAGATAAACAAACAAATCAAAACTACCACCACAACAAAACAACACCAGTAAATAGTCATCCATGAACAATATACTTGGAAAGGATCAATAATCCATAAATGATTTTAAACCACATAGTCAATTAAAACAACCACAGAAATAGGATCACTGAAGAGATTTCCATAAATACTATGCCTGGAAATGGCTCAAATTAAAAAAAAAAGAATGGGTCTTTAATAGCAGGCATACTGCAAGAGTCACCCCAGTCCCGAGTGGCCACCTTGACAGTGAGCAACAATTACCCCCAAAAAGGTAACAGGCATTCAGACCATCAGCTCCCTAGACAAAGGAAACACTGTACCACCCCACTGCATGAACAGGGAAGAAGCTGCATTGTTATTTCCTGTCTCAACCCTCAAACACTCGTGTCTGTACAAATACAATTGACCCGGATTTTGGTTTATAGACACCATTTGCCTGTGTTCATGTTTATATGACCATACTGTATACATTCCCCTCAAACATAGCAGCAACTTAAAAGAGAACTAGTGTGTTCTTAGGTATTTGAATCAACCATGCATAAAATCTTATCTAGAAACTGGCTGCACAATCTGTCAAGAATTCATGCATTTATTTTTAAGGGTTTTATGTTGATTTTTCAATGTTTTATCATTTCATATACATATATAATGCTATTTGAACATATTTGCCCCTATAATCTTCTCTTCTCCCTTTCCCATTTAGCCATCCCCATCAAATCTTCCCTACATTTCTCTTCCCCACTTTCATGTCTGTGTATATCTGTGTGAGTTCTCTCTCTCTCTCTCTCTCTCTCTCTCTCTCTCTCTCTCTCTCTCTGACTACATTTAATTAGACTTGCCTCCATACACATGTGCAGGGTTATTTAGTGAGCAAATGCAACTTAACAATGGCTTCAAGATTGAGAAATACAACTACCATCACAGACAACGATAGATGCCTGTAAATCCTAAGGGAGTAGTAGGCACTTATGGGCCACCCATCATTCATGATGGAGTGTTGAAGGCAAATTTAAGTCTTGTGCAGCTAATCACTGCTTTTCTGAGTTCATGGGTATAACAGCCACTACTCTGAGCTTAATCTAAAATAGAAGCCCTCTTTGTGTTTGGGCATTCAATGATGATTTGTTCTTAGCACTTTGAGCAGTTAAGACTCTCTGAAATAACTGATGCTCACTTTATAAACACTAGCTTTTCTGACCTTGAAGGGTATATAAGATAGTATTTAGTACTTAGTATTTCCACTTCCTTGATGAACAGAGACTTCACCAATAAGGAAGTAAAGATGGCTGAGAAACATCTTAAAAAGTGTTCAACATCATTAATAATTAAGGAAATGCAAATTAAATCCCAAATTAAGGTATCATCTCACTCCAATAAGACTAGACAAGGTCAAGAAAACAAAAGACACCAAATGCTGGAGAGATTGTGGGAAAAGGGGAACACTCATCCACTGTAGGAATGAAACTTTGTCTGGCTCTAGGCAGGACCTGCAAGTCCTGTCCCAGAACTTCGAGAGTTATCTGATATCTCTGTGGGCATTTAAGTTGTTTATGTGAGTTATCCGTAGCATGAGGCCAGGATATTTCATTATATCCTGCCTTGCCTATCTCTGCAAAGTTCCAGACCCTGATAGCCTCTTCATTTGAGGTACTGAGCAAAATGTCACACCTCTAGTTTACTGGTGCACAAACAGTAGATCTGCTGCCCCTGGTTGGAGCCAACGTGTTTCAGCCTTCCCTTCCTCCCACCCCCCACTTCTTTGCCCAGAGCACAGTAATTTTAATATATAAACACATTGCTGGCATGAATAAAACTGAGTCTTTCTCCCAGACCCTCTTTGAGTCCATTTTCATTTCTCATCTGTTCACGTCTCACTGTTCCCTCCCCCCCTCCTTGTCAGAAGCTCAGCCTAGGAACTGTTAGCCCGCCAGCAGGAGACACCTGTGAGGCTTACAGCCTTGTAAAGCTGCCAACCTGGTTCTAGGAGGGAAGAACATCTTGTGAATTGCGGCCATGAGTGATTAAAGGACCAACAGATATATACATTAACTAACAATCCACTGCTGGTGGGAATGTAAACTGGTACAACCACTGTGTAAAGTAGTGTGGAGAGCTATTAAAAAAATCAAAATGAGCCTACCACCTGACCCAGCTATACCACTCCTGGGTATATACCCACAAAACGCATCCTATGTTTATTGCAGCTCTCTTCACAATAGCAAATGCCCCTCAAGTGATGACTGGATAACAAAAATGTGGTATATCTACACAATGGAATTCTATGCAGTGGTAAAGAAAGATTACTTCGGGGCTGGAGAAATGGCCTAGTGGTTAAGAGCATCAACTGCTTTTGCAGAGGACCTGGGTTCCATCCCCAACACCCACATGGTGGCTGAAAACTATGTTTAACTCCAGTTCCAGGGGATTCCAACACCCTCTTCTGACCTCTGCAGCATTACAGGACATGGGTGCACAGACCTACATGCAGACAGTACATTCATACACATACAAAAATAAATAAAATTTAAAAAAAAGAAAGATTACTTCATGAGCTTTGCTGGTAAGTGGATGGAACTCAAACCATTATTCTAATTGAAGTAATGCAGTCCCAGGGGGGAAAAAAAAAAAAAAAGGCAAATGGTTTCCCTCATTTGTGGATGTTAACACCAAATCCCCAGTTGGCAGGCAAACTGAGCAAATTTATTATTATATTTCATTGTATCTGAATGCAACTGTGCTATTCCAATTTGGATCTCTTAATGGGCTCCAGAATTTTCCTACCACTTGTATTCACAGATTGTAATTACCATATATGAATGCAAGATATGTATTCATATTTTATTCATATTATTTTATCTGCATGCAAATTTACTGTTAAAATGTGGGGCTGGAGAGATGGCATAGGGGTTAAGAGTGCTGGCTGCAATTGCATAGGACCCGGGTTCAATCCCCAGCACCCACATGGCGCCTGAGAACCGTCCATAACTCCAATTCCAGGAGAACTCCAGTTCCAGGGGAATCCGACGCCCTCTTCTGACCTCTGCGGCATTGCACGGCATGGGTGCACGGCCCTACATGCAGATGGTACATTCATACATATAAAATAAATAAATAAATAAAAATTTTAAAAAAATGTGAATCTCTAAATGTGTTTAGGAATCAACCTATAGTTTATTTTCAGAATTTCTAATTTTGATTTATGTGTGGAGCATATATATATATATATATATATATATATATATATATGTGTGTGTTTTGGAATAACATAAAATTAAAAGGAACAAAAAAAGAGAGAGAGAAACATAATAAAAAAACACCAAAAGAGTAAATTTGTGCATTGAGAAGGTTATAAAAGACTGAGAAAAATATGCAATACAGGACTTAATTTGTATGACAGAGTCCATGAGCTTTGGTGGGGGGAAGGGGGACGTAAGGGGTGGGCATGGATGGGGGAAAGATTCTAGATTTGATTGAGAAATGTATGAAATGCACTCAATAAAATTAACTTAAAATTAAAAAAATAAAACATCACGGAAAAATTGTGAAAATGTTAAATAAAGAATTGGGATTTAATAATAAAAGATGGTTTTGTAATAGTTTGGAAAGATTTACATACAGGCCCTTTTATTGTCTGGTGTATAATTTTTAGCCTGCCTGTAGTAAATGCATTTATATTTAATTCTCATAAAAAGAGAGTATTTAGGACAATGAGATGGCCCATTGAGTGAGACTGTTGCCTCTAAATATGATGACCCAAGTTCTGTTACTCAGATTTGCACTGTAGAGGAGACAACAAACAAGTTATCCTCAGACCTCCAATTGCACACCATGGAAATGCTCCTCCCCAAAACAAATAAATAATACAGTAATGAAAAATGTACAAAATAATATTGAGATGGCATCTTGACATTAAGCCTACTAACCATCTCCCAGCTACTACCTTTAGAGTAAATAGTAAAGAATTTAAATAGATTGCACTTAGCAGTGTTAATTTCTGGTCTAGATCATTAAAAATATATAAAATAAAACAGAATCATTAAAATTCACCAAAGCTAGAAGTTATACCTGTGGGGAAGGTTGCCTACTCAGAGGTCAGAGTTGGAACAATTTCATCAAGTACTTGTTATTCTCACTTTGATAAAAGTTGGATCTCCAAAACATGTTATGTAACTAACATACAATTTACTGTAAGATGTCATAATTTTGTATATATGTGAAGAACATATATGCATATTTTTGAGAAATACAAATTGAAGAGAACAACAACAAAAAGACTGGGTCAAAGAACTGACTGAAAAAGTAAACTTCAGCCCCAAATAATAAACCACTGCATAGAAAAATTTTAAAAAGCCTGAAAAAAAAGATGCAAAACATGTATAGCAAAATGCATGAATTTGGGTGTGGTGGGGCCATGGAAAGAGGAATGAGTCTAAATTGGACTAAGAAAAGTTGTATGAATTGCACAAAACTTCAATAAAAAACAGTTTTAAAATAGTTGGATCTTACGAGAGAACACTTGTAACTTTCTTGAAAGGGTAGACAATTTTTGGGCAATCTTTTGTCCAGCTCTACCTCAGGAAGTGAAGATCCAAATTTCTGCCAATCTATGGCAGCGTTCCCTGGTCCCTTTTTCTGTACTATGAAATATATTCCTGCTCTTCTCTTTCTCTTTTTCAAAATAAAGTTCACTGAACGCTAACATATATCTGCTGCTCCATTTCCTCCTGAGACTTTTATTTGGTTTTTCTATTATAGTTCCACTTTCTTTTCAGGCTTTCTTTCTGCATTTTATATGTTGATGTTTCTCAGAGCTGTTTTGCTTCTTCGTTTTTCCCTGCTGCTGAATTTAAGCAGTACATCTCAAGGGGTACCAAAGAGGATTGCTGCAGTCAGAAGTGGACCAGAGTGGGAATTCTTACATTTAATTTTTCCACTTATATCTTCGTGAGAAACTTTATGAAGTATTGTTCCAATAATTTATATTTAGATTAGGTAACTGTTTGTTGTATGAGATTGTGTTATTGGAGATTAAAACAATAAGGGCATATAACTAAAATGGCTAAGGAGCTAGCTACAAACTATCTATATAGGCAGAGCACATGATGCATTGATTTCAATCCACAACTTTGCAGAAAACAGGCATGGATGGGGCCCCCAAAATGCAGTTCCATCACTCATGTGGTGGGGGCAGGACCAGGAGTTTCAACTCATTCTCAGCTATGTAGCTTCTGGAGCCCCTATTATGTCTAAGAGTAGCAACGAATAAACCAAAGAAAATCTCTGATCCTACAGAGTGTGCAGCCAATTAAAAAAATCATGCAAAATTATATTTGTGCTATGGAGTGACAAAACTTACAACAACTATTTGGAATGAGTGATCTGAACTTAGTGATAATATTATTGTCTGGATAGAGAAATCCTTGGTAATAGGTCACTTATACTGAAAAGTTGATAACTGAAGTACATAAATAAATAAAATATAATTTACATTAATAGAAAGAGTACAATATTTCTATGCATGTTGGAAAAGGAATCTATAGTGACTGATTAAAAAGCACACAATTGTTTACTGAAAATAGTTAATATAAAATATATTAATATTTTTCCATATCATGGTCCTATCATATCAAAGTATTTTTAGCCTTGATGACAAATATTTAAAATATTTAATATTTTGTATACAGACATTTGCTATCTAATTATTTACTTTTCTAAATATATTTGAGAATTTCATACATGGATATAATATTTATATCATTTCCATACCTTGCAGAACCAATTCCAATTCCTCTCAGGTTTCCCTTGTTCTTTACTTTGATTATTATTGTTACATACACAGATGTTTATAAATATACTAATATTTATAATGTACTGAGTCTGTTTAGTAGTGTCTGTTTAGTAATGGTGCTCACTATTTGTAAAGATATATATCATACACGTTATAACTTATAAACATATTTTTTTAATTTTTTATTTAATTTTTGTATGTGTATGAGTGTACTGTCTGCATGTAAGTTTGTGCGCCCATGTCATGCAATGCCGCGGAGGTCAGAAGAGTGTCTCGGGTTGCCCTGGAACTGGAGTTCTCCTGGAATTGGAGTTACAGACGGTTCTTAGCCACCATATGGGTGCTGAGGATCGAACCTGGGTCCTCTGCAAGAGCAGTCGGTGCTCTTAACCGCTAGGCTATCTCTCCAGCCCCAAACATATTTTTTTTAATAGGCTGCACTGTGCAGGACAAGCTATCCTGGTAGTTGTGGCATTACTTCTTCTGCCTTATAATTATTTAATCCCATCATCCCAAAAATATAGATGCTCTGGTTAATTAATTATTAAATTTCAAAACTTAACCAACTCAATTTATTGATCTAAGTTATTTATATTTTAATCAGATCATCCTTTAAATATTTAACAATTTAAATTATTTTTTGCAGTTGTAATTTTTTATTGTTATTAAACATTTTACATAAGTCATACATCATTTCTCAATCGAAACTAGAGTCACTTCTCTTTCCATGCCCCCCACCCCAAAGTCCCTGCACTCTGCCCTACATGTCCTGCATCTTTTTCTGAGTCTTTCCAGATTTTTTTCAGTTCTTTTGTTGTTATTCTCTTCAACTAGTATTGCTACAGTATATATATATATATATACATACACACATACACATATATATATATATAAAACTTGAATTGGAGGACCATGGGAGGGAATGACCCTGATGAAGTCCAGTAAACATGTGTCCTAGATACCCCTCTACTGGCCTCCATGATAAGGCCCAGATAGTCCAACAATGGCAGTCTATATTCTGACTAGGCAGAAATCCCCTTAGGTGTTTAGTCCTTGTATTAGTCCCTTTTCTGTTGCTGTGATAAAACACAATGAACAAGGGAAATTATAAAAGGAAGAGTTTATTTGAGCTTACAATGAATGGTTCCAGGGAATTAGAGTCCATTGTGGCAGGAAGCATGGTGGCCAGGGCTGGAGCAGCAAGCCGATGGTCACATCTTGCAATGAGCACAGGAAACAGAGAGAGAGACACTGGAGATCACGAGGCTTGTTAAACTCACTAATCCTGCCCCCAATGACGTACTTCCTCCAGCATGGCCACACCTTCTAAGACCTCCAAGAACAGTGCCACCAACTGGAGATAAAATGTCTGAATACTTAAAGCCTATGGGGGGACACTCTCACTCAAACCACTAAATTCCACTCTCTGGCCCCCATTCGCTCATGACCATATAAAATGCAAAATGCATTTACTCCAACCTTAAAGTCCCCGTAGTCTTTACCAGTCTCAATTCTATTCAAGACTATAGTGCAAAATCTCTTCTGAGACATAGGCCAATCTCTTAACTGTAAGCTCCTGTAAAATCAAAAGGCAAATTACATACTCCCAACATACAGTGGAACTGAATACACATTCCCATTCCAAAAGGGAGGAATAGAGGCATAGTGAGGAAATACTGGAACAAAACAAGACCGAAAACCAGCAAGGCAAACACCAAGTCCAGTAGCTCAATGTGCAACTTCTGGGACTTGACTTCCAAAGGGCTTAGGTGGCTCAGCTCTTCCAGCTTGGCTTGCAACATACATCTCTTTCTTAGGCTGGTACCACTCCCTGTACGCAGCTTTCCTTGGCAAATATCTCACAGGTCTGGCATCTCAAATGTCATTTTGGGGTCTACACTGCCAACCAGACTTCACATTCACAGCTTCATGCAATGGCTTATCAGGGCCTTCTTTATGCAGGGACACCCCTGATGCACTCTGTCTGACCTGGGCAGGTCTCTGAAACCATGGAGGAAGAACTGAAGACCCCTTCACTCTTGCAAACTTCATGCCTCTAAAGCAAGCACCAGGTGAATTAAACTGCCAAGTTTGGCTGCAAGTTTGGGATGGACCCTGCCCTATTTCAACCACATTTGCAACTTTTCTCTGCCGTGGACTTGTTGGAGCAGAAAACTCTTTCAGTATTTTCCTTTCAAAAGTTGGAGGATTAGCTGGGTGTGGTCTTGCCTTGAAGGTACTATTTCTGTTGTTTACTTGTAAATCTGGAGGCCTCTCCTTAATCAGTTTAATCTCACTTTTTCCTTTGTTTGTTTGTAAATAGGTAGGCCTCTCCTTAATCACTTTATTCTCATTATCAAAAGGAACCTCTCCTTCACATGCCTTGGCCTCACCTTTAATCTTCCTAGTGCATTTTTCCGATCCAATCTGTACATTCTGCATTTCTTTCTGCCCCATCTGCTCTTCTTCACTGTAGATCTGTACAGTATTCACCATTAATAGCCACACCGCCATTTCCACATTAGGCTGTCATGAAATATCCTCTACCAAAGACATTAGTACATTGCTTTACAATTTAGCATCAGGCAAGCATTTGGGCTTCGGGCACTGCTGCCAGACTCTTTATCAAAATATCCCACTTGCTGCCTAAGTCTATTTTCCTCTGGAACTACATTTTTGGCAGTAATGCTTTCTTCCAGGCTTCTACTAGAATGTCCCCTTAAGCTCTGCTTACAGTAGTCAACAGCTTTTCTAGACTATAGTTCCAAATTATTCCACATTTCTCCAAACATCCACATGGTCAGGTTCTTCATAGCCAACAGTCCACTCTCTGGTACCAAATAACTGTATTAGTCACTTTTCTGTTGCTGTGATAAAACACCATGAGCAAGGAACTTATAAAAGGAAGAGTTTATTTGAGATTATGATTGATGGTTCCAGGGAATTAGAGTCCATTGTGGTGGTAAGCATGGTGGCCGGGGCTGGAGCAGCAAGCCAAGGGTCACACCTTGCAATGAGCACAGGAAGCAGAGAGAGAGACACTGGATACCACGAGGCTTGTTAAACTCACTAAGCCTGCCCCCAATGACGTACTTCCTCCAGCACGGTCACACCTTCTAAGACCTCCAAGAACAATGCCACCAATTGGAGACAAAATGTCTGAATACTTAAAGCCTATTCCGGGATACTCTCATTCAAACCACCACAGTCCTCAAGCTGAGTATCTCAATATTCCCCATCTGGCATTGAAAGTTTGGAGGATTCTTGGAGAGACATGAGTCTTCAGCCCATATTGGGTGGTTAAAAAGCTGTGTCTCATGTCTTTGAAGAGTGCCAAAAGCTGTGGCAGCCACAGAGTTGATGCACTTGCCAGTAAGAATTGAAGAAAAGCCAAACCCCAGTATTCTTTTTTTTTCTTTTTGTCTTTTTACTAAGATCTCAAGTTTTATGTCTGCAGTACAGTTTCTCTGGTCTTACTGATTATTTATTTCTGGTTGTACTTTACTTTTGGATGCTTAAGGCCAAACAGTTAGCCCAGATTAACCAAGGTTTTTCTTTTCTCAAGGTTAGTTGAGGATCTGGTCCTCATGGGTGTCTTGGGGTTTTTTGGGGGGAGGATGGGAGTGCCTTGCTCTTTTCAGCTTTTTATTTACCAGTTCCATATACTGGAGGACAAAATCAGGTCTTGCTGGACAAAGCTTCTTTATCTGAAGCATGAGCAGACTTTCCTCTTTATAGACTGGGCACTGGCTGAAGTCCCATTAGTGGATTTTCAAGACCTCTCTGAACAGGAAGACTGGTGACCCATGTTTGCAGGACATTTCAAGAGTTTCCCCCCATGCATAATCTCCTAAGACTTGGTTGACCTCTGAGGGCAAGGAACAATGTTATCCCTTAGTTCCCTCAGCCAAGTTGATATGGAAGTTAAGTATGGTCGTTAAGCACCCAGAAAGGCTAAGTTACACCAGCCTGTTACATTGCACCTATATTAAAATTGTATCCTTTGGAAACAAAATGTATGTTATTTCCCTATCTTATTTCTTGATTCACATTTTTCCATTTCAATCCCATATTATCTAAAGATGCACAGATACCCTCCATCATATGCCAACAGCCTGCAGATAGGTTTTGCATGAAGGATGCTTGTACTCATGGATTATCACTTATAGCTAAAAATGAAAAAAAGAAAAAAAACTGAGAGAAAGATGCAGGACAGTTATGGCAGAATGCATGATCTGGGATGGGGTGGGGGTGGGGGGGAGGGAAAGGGAAAGGTAGAACCCTGAACTGAATTGGAGAAAAAAATGTTGAAATGCAAAAAGCTTCAATAAAAAACTAATTAAAAACAAATTCAAAAAAAAATAAAAAACAAAGGTTATACCAAAAAACAAAACAAAACAAAAAAAAAAAAACAACCCAAGGTCTGAAAATAAATGTTAGCTCAGCTCTAGAACCTATTTAGGGATTCATAATGCAAGAGCACAGTTGTCTTTAGATCAAGAGGAATATAATATTAACATTGCTCAGTTTGTCTTACAACTAGGTACTTGGTTCTAGGATCCACAGATGACGGATACCATTTGTCTTCTTTTTCTGGGATTGTGTTACTTCACTTAGCATGAAATCTTCTAGTTCCATCCATTTACCTGCAAATTTCATGATGTCATCTTTCCCTCTGCATAGAACTCCATTGTGTAGATGTACCACATTTCTTCAATCTACTCATCAGATGAGGGGCACTTGGGTTTATTTCAGCTCTTTGCTATTGTGAAGAGAACTGCAGTAAACATGGGTGTACATGTAACTCTGCTGTAGAAATAGTTTGATGGTTATAATCCCAGAAGAGTTATGGATGGGTCAGGTGGTAGGCTCATTTTGAGTGTTTGAAGGGTTCTGCATACTGCTTCCCATAATTGTTGTACAAGTTTGCATTCCCACCAGAAGCAGATGAGTGTTCCACTTGCCCCACACTCTCTCCAGCTCTTGGTATCATTTGTTTTCTTGATTCTTGCCAGCCTTATCAGGTGAGATTATATCTTAAGTAGTTTTAATTGGCATTTCCTTAATTATTAGTGATGTTGAACACTTTCTAAGATGTTTCTCAGCCATCTCTATCTCCTTGCTTGTGAAATATCTGCTCAGCTCTTTACTCCAACTTTTGAGTGAGTCATTTGTTTTCTTCATTTTTTATTGAGTAGTTTATATACTCTGGAAATTAATGCTTCGTCCGATGTATCTGAAGTGAAGGTTTCCTCCCACTCTGTGGGTTTTCTCTTCACTTCCCTGATTGTTTCTTTTGCTGTTCAGAAACTTTTGAGTTTAATAAGGTCCCACTTGACAACTGTGGACCTTATTTCCTCTGGAGCTGCTGTCCGATTTAGAAAGTATTTTCCGCAGGGTGTGGTGGCGCATGCCTTTAATCCTAGCACTTGGGAGGCATAGGCAGGTGGATCTCTGTGAGTTCAAGGCCAGCCTGGTATATAGAGTGAGTTCCAGGACAGCCAGAGCTACAGGGAGACCCTGTCTCAAAAACACCAAAAAAAAAAAAAAAAAGAAAAGAAAGTATTTTCCTACACCTATGTCTTGTAATTTGCTGCCAACTTTTTCTTCTATCATCTTCAGAGTTTTGGGTTTCACATTGAGGTCTTTGATCCATTTGGAGTTGATTTTTGTACAGGTGAGAGGTATGGGTTTAATTTTATTCTTGTAGAAGTGGTGATTCAATTTTGCCAACACCGTTTGCTGAAGATGCTCTTTCCTCCACTGACTTTTTTGCCCCCCTCGTCAAATATGAGGTGGCTGAAATTGTATGTGCTCAAGTTTGGATCTTCACTTTTGTTCCATTGGTCTACAGGTTTGTTTTTGTTCCAGTACCAGCCTGTTTTTATGACTATAGGTCTGTAGTATAGTTTGATGTCTGGTATAGAAATCACCCTATATTGCTCTTTTCACTCAGGTTTGCTTTGGATATTCTGGGTCTTTTGTTGTTCCTAATGAATTTAAGAATTTTTTTTCCAAGCTTGTGAAGAATGTCCTTGGGATTTTAATTGGAATTGCATTGAATCAGTATATTAATTTGAGTAGAATGGACGGTTTTACTATATTAATTTTTCCAATCCATGAGCATGGGAAGTGTTTCCATCTTCTAATGTCTTCTTCAATCTCCTTCAGGAGTTTATAATTTTGGTTGTAGAGAACTTTGATGGTTTTGTTTAGGTTTGTTCCTAGGTATTTTATTGTTTTTGAGGTTATTGTGATTGGGAAGGTCTCTTTGTATTCTTCAGTAGCTTGTTGTTGGTATAAAGAAAGGCTAGTGATTTTTCTAGGTTGATTTTGTATCCTGTCACTTTACTGAAACTCTTAATCATTTCTAGGGGTTTTCTGTTGGAGTTTTTAGCATCCCTTAGGTAAACAATCATATCATCTGCAAAAAGTGATAGTTTGACTCCTCTTTTCAATTAGTGTTCATTTAATTTCCTTTTCTGGCCTTATTGGCCTAGCCAGTGTTTCAAGCACTATTTTGAAGAGGAGTGGTGACAAGGGGCAGCCTTGTCAGGTTCCTAACTTTATGGGGAATCCTTCTAACTTTTCTCCATTTGGGTTTCTTATATATGGCTTTGATTATTTTGAGGAATGATCCTTTCAGTCCAATTCCCTTTAGTACTTTAATCATGAAGGGATGCTGGATTTTGTCAAAAGCTTTTTCTCCATCTATTGAGATGATCATGTGGTTTTTATCCTTCAGTCCATTTATGTGTTTTATGATATTTACTGATTTTCTTATGTTGAACCATGAATCTCTGGTATGAATCCAACTTGATCATGGAGAATCACCTTTTTGATGCAGGTCTATATACAATTTGTAAGTATTTTTTTTAGAATATTTGCATCTGAGTTCAGTAATGAGATGTGTCTGTAGTTATCTTTTTTGTTTAGATCTTTGCCTGCTTTTGGAATTAGAGTGATGCTGGCTTCATAGAAGGAATTTGGGAGATTTCCTTCTGCTTGTATCCTTCTGAACAGTTTGAGTATTAATGGTTGTAAATCCTCTTTAAAATTTTTATAGAGTTCTGCTGTGAAACCTTCTGGGCCTGGGCTTTTTTTAGTTGGGAAGTCTCTTATTACATTTTCAGTTCTTCATATATTATGGCTCTGTTTAAGCTGTCAGTCACTTCTTTGTTTAGCTTTGGTGATTCCCTGGATTTCAGATATTCATTCATTTCTCTTCGGTTTTCAAATTTGGTAGAGTATAAGTTTTTGAAGTATTCCCGCATGATTGTCCAGAGCTTTTCATTGTCTGTTGTGATATTGTCCCTTTCATCACGAATTCTATTGATTTGGAGTTGTTCTTTCTTTCTCTTGGCTAACTGGGCTAGAGGTCTGTCTATCTTGTTTATTCTCTCAAAGAACCAACTTATGGATTCTTTCATTTTTGTATTGTTTTCTTTGTTTCTATTTCATTAATTTCTCCTTTAATTTTTGTTATTTCTTCCTGTCTGTTGTGTTTAGGGTTTATTTGTTCTTGTCTTTCAAGTGTTTTTAACTGCAGTGTTACCTCATTTATCTGTGCTCTTTCTGTTTTTATTTATTTATTTTTTTAATGTAGGCACCCAGGGCTCTAAACTTTCCTCTTAGGACTGCTTTTAATGTGTCCCATAGGTTTTGTTGTATTGTACTGTCCTTGTTGTTTAGACCCAGGAATGCTTTTATTTCTTCCTTTATTTCCTCCTTGACCCATTCATTATTCAGTAGTTTGTTGGTTAATCTCCATGTGTTCATGAAGGTAGCATGGTTTATCCTGGTGTTGATATTGAGCTTTATTGCACTAGGTTCTGATAGAATGCATGAAATTATTTCAAAGTTTGTATTTGTTGAGGTTTTATTCTGTGTCCAAGTATGTGGTCAATGTTGGAAAGTGTACTGTGGGGTGCTGAGAAGAAAATATATTTTCTGGTGCCTGGGTGGAATATTTGGAAGATGTCTGTGAGGTCCGTTTCCTGTATTGCATTTCTCAGATCAGATGTCTCTCTGCTTATTATTTGTCCCAATGATCTGTCCAAATGACTCAGTGGCATATTAAAGTCCCCTAATATGAGTGTACTGGGTTAATCTGTGCCTTGAGTTCCTGTAGAGTCATATTTATATAGGTCATTGCACTGGAGTTTGGTGCATATTTGTTTATGTATGTGAAGTCTTCATGGTTAATTTTCCCTTTGATAAGGATATAATGGCCCTCTTTGTCTCTTCTAATTGCTTCTTCTTTGAAGTCTATTTTGTGTGTTATTAAAATAGCAACTCCTGCTTTCTTTTTCTTACCATTTGCTTGGATTCCATTTCCTAATCCATTCTCCCAATCCATGCCTTTTGATTGGGGAGTTTAGTCCATTAATATTTAAGGTTATAATTGAGAGGTGTGTTTTGTTTCCTTTCACCTTATTATCCATTTTCATTTTTCATCTAGGTTTCTACTTCTGCATTTCTCTTCTTATTAATTTATCTTTCAAGGTGCCTCTGTCCTTTGAATTGTTTCAAGTATTTTCTGAAGGGTTGGTTTTCCAGACATGTATTCTTTCATCTTGTTTATGTCATGGAAGACTTTTCTCTTTCCTTCAACTAGAATCGATATTTTTGCTGGGTATAGTAACCTGGGTTGGCATTTATATTGTTTAGCATCTGGAATGCTTTGCTCCATATTCTCCTTGCTTTCATAGTTTCCACTGAAAAGTCAGGTGTAATTCTGATAGGTTTCCTCTTGTTGATTTTCTCTTGTGGCTTTCAGAATTTTGTCTTTGTTTTGGGTGTCTAGCATTTTAACTATAATATGGTGGGGGGAGTTTCTTTTCTGGTCTATCCTAATATGATGTTCTATGTGCTTCTTTTGTTTGTATGGGTTTGTCTTTTTTTTAATTTGGGGAAATTTTCATCTATTATTCTGTTGAGAATCTGATCAATATCATTCTCTAGGGATTCTTCTTCCTCCTCTAACCCTACAATGCAGAGGTTTGAACTATTCATAGTGTCTCAACATTTTCTGGTTGTTCCACTCTTGTGTATTTTTAAATTTTTCATAATCTTTACTTGAGCATTTTAGATGTTCTGTGTTATCTTCTAGGTATGATATTCTTTTTTCTGCTTCCTCCATTCTTCTTCTGAGGCTTTTTTGCATCCTTTCCTTTTGATTGAATGACTGTTTGATTTCCTTTTTCATTTCTTCCTTTGTTTTCTTTACTATTTCCATTTCCTTTTGGAACTTCTCAATCTTTTCTTGTTGTTCCTTGTTTAGCTCGTTGGTTTCCTTTTTCATTTCAGCATGGGATCTTTTCATTGTTTCCAATTCCTTCTGAAGTTCATCATTTTCTTCCTCTAGCTCTTTCCAGAGTCAGTCATTTTATTATTTTTTTTTAGTTCATTCTGAAGTTCTGCATTGTCTCCCTCTGGGCCATTTCTGAGTTTTTCATTCTCTCCCCTTAATTCTATGATTTATTTGAATATATCTGTGATTGTTATTCTATGATTTGTGTCCTGGGTTACCTTTAGGGAGAACCCATTGCAGGAGAACTCCATAGGCTCCATAGAGTTTGGTGTGCAGTTATTCTGAGCTTTTCCTATATCGTTCTTTTGTTGTGCTCTCTCTGCATGTGGTTTGCCTTTTGCCTGTATTCTGTTGTGAATCTTGAATCCCTCTTCACCTTGTTGAAGGATTGCTTTCCTTGATTCTATCAGGTTCCTTTGTTGAATTTTCCTTATGTGTGGAGTGTTGGCTTGTCTAGGTTTCAGGCTTTCAATTTTGGTTATATATTGGAATGTATAGTTCACTCTTCCCTTTCAGTTTTGTAGGAACTGGGTATCTAATAACCCAGATGACACCTTCTGAGCACTATATTCCCTCTGATGCCAGCCACTCTCTCCAGAGTTCCAATGGGGGGGGGGCATTGGTTCAGTTGCTTGCTTAGCCTGTGTGTTGGTATCCTCCATCCCCACTGCTCAGGAACCAGTTGCCCATAGGTTCTGTGTTCAAACCTCAGCTGCCAGTTCCCAAGCAACCTCTGGGCCAAAATGCTGGTCTGCACAGTCTCTGCCCACTTGGACACCAGTTGCCTGCAGCCTCCTAAATTATTTTTTGTAATGTGAATATTAATGTTTGAATGTTTGCCACACTCTGTAGAAGAGTACTTGACTCTTCCTTAGTTTGTTACTTTTCATGTTGCTAATTAAGTTACAACAGAGAAGTTGTTAACTTATTCTAATGAAAATATTTCTAGAATTCTTTGCTCAGTCTTATGCAAGTCAGACATGAGTTTTCATACTTAATGTTGATATCTAATAGAGAATGCAATATATCATTCACTGTGTATTAGTCACTTTTCCGTTGCTGTGATAAAACCACCATGAGCAAGGTTACTTATAAAAGGAAAAGTTTATTTGAGCTTATGATTGAAGGTTTCAGGGAATCAGAGTTCATTGTGGCAGGAAGCATGGTGGCCGGGGCTAGACCAGCAAACTAACGGTCACATCTCACAATGAGCACAGGAAGCAGAGAGAGGGAGAGGCTGGAGACCACAAGGCTTGTTAAACTCACTAAGCCTGCCCCCAGTGATGTACTTCCTCCAGCAAGGCCACACATTCTTAGACTTCCAAGAACAGTGCCACCAACTGGAGACAAAATGTCTGAGTACTTAAAGCCTATGGGGGACACTCATACAAATCACCACATTCCACTTCCTGGCCCCCATAGGCTCCGGACCATATAAAATGCAAAATGCATTTAGCCCAACCTTAAAAGTCCCCATAGTCTTTACCAGTCTCAATTCTATTCAAAAGTCTGTAGTCCAAAATCTCATCTGAGACACAGGCCAATCTCTTAACTGTGAGTTCCTGTAAAATCAAAAGGAAAATTACATACTCCCAACATACAGTGGAACTGAATACATATTCCCATTCCAAAAGGGAGGAATAGAGGCATAGTGAGGAAATACTGGACCAAAATGAGACCAAAATCCAGCAGGGCAAACACCAAGTCCAGTAGCTCCATGTGCAACTTCTGGGAATTTACTTTCAAAGGGCTTAGATGGCTGAGCTCTTCCAGCTTTGATTGCAACATACATCTCTTCCTTAGGCTGGCACCACTCCCTGTGTCCAGCTTTCCTTGGCAAATATCTCACAGGTCTGGCATCTTTAATGTCATCTTGGGGTCTCCACTGCCAACCAGGCTTCACATTAACAGCTACATGCAATGGCCTGTCAGGACCTTCTTTATTCAGGGCCTTCTTTATTCAGGCATGCCCCTGATGCTCTCTGCCTGGCCTCTGTGGCTAGGGTTAGCTTGTAAGGGGCTCCTATTTCAAACTCACCCATCCACAGCCCAGGGACTATTTTGGTAGAGGGGGTGTATGCCTTTAACCCCAGAACACAAGAGGCAGAGAAAGGCAGATATTTATGATATTGATAAGGTAGAAATGATGACGGGGGTATTAATGGTGAATATTGTGCACGTCTACAGTGAAAAAGAGAAGATGGGGCAGAAAGAAATGGAGAATATAGTTTGTATCTGAAAAGTGCACTAGGAAGATTAAAGGTGAGGCCAAGGCATGTGAAGGAGAGGATTCTTTGATAAGGACATTAGAGTGATTAAGGAGAGGCCTAGCTATTTACAAGTAAACAATGGAAAAAGTGAGATTAAAGTGATTAAGGAGAGGACTCCAGATTTACAAGTAAACAACAGAAACAGTACTTCAGGACAAGACCACAGCCAGTTAATCCTCCAACTTTTGAAAGGAAAATACTGAAAGGGCAGGGAAAAGTTTTGAATGTGGTTGAACTAGGCCAGGGTCCATCCCAAACTTGCAGCCAAACTCAGCAGTTTCATTCACATGGTGCTGGATTTAGAGGCATGAATGATGCAAGAGTGAAGGAGTCATCAGTTATTCCTATACAGTTTCTCAGAGAGCTGCCAAGGCCAGGAAGAGTGTAGCACCAGCGTACTTGAATAAAGAAGGCCCTGATAGGCCATTGTGTGAAGCTTTGAATGTGAAATCTAGTTGGCTGCAGAGACCCCAAGAAGACATTTGAGATGCCAGAGCTGTGGGATATTTGCCAAGGAGAGCTGCATATAGGTAGTGGTACCAGCCTAAGGAAGAGATGTATGTTGCAACCAAAGCTGGAAGAGCTGAGCCATCTAAGCCCTTTGGAAGTAAAGTCCCAGAAGTAACACATGGAGCTACTGGACTTGGTGTTTTCCTTGCTGGCTTTTGGTCTTGTTTTGATCCAGTATTTCCTCACTATGCCTCTATTCCTCCCTTTTGGAATGGGAATGTGTATTTGGTTCCACTGTATGTTGGAAGTATGTAATTTGTCCTTTGATTTTACAGGAGGTTTCAGTTAAGAGATTGACCTGGGTCCCAGGAGAGACTTTGGACTGTAGACTTTTGAATAGAGTTGAGACTAGTAAAGACTATAGGGACTTTTAAGGTTGGACTAAATGCATTTTTCATTTTATATGGTCAGGAGCCTATGGGTACCAGGGAGTGGAATGTGGTGGTTTGAATGAGAATGTCCCCCATAGGCTTTAAATATTCACACATTTTGTCCCCAGTTGGTGGTGCTGTTTGGGGAGGTCTTAGAAAGTGTGGCAATGCTGTAAGAAGTAAGGCACTGGCAGCAGGCTTAGTGAGTTTAACAAGACTTGTAGTCTCCAGTCTTTCTCTCTCTCTCTTGACTTCCTGTTCTCATTGTGAGAAGTGACCCTCAGCTTTCTGCTCCAGCTCCAGCCACCATGCCTTCTGCCACAATGGACTCTAATTTCCTGGAACCATGAATCATAAGCTCAAATAAACTCTTCTTTTTATAAGTTCCCTTGGTCATGGTGGTTTTATCACAGCAACAGAAAAGTGACAATACTACCAGAAAAATTATTCATGCAAAATGTATTGAACATTTTAAAATGCAAATAAAATGTATTAGGATGAGATTTGTTTTCTTTTGTAACAGCCATAAAATAAGTTTAATATGATATGTACTATATAGTAACTACTAGAGAATATAAATCATACTTGACAAGAAAATTATTCACTTAAAAACTGAATCTTGATATTGACCTGATTCAAACTGAACTTCCAGAGATTTTTATCACTGTGCTTGGATAGTTGAGTAGAAATGGAAATTTAAAATAGGGTGGGGACATATATTCTGTGTGTTTTGAGAATAATCCAGATCAACATATTGTTCTCACCTGACAGATGTGAAAACACTTTCAAGATATTTTACAGAAACAGAGTCATCAAAAGTATATAATTGACATTGATTTATAATTTTGAAAATAAATATTTATGAATCCTTTCCTTGCTTGGGTTGAGGACACTGAAAAGCCTTGTTTCACAACAATTTTTATTTGTGGAAATTCCAATGGTTCCAGCATTTTTTTTTATAAACGGTGTTTTTCTAATGAAAATTAAAAGAAAATATTGAGTAAATACTTAGAAACTTAAGTATATAAATTGCAAAATAAAGTTTCAACTAGAGATGAAGGTATCATTTCTGTATGACTTTTAGGTATATCTTTTCACCTATGCATACATAACTGCTTATCTATTATCATTGAAGCTTTGAGAATTACAAAGGTCTCTGACTACTTACAATCCAGAACATTCTTTGACAGTACATATACTTCATCGGAAATGATCCAGTAATGACATGTCTGGTTAATACCAGATTCTACTCAGATATTCTGCCACAAGAAGATCAACAATGAGCATGAGGAAGCACAGGGACAATATGGTATTTTTCTCCAAATATTAGATTGTTTCTAATGGTCCCAATAATAATAACTTCTATATGAACTTAAGCATGTTTGGTGCCAAATAACTGGTAATACAACATGGAAAACTCTCTTAACACTTTCATTTAATCCCTTCAAACTTTTATGCAACAAAATTGATGAAATAACTCAAAGCATCCCAAATTTTTCTGAAATATACTTCCTGGTATTACAGCCTGCATTATAATTAGTTACTTCAAGTTAGAATCATAAACCACCTTACTGAATGATGCCATGCCAGATAATTTAAATATCCAGGTGGCCAGGCAATTAGTAAATTAAATTACTGGGCCTGAAAGAAAGAAAAAAGCAAACCACTTTTGATTTCCTGCATTAACTTTGACTCATAAGATCACAAAACCAAATCAATGGCTGCATACCAATGAGGAGTAATTAAAATTGTCTTTCATTGTAGAAATATGGTCAATCTTGGTTCCATTGTAATTGCTTTTTAATCTCTAAACAATTCTATTTGTATTCTATGAATTAACACCAGAATCCATCTGACTTTTGTACCAACCAAATTGGGATAATATTGATATTGATATTGGAGACACCCTACTATCTTGTTTTACAGATTATGGATCTTCATATTCTTCCATAAATTTTATAATTATTATTTTATTGTCTTTAGTAGGCTTTCTAATTTAGCTTCTATTATTGTGATAAAACAATGATGAAAAGAAGCTGCGGGGAGGAAAGGGTTTATTTGTCTTGCATGTCCTGATCACAGTCCATAATCAAGGGACATTGGAGACGGAATTCAAATAGAGGAGCATTAACCAGGTATGAAAGTGGCTTATTAGCTTTCTCTGTGCCTCTCACCTGTCTAGGAGTGGCACTGACCATCGTGTGGACTGGACTCTCCTACATAAATTAGCAATCAAGAAAATACCCTTATCCACATGTCAACAGGGCAGTCTGTTGGAGGAAAATCATCAAGATATTCCAGCTTCCTAGATTGTTAACTTGACAAACACTATCTGGCACAAAGACTCTGGAGATTTCCATTCTACTTCCTTAGAAAAGAGGTCTTTCTAACATTACTCTCTCTCTCTCTCTCTCCTACTCACTTTTTCTGATCCTTGGGGGTGACTTTGATAGTTTTGGATGACAGTAATTTTTCTTTATGTGTTTTATAGGTAATGATAAACCTTTATGTTACACTCCTAGGTTCATTGTTACAAAGTATAATAATGTAAGAGGATTAACACTTTTTTTTTGTCTTTTTGAGACAGGGTATCCCTTTAGTCCAGCTGGCCTTGAACTCATAAAGCTCTGCCTCTGCCTGCCTCTGCCTCCAAAGTGCTGGGATTAATGGACTGCACTACCATGCCCCACCTTTTTATTATATTTTTTAATATTTAAAAGTATTTTATTTTTTTCATTTTTTAATAAGTAATAATTTATAAGTACAAGCATGCTTAATGTAAAACCAATGTGCAAGCAGTTGTGCCCAAGCCCACATAGCCCAAGGGTCCCACCATCCAGCTGTGGGGCTTGTATGCTCAATCAAGTTGATCAAATAAGTGTCCAGACTATATTGTTGTAGTATCACCATTCACCCCAATCACAGCCATTACATTCTAACATGCCCCCTCTTCTGCAGATTGTTCCCTATCCTTAGAAAAGGGGCACGGGTGGACGAGAAGCAAAACAGTCTACTTTCTCTGGAGCTGTCATTTTGGACTCTGGTCAATTCTGGCTGTTTTCTTTCACGGGCTGACAATTTGTCCAGGAATAAACTTTCAGTCCTACTAATGAAGCATAGGCATTTAGATATATAGGTATTTAAACAGTACTAATTGTTGTGGTAGGTTACTTTGGTATAGACACCGATATTTGGATGGTATGTTAATCTATGAATTACATTTTTTTCCTGTAAAATGTGACAGGGTCTTACTGTGGCTTATAACATCTCCTAACCGCTAGAGGATGTAAGCTTGTGGAATCAGCCATGGGTTATTTCTCCAAGGAGAGAGCTAATAGCCAATTAGATTTAGGATATACAGACATATGGCTGCCACTGCTGCCCAGTATTTCCAGGCAGGTGAGGTGTAGCTGGTGCTGACAGAGGAGTCTTGCTTGACTCAGGAGACCTATATTTGCTTTATTGGTTTAGTAGCATTTAGTAACACTCTCTGGTATTCCAGAGACTGACTGTACACTTGCAAGTGCGGTCTCAATACATCTTTCCCATGCTTGCATCAGGTCTTCAACAGCAGGGCCTTATCGCCTCTCTTCTTGCAGGTTCCCAGTTTACAGGCAAAAAGCTTTTCCCTTTTGTGGGGAGAGGGGCTTGGATCCCCTGGCCAACATCTCCTTGGTAGAATGATCCATTGCTGATATCAGAGCTCTCCTGTATTAATATATTTTGCTTAAGTGCACAGCTTAAGGAGACTTTAGTATTATATTTGGTTCTGAATAGAGAATAATCCTTTTCACAGTTCCTATGTCTATTAATCAATTAAAGAAGGTGGTTTTAGTGGTTTTATAAGAGATTACCTCTCTCTATGAGAGTTGGCTCCAATTTACAGTTAGGGAACGACTTCATCATCATCATATTTCTCCTTGTTCTATGAAGGAGAGGTAGGAAAATCTTTCCTATTAAAACTTTGCAGCACCTAGAAGATAATTTTCACTAGGACTCATTATAAACAGTTGTTACAAGTAGGATCCACAGAGGGGTTTGATGTCTGTAGCAGTCTGATGCTTTTCTTCCTTTCAATGTTTAGATGGCCCAACCTTTCTGCTGGCACTTCCTGGTACATCCTACACAATGCAAAGCTGTGTCTTTTCTTTCTCAGTGGTTAAGTTGGTGACGTTTTGACCTGTGGGAACATACAAATCTTTTCCCATAGTTAGTTTTAAGATTTGAATTGCAAAGTTTTTGACAAAAAGTTTCATATATAACTGTATACCCCTTTTTTATTTTAGGGTTTGGTTTTTTGACCCATGAGTCTCAAAAAGGCATTTGTAGTACACGTACCTATAGGTGGAATCAAGGCACAGATTTCATCAAATTCACCAAAGCTATTTTGGGTAACTATATGTCGTTAACTTGGGAACTAAACTTAATTTCTTAAGTTAAATCATCCTACAGGTAAAAGAGAATGCTACAAGATGATACTGTACAACAGAAAAATTATAGAGAACATTTGTATGTGCTAATCCCAAAGTTATTGTTAAACAGATTTTAAGTAAAAAAAAAGTAGACAATAATCTATATTTCCAATTAACTAAGGTGCACTATCGTTTTAATCAGAACCTTTAAACCAATGTTGTTTAATATACACATATTTACTTTTACTAAGACCTAAAACACCATGTAACCTGCAGGCAGAGTCTCAGCAAAATTGGATACTTGTTGAACTCATGTCAATTAAATATACATTAATCAAATGTAGACCCGTGTCCCTCTCCCACCCCTCCCACCCCTCAAGATTCACCATTTCAGTCAATTTTCTGATGCAGTCTTTCTGCTGTTGTGCTTTTAATATGCATCCCTCTCCACAAGAAATACTTGCAACTGGGTTATTGGTGCTAGCATCCACAGATGAGGGATATCATTCGTCGTTTGTTTTTCTGGGACTTTGTTACTTAACTCATCATGATATCTTCTAGCTCCAGCCATTTACCTGCAAAGTTCATGATGTTGTCTTTCTTTCTTGCTGCATAGAACTCCATTATGTACATGTACCACATTTTCTCTATCCACTCGTCAGTTGAGGGGCATTTGTGTTGATTCCAGCTTTTTGCTATTGTGAACAGAGCTGCAATAAATATAGCTGTACATGTATTTCTGCAGTAAGATGTGTCTTGTGGGTATATACCCAGGAGTGTTGTGACTGGGTCAAATGGCAAGCTCATTTTGAGTCTTCCAAGGGTTCTCTACACTGCTTTCCATAGTGGCTGTACAAGTTTACATTCCCTCCAGCAATGGATGAGTGTTCCCCTTTCTCTACAACCTCTCCAGCACTTGGTATCCTTTGTTTTCTCGATCCTGGCCAGTTTTATTGGAGTGAGATGATATCTTAGAGTGGTCTTAATTTGCATTTCCCTAATTATTAGTGATTTTGAACAGTTTTTAAGATGTTTCTCTGTCATCTCTAATTCCTTCTCTGTGAAGTCTCTATTCATTTATTTGCTCCATATTTTGAGTGGTTCATTTGTTTTCTTTCTTCTTTAATTTTTAAGTAGCTTGTATACTCAGCAAATTAATGGTTTGTCAGATGTATCTACAGTGAACGTTTCCTCCCACTCTGTGGGTTTTCTCTTCACTTCATTTACTATTTCTTTTGATGTACAGAAGCTTTTGAGTTTCATGGGGTCCCATTTGTCAATTGTCGATCTTATTTCTTGTTCAGCTGCTGTCTGATTTAGGAAGTCTTTTCCTAGGCCTATGTCTTGCCTTCTGCTGCCAAGTATTTCTTCTATCATCTCCAGAGTTTTGGGTTTCACGTTGAGGTCTTTGATCCATGTGGAATTGACTTTTGTACAGGGCAAGAGGTAGGGGTTTAATTTCATTCTTCTACAGGTGGTGATCCAGTTTTGCCGACACCACTTACTGAAGATGCTGTCTTTCCTCCATTGGATTAGCATGTTTTTTGAAAAAAATCTCATACTTACCTGCCAGGGTGATAAGACATGAACAATAAGTTGCTTGTCCCAAGATGAGTCTTACCTATTGGAGTCTAAATCTGTTGACCCCTGGAATTTCACCACATATGAGAAAATGGACTGCATAATTTGTGGCAGTGGAGACTGTTTTCCTGTTCTCCTCAGCTTCAAGTAAAATCTCAAAGCTGCCTGTATTAACCTGAAACTGAAATATGTATTAGGTCATGCTCTGAAAGTTCTGGCTCTACCTTACTCCGTTGATTTGGTAGAAACATTGACATCACAGTGTTAAAGACAGATCACTCCAGTTTTCAGCTTTCACATGGTCTGTAGTTGGCTTCATCATGTCATCTCCATGTAAGAATACTGAGTTTATAGGGTATCTTAGGGACATGTTCTACTCTTTACTACCGCATCCAAATGTAACTGCTATGCTGCCAAGTAAATTAAACAGTTCGCAGTACTTATGTTAGGACTGGAACATATTCTTGGGAAATCTGATTTCACCTCTGTCTCTGTTTCTCTGTTTCTGTTTCTCTATCTGTCTCTCTCTTTCTCTCTCCATCTCTAAGTTTTTCTTTTTTGTAAACTTGGACTCTTACTTTGGGAAGGATAATGAAAATACCAATGTAGAAAGTTCACTACAGCTCAGATGTTGTCAAATATACTTCTTGAAGACCCTGCAGTTCCAAAGTTTCTCAAACTTAAAAAAAAAAAATGTGAGAACTGTCTCCGCCAAAAAGAAGTGGAAGTTCCTATAAAATTTTATGGTTTTAATTTGATATTTTTGAAAAGCTACCAAGAACATGCTATGGCTTTCACAAAGCAAATACATTTGCCTTTCAGAGACAGGGAAGTCACAGTTTCCTTTTTTTAATATAATATTTTTATTGATGTTTTGTGTATTTCAGACACCATTTTTCCATTCAATTTATACATATTACCCTATCCCTTCCCCCACCCCACCCCAAATCATGCGTTCTGCCATACATGTCCTGCATCTTTCTCTGTCTTTTGAATGTTTTTCTCTGCAAAGATTTATTGTTTGGGTCAGAATTTAACTATATCAGTCTGTTCTTTGACCCAGTACTTATGTTGTTGTGGCTCCCTCCCAATTGTATTGCACCAAAATATGCCCATATAAACATTATATATGTACCAGAATTACGTCCTCCAGGAATAAACTTATGTTAACTCTGATATATGTTTAGGAGTTCACAATTTTTCCATTTAATTTTATATTACTCTGAAATCTTATATACATTCTGCCCATATAAATTAATTACCATGTCTGCATGTAAGTGGTAAGTTAACTCTAGGGCTCATTAAGAGATTCACATTATAACTTTGCAGTTGCCTTAGTTAGAAAGAAATATAACAATAATATTGAACACCTTGCCTTTCAATTGAGGGATTTAGTAATAGCATCCACAAATGAGGGAAATCATTCCCTATTTGTTTTGGGGGGAGTGTGTTACTTCACTTAGCTGCAAAGTTCATGATGTTATATTTCTTTTTTTCTTTTTTTTTATTTTTTGGTCTTTTCAAGACAGGGTCTCCCTGTAGCCCCAGCTGTCCTGGAACTCGCTGTGTAGACCAGGCTGGCCTTGAACTCACAAAGATCTGCCTGCATCTGCCTCCCAAGTACTAGGATTAAAGGCATGTACCACCATGCCTGGCTGTAATGTCATCTTTCTTTACCACTGTATAGAACTCCATTGTGTAGCTGTACCACGCTTTTGTTATCCAGTAAAGATGCCTGAAAAACATCTTAAAAAGTGTTCAACATCATTAATAATTAAGAAAATGCAAATTTGTGGGGAAAAGGGAACACTCATCCACTGCTGGTGAGAATGTAAACTCATACAACTACTGTGGAAAACAGTGTGGAGAACCCTTAAAAGACTACCATCTGACCCAGTTATACCACTCCTGGGTATATACCCACAAGACTCATCTTACTGCAAAGATACGTGCACAGCTTCCTTTTATTTAAGCATTTGATCAAGGTTATGCACATAAGCATGGGAATTTTCTTCAGTCCTTTTCTGATATCTTACATGTTTTCCACTGGTAGAGAATCACTGTGCTCACAAATTGAAGTGTTGATCTTTCTAGTTTCGCATTCACAGTTTTCATCCTTGGTCTTAAAGAACTTTATTGCCATGATGCAGCTTTCATGCTGAAGTCTGGGAAAGCCCCCAGTTCATCCCAAACCAGGTTGACTGGCTATACCTTGTTGAAATTTCCAAAGTGGTTATCATGTGACTAAGGTACCTGGAAAAATATTGAAAATGGTATGTTGGATACGTTTAATCACAGACATTTATAATAAGACCTGAGTGTTATATTAATCACTTTCCTGTTGCTGTGATAAACCACCATGAGCAAGGGAACTTATAAAAAGAAGAGTTTATTTGAGCTTACTATTGACGGTTCCAGGGAAACAGAGTCCATTGTGGTGGGAGGCAGGGTGGCTGGGGCTGGAACAGCAAGCTGAGGGTCACATCTCACAATGAGCACAGGAAGCAGAGAGAGCGACTGAAGACCACAAGGTTTGTTAAACTCACTAAGCCTGCCCCCAATAACGTACTTCCTACAGCATGGCCACACCTTCTAAGACCTCCAAAAACAGTGCCACCGACTGGAGACAAAACGTCTGAATACTTAAATCCTATCAGGGGCACTCTTATTCAAACCACCACAAGTGTTCACTCAAGGGAGTTAAGCAATTTCTGCCTTATCAAACAAATGTTCTTGTAAGAATAAAGAAAAATGAGTATGTAAACCTTGAAAAAGCTGGTTCAGTTGCTCCTGTAACTCAGGTCTGTAGTAAACTTCTGTCTTGTCAATTTTTTTCTCTTTAATAAACCAGAGCAATACAGTAAGTTATTATCTCTCATGACACGTTGAGTAATCTATGTCTCAATTTTGAAATTTTACTACCAAATCAGGGATTTTTTACATTATTCCATCCAACTGACTGATTATTTGTTTGACAGTCTCTAATTTTTCAGTGCCTCTTGCCAAATGTTTTTTCATCATTTAATACTCAGCTTGGTTTTAATAAGGCATGGCTGCTGCTTTCGATAACAGTGCATCTCTGCTGCCACTTTCTTTCCTTCAAAGCCAGATGCAATTTGATTCAAAGTCACATTCCAGAGGAGATAAAAGTCTTATCTCTTATCTGAGAAGCTTCATGTACATACAATTGTGAGGAACTGGTTACCAACTATATTTGTAGACTACTCTGAGTAACAAATATCTGTTATTCAAGTTTGTTTGTAACTAATGTTCTTACAATTAGTAAAGCACAATAGTTTAAGTATAAAGACCTTATGAGAAAAGTAAAATTACAGAATGAACTGTATTTAGAAAAAATTAAGATTTTTTATATAAAAGGATTATACTGTGGGGGAAAAACTGCAAAAATTGTAAGAAAAGCAGATATGAGGAAAATCTTACACTTACAGAACTGAGTCAAGGACATCCCACCCTCCCCTCCCTGGAAGTCTCACATGATGACAGCTTCAAAGAAAATATTCTATTTTTAACCAATTCCACTGGAGAAGAAATTATGGATACTGATAGCATATAATTAAAATGTATTTTCCTTGTTCAAGTCACTTCAAAAGGCTTTTCACATTAAAAATTAGAATTTTAATAGCAGGAATGATTATTTGTGGTCAGAACAAAGATAGTATTGTTTTGGAAAGTTAGGCAGACAATTGAGATACTAAGTACAATGTCATCCTGGAGAGTTGGAGAAGTCACATTTTATTTGAGGCAGTGTCAGAAGAACAAAATAATTCTGAACCCTGAGTACAAGAGAGGCTTTTATAAGACTTTCCATATACACAAAGATGACATGCAGTTTACAGAGCAGCTATTGCATGGAAGGATCAAGTCATCTGTTTGATATTCAACTGGACCTGTTTGATCTTCAAGTAGGTAAGATAATTGGGTCAAGTGTATACATTGGCAAATTTTCCATTTTCCATTTTCCTAGTTTCATTTCTTTTTGCGTAGTTAAACATGTTTGCTTAAAACATCACAGAACAATGATGTTTGACAAAGTAGTAAAATTATCACATAGTTGTACTTTGAGATATCTAGTAAATAAAGGAAGCTACAAATGTCCTAAGCTTACCAAAGCCAAACCAAAGCAAAACAAAACAAAACAACAACAACAAAAAAACACATAAGCATAAAAACTTCATTGTAAGAATGTAAATTTCCTGTCAGAATAAGACTATCTTTAAAAAGTTTGGACTTTTCCTTACTGCTTGTCTTTGAAAATGCATAAATTTTCTCAGGTTTGAATCCTCCAGAAATCTTTCTGCACATTATTTTAGAAAATTATTGGCAAATATCATCTAATTTCTCCTTTAAGAAAAAAAATCATGTGGTCAATATTCTATGTCTTTTGGCCTTTGAAAGAATGTTCTGAGGAAGTTTATGATGTATAAATTAACAGCATATTTGGAAGAGTTTTTAATACACTTACATTGCTACATAACATTCTTAAATTTATTTAAAAGATTTGAAGACAGTCACTTTAACAAATCCATCATATTTTAAATATTTCTAGAAGGATATATTTGCTCCAGAGTCATACTTTTTTTTTTTTTAATTTGTTTATTTTTAAGGAATTCACAATAGAAGAGCACAGTTGTTTTCAGATCACATTGATGTTGCTCAGTTTGCCATACAATTAGGTAATTAAAATCCTAAGTTTTATGAACTCATATTATAAAAAAGAGGTACAGAAATTATACGTGTGAAAGATCATTATTTCTAGGAGACGCACTTACATTTGAACCTCTACACATGGAATGTGTGCAGAGAAAACAGGTGCATCCTTCAGTTCTCATCAGTAAAGCAAATGTATGTCTACAACTAGTAAAGCTTCAAAGAATTGGAGCCTTCACAGTATGTATATCCCTGGATGGGATACCTGCATTAAACCTCACTTCCTCATGGCTCAGTGGTCATTTTGGAAGAGGTGGGAAAATATTGTAAAAGCCAGGGCTAGTGCATGAATGTAGAGAAACCGGCTTACAGTCTATTGTAAGGTTTCACATGTGAACTTGTGGCAATGTTGGCATCAGGCAGGGGAACCATTCCAACTGATACAAGGTCTCAAAGTGGAGAAGGAGTAATGGGGGGTCCTGGGCTGAGAACTACAAAAGACGCTACTGTTGGGTGAGGAAGAATATGCAATACCTCCCAATTTTAGGTGTGCTGACTCAACTCCAGTGGATCTATTTGCACAGAAGTGTGTCTAGGTTCATGAGGTTAACTGGATATGAGTTAGCTTGGATATTGTAATGTGTGAGTTCTGATGGGGGGTTGGGACATGGTGAGGGCGGGGACTGGGTTTCATTGGGAACCATTGTATCCGTTGCACAATTACTCAAAACAAATATAGAAAAATACTTTAACATTTGCCTTTTGATTTAGACATCAGCATTGAAATTGGTGATTTTAATCTCCAGCTGTTGATTATATGGGCTGTTAGAACAAATTATAGAATATAATCAGAATTACATTAACACTTAGTGGGGTATTTTGAAAACACAATTTTTACATTCCAAATTAGCTTATAAAAATAATCTAAAATATTTCTTGTATACATTTAAAAAGTAATAGCATGGATGGTTTTAAAAATTTGGTATAAATAGGAAGATATAATATTGATTTTGCAGTTTTAAATTATAATTTGTGAAAATAATGACAAACAAAATATAAACAAAAATGAAAAATGAATGGAAATTGTTAGAATTAAGTATAATAAAATTGAAAAAGAAAGTATTTTGATTTACTGGAGTTTGTTATAAAAGTACATTTTATATTAAATTTCTGAAATTCTATGCAAAATGATAAGCTTATCATTGAGAATTTAATAATATTAGTAAAGAAACAAATAATTATCATTTATGACAGGTCTAGGGGAATTAGACTGAAGTGACAGAGTTAAACTTTTCTGTTTGTCTCCCTAGCAATATTCCCATAGGAACAGGTAGACTACAACTAGTTAAACATAAATCAGGATGTTAAATTTGGCTAAGCTTGCAAAGGACCACTGAAGAAAATGAAGACGCAATTGTTGTGAGCTGAGATTCTGGCTTCCTTGCTCGCAGCTTTTGTATTCATGTGGGGAATGAAAGGTATTTTAAAGTACCTTAGGACAAGACTGGCATCCAGCCAGGGAATTCTGCACATGTAGCTCTAAGAGCAATATAAAAGCCGTTCAGAACTGCAGTGGGAGCTGAGACTGGTATGAATTTTGTCTTGTGTGTACAGCTTCCGAATACTTTCACAAATCAGTTTCTCTAGCAAAGGAACTCAGATCCTAGAATTCTGTCTTAAAAATCCAAGAAAGAGTCTTAGATAGAAGTTAGAGCGTGACCAAAAGTCACTGGGGAAAAAATCTACAAAGCATCCCATAAGTTCTGTTCACCTATATATCTGACAGCCCCAGGGGATTACAGACCCAAAACTAAGGTGTGCACTTATCCCAGAGGCATTGCTTCACCCTTAACTGTGGAATATTTTCTGACAACAGCACATTCACTATTGACCACTTACGGAACTTTTCTAATGTATTGTACTAAGAAGGTCCTATGAAAATAAGTATGTGAAGTTTGAGGATTGAACACAGAATGGATTTGTGTACATGTGAGTCATTGCACACAAAATAGAGGAAACTCCAAGACAAGAAAAGCTAAGAAGTCCTTAAGAAATAAAGGAAAGAGAGAAGAGAAAGTTAATGAGTATATATTAGTGACTGGTGTGAAGGAGTGAATCATTTATCCAGGAGTCTAGCATCTTATGTGTAGTGAAACTTCCTGGTATAATATATATAATACCTGACAGAAAATACTCTTAAATCCTTTTATTCTTGCTTCAACTGTGCTTCTATTTTGAAACAAGGCCACTTTTAAGCACATTGTTTTATAAGACAATATCTTACATTGTAAACCTAATACCTGGAAAACACAGGCACTCTGGATATGTAACATCAACTTAAAAATATTATAAATTTGGGGCTAGAGATGGCTCAGCTTTTTTTTTTTTATTTTGGTCTTTTTGAGATATGGTCTCCTTTTTAGTCTTAGCTGGTCTGGAACTCACTCTGTAGATCAGGCTGGCCTTGAACTCACAGAGATCTGCCTGCCTCTGCCTCCCAATTGCTAGGATTAAAGGTGTGTGACACCACACCTGGTAGACAGAGATGGCTTACCTTTTAAGAGCATTGACTGCTATTGTAGGGAACCCAGGTTGGATTCCCCACACCAACATGGCTAACAACTATCAATAACTCTAGTTCCAGGGGATCCAATACCCTCTTCGGACCTACATATATATTTCATGACACAAATGCACTTACATACATGGAGGTAATGCATTCATACACATAAAGTAAAATAAATAAATAAATAAATAAATAAATAAATAAATAACAATTATAAATTTTTAGGGGCAGAGAAATGGCAAAATGGATTAAGATGCTGGGTGCCAAGTCTGATGACATGAGATACATTCATGGAACCTGTATTTGGGAAGAAAATAATTATTTCCACATATGCTCCATGGTAAATGTAGACCAGAGACACACAGGACCCCACCCGCTAAATAAACAAACAAATAAATAATGAATAATAAATGTGATTGAAATAGAATAAATTTCATTCAGAGAGTGAAGGAGGCAAGCGACCCTAGGCTGGGCTACAAAAAAACAAACAACAAAAAGAACACAAAGCACAATGTTTTAATCCAGGTAAATTGTCTCATACCCATAATGTCAGCACATACAATTTTGAGGCTACTTAAAGGCCAGCCAGGACTACATGTGAGTTCCAGGCCAGCCTGAGATACAAAGTGAGATAATGTCTCTAAAACTTAAGCCAAACTGGAAACAACAAATAGATATTTCCACAAAACAAGAACAAAAGACAGTATGTGCATGTAATCACAAGCATGTGCATACATTTATGAACTTTTGCCATGACCTACAAAGGAGGTAATACACAGCCCATAAGGAATTAAAAGGAAAATATGTAGTCAAAATACTTGCACAGGGAGAGTGAAATGCAAAGGAGTATATTGTGTAAATTCAGTGTCAACTTGGATGGGTTGAGAAATACCTAGCATACCACTGATCATATCTGTGAGGATATTTCCAGGGAAGGGAAGTTTAATCTTGAAGCAAAGATGCAGCCAGACCATCCACTGGATCTCAGACTGAACATAGGGGAAAAGAAGGCAATCCCAGCATGAGTATTCAGCTTTTTATGTTCCCAGTTTGCTGGACATATGCCAGTCTACTCCTGCCATTAGGCTTACCTGTGCTCATGGGCTATATCCTTAATTCTTGAAAAAAGATAGCCCTTCTTAACTTGTTTCTTGTAAGGTATTTAGTCATAGAAATAAGAAAGTTATCTAATATCCTAGCATTTCACCAAGTAAAGATAATACTTAATGGGTTTGGGCACAAAATCCTTATTAAGTTGCAAAGAAAATCCTAAAAAAAATCTATATAAATAAAAATATAAAGGAAATCAAACAAAATTATTACCTTATCACACTGAGTACCTAATATTCGAAAGAGAAAGAATGACTTCAGCAATAGTGCCTCACTATGTAGTTAGAGATGGTAATCTAAGCCAAGGGCCAAAGCCTGTGTTCCTTTGGAAACCTCTAGGACATTCTTGATCAATAAGTCCTGGAGAGGTATCCCTTCCTTTCAAATATTTTCTTTGTTGTTATGGTTTGAATTTAGGTTAGTAAACAGGGTGTTTCCATAAAGTATTGTCATGTACCCTTAGTTTGGGAATTTGCTTATGGTCTGGTAGACTTTCTTATGACATTTTCATGCATTCTCATTTTTGGTTAACTGACCTACTAAAGGTTTTGTCATCCCCATTCTCTAAGCCCATCTCCACTTAACATTTTTTTTTATTTTATTTATTTATTTTTTATGTGTATGAGTGTACTGTCTGCATGTAGGTTTGTGCACCCATGTAGTGCAATGCCATGGAGGTCAGAAGATGGTGTCGGATTCCCCTGGAGCTGGAGTTCTCCTGGAATTGGAGTTACAGACGGTTCTCAGCTGCCATGTGGCTGCTGGGGATCAAACCCGGGTCCTCTGCAAGAGCGGTCGGCGCTCTTAACCACTAGGCCATCTGTCCAGCCCCTCCACTTATCTACTCCCACCTATTAAGATATTCCCCCGAAGTCTCCTTTGTAGTATGAATCTATGATTCCCATAAGAGTATGAACAGGAGTATTTATCTTTCTCGCCGAGGTACCTTGTTCAATATAATTTTTCCAGTTTTGTCCCTTTACATGCAAACTTCATGATTTCACTTTTTGTGATGAGTAACATTTCATTTTATATAAGTATCACATATTTTTAATCCATCAAACTTTTGATAAACAACGAGGTTGATTCCATTTTCTAGGTATTGTGAAGAAAGCAGCTACAAACATGGATGTGCGATTGTCTCTTTGGTACGACGTAGAGTCCTACACTGGTTATTTTTCTGTTGCTGTGATAAAGTACCATGTCCAAAGAACATATAGAAGGAAGAGTTTATTTGGCTTCCTGACAGATAAGAGTCTAACACAGCTAGGAGGGCTGGCAGCAGAGGTGCCTTGGCCATCGAGCTGAGATCCCATCTTCAAGATGGTACAGGAAGCAGAGAGAAGAAATCTCAAATTGGATAATGCTCTGATCAAACGGTATTGCCAGTAGTATTGCCATATCTCCTAAAAGACACATGACCCTCCCTAAACTGGATCACCAAATGAAAAATTGTTCAAATACTTGGAACCTCTGGAGGAAGTTTGCATGCAAACACTACCATCCATTGGGGTATATCCCCTGGAGGGTTATAGCTTAATAATGTGGCAGTTTCTTTTCTAGTTTCTTTCCTTTAATATTTTTACTAGTTTATATTTTATCCAGGTGTGGTGGTTCACACCTCGAATCCCCACTCTCTGGAGGCAGAGGCAGGTGGATCCTTGTGAGTTCAAGGCCAGCCTGGTGTACACAGTGAGTTCGAGACCAGCTGGGGTTATAGAGATCCTGACTCAAAAAACTGTATTGGTTTATATTGTATGTGTGTGAGTGTTTTACCTGCACATATATAAATGTATCACATTCATGCAATTCATGATGATGCTGAAAGAAGTCATAAATCTACTACTAGATTTATGGACAGCTGTTAGCTGCCATTTGGTTGGTCGAATAAGACCCCAGTCCTCTGCAAGAGCAGCCAGCACTCTTACCCACAGAGTAATCTCTCCAGACTTATTTTTTTCCTTTTTTGAAAAATCTTCTGACTCTTTTCTAAAGTGGCTGGATTAGTTTAAGTGTCAACTAGTTCATAACAACAATAATACAAGTAAAAAAAAAATCCAAAATGATTCTATAACCTGAGGTACAAGAGAGCCTTTTGGCCAAATCTATTCTAAAATTTGTTTGTTGCTGTTTTGATTCTTAATGCTGTTAATTCTGATTGGGGGGAGATCGAATCGTAAGTATTCTTAATCTGCATTTCCCTGATGCCTTATTATTTAGGCATTGTTTAAAGTGTTTCCTAGCCATTGCCATTCATTCTTTTGAGAATTTATTCTTCAGTTCCCTACCCAAACAGACTAATTAAATTTCCTCTCTACTTGCTGCCTTTCACAGTGCCAGAAGATGCTATTCAGGCTTCAGGGGAGAATAGACTGCAGTAGTTTTACCCACCATTGGACTTTGAATGTTGAAATAGTCACTTGCTAGGCAGGAGGTTCCCACTGATACAACAGTGACATAATTTCAGTGGGATGATTCACCACATTCTGACTGGGCTTGAATTCTGCTCCAGAGAAGGGAATTCCATGGTTTATATTGGAATCCTGCTCAAAAGCCCAAAGCTGGGGAGGTCATAGGCTAAAGGGTTGAACTTGCAATTATTATTTTTCATAGTGGACTTCTGAATACCTAGACACTTGGACTATTCTCGACCTAAGTCAGAGAAGCTTGCAGTGGGTAGCAATCAATGCTGTGATAAATAACTAGTCATTATTGAGAATTAGCAGAGTAAAAACTTTGGAGAGACAGAGAAAGATGCAGGACATGTATGGCAGAGTAGATAAACTGGGGCTTGGTGGGGGTCAGGGAAAGGGGAATATGTCTAACTTGAACTGAAAAATTATGTATGAAATACACAAACCATCAATAAGAGTATTATGTAAACATAAGAATAATTTTACAATAAAAAAGAGACAGAAGCCATAGCCCTAAATGGGAGATATTTTTCAACTGCACACTCTCCTCCCTTCCCCCAGCTCACTAAGCCTCAGAGAACACAGGAGAGGAGGCAGGAAGAATTTACAAGGCAGATGGTGGGGAGAATCGCTGTGAAAAGCCATCTTCTTGACTTCACATAACTTCCCAACTTATGAAATCATACTGACTGCAGTAATCTGAGAATGACTATAGAAGATCCAGTCGGTCAAAATTTCCACAAATGGGGAGGTAGTCTCCAAGCCCCCACGTATTGAGGACTCATTGACATGCTGATGTTACAATTGACTTTTTATTTTTTATCTCTTTGAGACAAGGTCTCCCTGTAGCCCCATCTGACCCGGGATTTGCTATGTATATTATGTAGGCCTTCATCGGGGTTTAATGGTGTGTGCCACCATGCCTGGCTTGCTTCTTTTATTATTATTTGTGGTGCGTGACCATTGGTAAATTTTTCATGCTGCAGTGGATGATATCAAACACATAGGCAGATATGGGCAGAACTATTTAGACAGTAACTTATCAAGCATAAATAAATAAAACTTTAAAAGACATGAGGCTGGGAGGGTGCTATATTAATTGGGGTTGTGAGGAGCTGGAAGTTGATAAATAAGAGGTAGATACTGTTATATTTCATTGTCTACACGTATGGAAATCTCAAGAATAAAGAAAAATTAATATTATAAGAAAATAAAAAGCAGGGAGCATCAACTCAACCCAGTTCAGTCTAAAGGTAGAACTCAAAGCAGCAAATATTAAGAGAAAAATGTATACATTCTATGACCACAAGGTATTGCTTGAAGAAAGGAAATAAAACCTTAGTTTTGATTGCAAATGATAAACACTGAGTAACCTGCACATTGTTGAACAGTAACCTCTTTTGATCCTGAAGAAGCAGTCTTCATTTTGCTTTCATAGAACTATTTCTATAAATCCTTGGGGGAAACAAGATAAAAATATTCAAAATTATTCCATCACCCAAGTTCTAAAAGAGCTCTATGTGAAATTTGTTTTTTATAAACCAAAATTAGAAGTTACAATTCAGTCTGTGAGCTAAATCGGTCTTTTTGACTCTTTATCTCAGCATTTGCTAGTCTAGAATCTCAAACAGACCATCTGTAACCTGCACACTCACTTATGTGGGATGGAAACTACAACTGCTTTAAGGAAAGAGAGGAAGGAAGAGACTGCTGGCCTCACATTGGGTCATTTATACATTAGCATTCCTGCGATCTCCAGGGTAAAAACTGAAGTGTGGAATGAGCCTAGGACCTAGGTTTATAAAAGCTCCTTCTTCCAAGAAATAAAGACAGGGAACTCTTTTAAAATGAGTATATTAAATAATCCACAAATCTAAAGAGTAATTATGCAGATGCTTCTGTATGATACTTTAGGCATCTACATTTGGCCATTAGACCTCTTATTTGTATTTTATCTCATTTCTGCTTTCCATGAGGATGCATTAACAAAATCCAGAGTTCCCTTTTAACACTGAGTGTTTACGTTGAGTCTTCTTAATAGAATGTGTTCCAATAATTTGCTCTGGGACTTAGGGAAGGATGGATAATTCAATTAACTATCTTATTTATCTGCTGGAGAGACTGAAAACAAGACAGAGATGCCTCCAATTTATTGATATTTAATTGAAATATAGGAAGAAATATTTTAATATATTCTACATAAATGTCACCATTGTTGATATGTAGCATACCAAACAAGTCCTGTCATTACTTAAATGCAATTAATTAATATCAGAAATCAAAATAAAGTTGTTCTTAGAGTGAAAAATATACATATCAATTTGTAAACTTAATTGAATAGATGTATAAGCAATGAGATTTTAAGTTTATTTTACTTCATCTAAACAAAAAGAACTACAAAAAGAAGTATAAATCTAGGAAAAGAAGGAAAGGTTTTTCTTCTAACTCCATTCAAGTATGAGAAAAATCAACCACAACATATCCATTGGCTGATGACCATGAAATTGACCTTATGAATAAGGTGAGGCCTATGGTCTAGGAGGATAATTATTAATGGATATAAGTGGTTGTCAGAGTAATGGGACCCTGTGGAAATTTATTTTAGTGTATTTTCCAGTGAATGCATATCATTTAAAAATGGAATATGCAGATTTATGCTCATACCACAAAGCTTTCAGAGGGGTAATGTGGTGCTGCATCTCATATGGCTGCCAAACATAGTTTGGCTAAAGCATTTTTCTAAGATTTTCAGTGTTAGAAATTAATGTACGCTATTGTTAAGTTAGGTTTATGTTCAATCTTCATTTATTCTGAATGTATTAGTTTAAATAAGAAATATACCAAATAGGCTTGAGTATTTGAATACTTGGTGGATTGGTAGCCCTCTTTGGGGAATGCTGTGAAATCTGTAGAAAATACAGTTTTGCTGGCAGAAGCATAGTATGCCTATAAAGGAGGGATTTGAGAGGTCACAGCCTTATTCCACTCTGAATTCTCTCTCTATCTCTGTCTCTCTCTGTCTCTCTTCTTGCTCTGGCTCTGCATTTCAAGATATGAGCTCTTAGCTTTCTGCTCTTAACACCATGCAAGAGTCCTACTCCACCCAAATATGATGGACTCAACCTATAGAGTCCTAAGCCCCCAAATACACTCTTCTTTCTGTAAGTTGCCTTAGTCATTTTATTTTATCACAGCAACAGAAAAGCAACTGATACAATGAAAATGGCTTCTATATAGGTTTCTCAAGCATTACTAATTTCTTTGTTGTTTCTGAAAATACTGACTGTGGCCCAAAGTAATGCCAAGTACATAATAATTGCCTACATTTTTTAGTCTCCTCTTTGGCACCCCAAAATACTGCCAGGTAATCTTTGCTATCCAAATAATGCTTCATTTCAGAATGTCATGTGACTTGGTTGCCACTTGCCAACTGCCATCTCCTTAAAAGCAATGTGATTCACAAGTTTCACAATGCTTCAACAGAATTCTACAGTGGGAGGCCACTTCCCTATACACCTGTGAATTTTTCATTGAATGTGTTTAGTAGGCTTGTAGACCCTTTAAGCTCTAGGTGAGAAAGCTTAGGAAATTCCTTTTAGCACTTTTGTCAATAAAAATTAAAAAGACTCCCTTCAAAGAATCATGCATGAACTGACGTGTTTTGGCAGCAAAGTAACGAGTTATAAATGCAAAGTTGAAATAAAAGAATTCATCCATGCTAGCACTAATCCATTTTGTTGTGAATAAACATGCCTTGCTTTAGCTGCTATGGAAAACATTTTAACAGGGTCATGCTTTGCTTCTTTGCAAGGAACAATTTGCAATGGGTAGGTTCTACCAATTATTCAGGTATTCATGTTTTCTTTTGCTTTGTTTCTAACCAGGATACACATTGCTTGAAATTACTGTCAGGGGAAACCACTTTCCCATTGTACCTCGAATCACTTATTTACAAAAAATATTTTAGATTTTTATTCCCAATCTCATATTATTTTATGCTCCAGCTGGGTTCTTATATTTATACGTCATGCTTTGCTTCAGATCTCCTGACAGTAGTACTTCTTCATTGGCATATTTAGTTTTCTTTATGTGTTCCTTTTCTCCCCTGTAAGTTACAGTGGAATCAATGGCTTGATTATTTTATAAATATCATCTTTTTCAGTTATATTCTCATATATGATAAACGTTGTTCTATTCTTTATTTTACATTTCATATTTATAATCGCTTAGTAATATTTTTGTCTATTCACATGTCTTTATTACTTTCTCTTCATTTCTCTTATGAGATTTACATTTTTATTTAAGCACAGGGTCCTTTTTAAAAAATGTGTATGACTGTGCTTTGTGCATGTAAGTGCACCTTTGTTGTGCTATGTTTGCAGAGGTCAGAAGAGGGTATCAGATTCCCTGGAACTAGAGTTGCACTGTTGTTAGCCACCATGTGGGTGCTGGGAACCAAACCAACATCCTCTGCAAGATTAGCTAGTGCTCTAAACTGCTGATCCATCTCTCTAAACCAAAAGGCAAGGTCTCGGCCGGGCATGGTGGTGCACTCCTTTAATCCTAGCACTTGGGAGACAGAGGCAGGCGGATCTTTTTGAGTTCAAGGCCAGCCTGGTCTACAGAGTGAGTTCCAGGACAGCTGGGGCTATAGGGATACCCTGTCTCGAAAAGGCCAAAAAAAAAAAAAAAAATAGACCAAAAAGAAAGAAAAAAGATACACAGCTAGGCTGGTGGTGACCTGACCTTTAGGCATCCTCGTAGGTGAGATGCCAGGAGAGAGGTCCCAAATAATTATTTTTTTTTTAATTTTATTTATTTTTGTATGTGTATGAGTGTACTGTCTGCATGTAGGTCTGTGCGCCCGTGTCGTGCAATGCCACGGAGGTCAGAAGAGGGTCTCGTACAGCAATGTTAGTCTGGACCCTCATTTTGATCAACCTGATTGAACATACAACCCTCACCCCCCGCTGGAAAGTGGGGCTGTGGGGTTTGGACACAACAGCCTCAAATTGTTTTACATAAAGGATGCTTGTACTCATGGATTATCACTTATAGCTAAAAAATGGAAAAAAATTGAGAGAAAATATGCAGGACAGTTATGGCAGAATGCATGATCTCGGTTGGGTGGGGGTGGGGGGAAGGGAAAGGGAAATATGCCTGAACTGAATTGGAGAATGATGTATGAAATGCACAAAGCATCAATAAAAAAATGTTAAAAAAACAAAAAGATCACTGGGAAGTAATGCAAGGCTCTTGAGTAGACATAACATAAGCCAGCTTTCTTGTGCTCTTCCTAAACTGCACCTTCACTTGCTTCAGTACAAAACACTCACTGCTTTTCCATTTGTGTACACTTCAGTTGTTGATTAATGCCAAGAATCTAGAATGATCCTGTGGAGCCATGACTCACAACACCAATATTTGGTTGGCAGTGAGAGGAGGATTAGAAATTCAAGGTCATTCTCTACTCATAAAAATGTCTAGGCCATCCTGAAATATGTAAGACCCTTGCCTTTTTCTTTTTTTTTCTTTTTTTTTTTTTTTTTTTTTTTTTGGCCTTTTCGAGACAGGGTATCCCTATAGCCCCAGCTGTCCTGGAACTCACTCTTAGACCAGGCTGGCCTTGAACTTCAAAAAGATCCGCCTGCCTCTGTCTCCCAAGTGCTAGGATTAAAGGGTCACCACCATGCCCGGCCGAGACCTTGCCTTTGTGTTTAGAGAGATGGATCAGCAGTTTAGAGCACTAGCTAATCTTGCAGAGGATGTTGGTTTGGTTCCCAGCACCCACGTGGGCTAACAACAGTGCAACTCTAGTTCCAGGGAATCTGATACCTCTTCTGACCTCTTGCATAACATAGCACAACAAAGGTGCACTTACATGCACAAGCACAGTCTACACATTTTTAAAAAGGACCCTGGCTAAAGTAAAAATGTAAATCTCATAAGAGAAATGAAGAGAAAGTAATAAAGACATGTGAATAGACAAAAATATTACTAAGCGATAAATATGAATATGTAAAATAAAGAATAGAACAACGTTTATCATATATGAGAATATAACTGAAAAAGATGATATTTATAAAATAATCAAGCCATTGATTCCACTGTAACTTACAGGGGAGAAACACATAAAGAAAACTAAATATGCCAATGAAGAAGTACTACTGTCAGGAGATCTGAAGCAAAGCATGACGTATAAATATAAGAACCCAGCTGGAGCATAAAATAATATGAGATTGGGAATAAAAATCTAAAATATTTTTTGTAAATAAAGTATTCTGAGTACAATGGGAAAGTGGTTTCCCCTGACAGTAATTTCAAGCAATGTGTATCCTGGTTAGAAACAAAGCAAAAGAAAACATGAATACCTGAATAATTGGTAGAACCTACCCATTGCAAATTGTTCCTTGCAAAGAAGCAAAGCATGACCCTGTTAAAATGTTTTCCATAGCAGCTAAAGCAAGGCATGTTTATTCACAACAAAATGGATTAGTGCTAGCATGGATGAATTCTTTTATTTCAACTTTGCATTTATAACTCGTTACTTTGCTGCCAAAACACGTCAGTTCATGCATGATTCTTTGAAGGGAGTCTTTTTAATTTTTATTGACAAAAGTGCTAAAAGGAATTTCCTAAGCTTTCTCACCTAGAGCTTAAAGGGTCTACAAGCCTACTAAACACATTCAATGAAAAATTCACAGGTGTATAGGGAAGTGGCCTCCCACTGTAGAATTCTGTTGAAGCATTGTGAAACTTGTGAATCACATTGCTTTTAAGGAGATGGCAGTTGGCAAGTGGCAACCAAGTCACATGACATTCTGAAATGAAGCATTATTTGGATAGCAAAGATTACCTGGCAGTATTTTGGGGTGCCAAAGAGGAGACTAAAAAATGTAGGCAATTATTATGTACTTGGCATTACTTTGGGCCACAGTCATATTTTCAGAAACAACAAAGAAATTAGTAATGCTTGAGAAACCTATATAGAAAGCCATTTTCATTGTATCAGTTGCTTTTCTGTTGCTGTGATAAAAAAATGACTAAGGCAACTTACAGAAAGAAGAGTGTATTTGGGGCTTGGACTCTATAGGTTGAGTCCATCATATTTGGGTGGAGTAGGACTCTTGCATGGTGTTAAGAGCAGAAAGCTAAGAGCTCATATCTTGAAATGCAGAGCCAGAGCAAGAAGAGAGACAGAGAGAACAGAGATAGAGAGAGAATCAGAGGGAATAAGGCTGTGACCATGCTTCAAATCCTCCATTATAGGCATACTATGCTTCTGCCAGCAAAACTGTATTTTCTACAGATTTCACAGCATTCCCCAAAGAGGGCTACCAATCCACCAAGTATTCAAATACTCAAGCCTATGTGGTATATTTCTTTATTTAAACTATACATTCAGAATAAATGAAGAAATTGAACATAAAGCCTAACTTAACAATAAGCGTACTTAATTTTAACACTAGAAATCTTAGAAAAATGCTTTAGCCAAATAATGTTGGCAGCCAATAGAGATGGCAGCACCACAATTACCCCTGAAAGTTCTTTGTGGGTATTTGGAGCATAAATACTGCAATTCCAGTTTAAATGATATGCATTCACTGGAAAATACACTAAAATAAATTCCACAGCACGGTCCCATTACTCTGACAACCACTTATATCCATTAATAATTATCCTCCTAGACCATAGGCCTCACCTTATTCATAAGGTCAATTTCATGGTCATCAGCCAATGGATATGTTGTGGTTGATTTTTCTCATACTTGAATGGAGTTAGAAGAAAAACCTTTCCTTCTTTTCCTAGATTTATACTTCTTTTTTAGTTCTTTTGTTTAGATGAAGTAAATAAACTTAAAATCTCATTGCTTATACATCTATTCAATTAAGTTACAAATTGATATGTATATTTTTCACTCTAAGAACAACTTTATTTTGATTTCTGATATTAATTAATTATTAAGTATGACAGGACTTGTTGGTATGCTACATATCAACAAATGGTGACATTTTGTAGAATTATTAAAATATTTCTTCCTATATTTCAATTAAATATCAATAAATTGGAGGCATCTCTGTCTTGTTTTCAGTCTCTCCAGCAGATAAATAAGATAGTTAATTGAATTATCCATCCTTCCCTAAGTCCCAGAGCAAATTATTGGAACACATTCTATTAAGAAGACTCAACGTAAACACTCAGTGTTAAAAGGGAACTCTGGATTTTGTTAATGCATCCTCATGGAAAGCAGAAATGAGATAAAATACAAATAAGAGGTCTAATGGCCAAATGTAGATGCCTAAAGTATCATACAGAAGCATCTGCATAATTACTCTTTAGATTTGTGGATTATTTAATATACTCATTTTAAAAGAGTTCCCTGTCTTTATTTCTTGGAAGAAGGAGCTTTTATAAACCTAGGTCCTAGGCTCATTCCACACTTCAGTTTTTACCCTGGAGATCGCAGGAATGCTAATGTATAAATGACCCAATGTGAGGCCAGCAGTCTCTTCCTTCCTCTCTTTCCTTAAGCAGTTGTAGTTTCCATCCCACATAAGTGAGTGTGCAGGTTACAGATGGTCTGTTTGAGATTCTAGACTAGCAAATGCTGAGATAAAGAGTCAAAAAGACCGATTTAGCTCACAGACTGAATTGTAACTTCTAATTTTGGTTTATAAAAAACAAATTTCACATAGAGCTCTTTTAGAACTTGGGTGATGGAATAATTTTGAATATTTTTATCTGTTTCCCCCAAGGATTTATAGAAATAGTTCTATGAAAGCAAAATGAAGACTGCTTCTTCAGGATCAAAAGAGGTTACTGTTCAACAATGTGCAGGTTACTCAGTGTTTATCATTTGCAATCAAAACTAAGGTTTTATTTCCTTTCTTCAAGCAATACCTTGTGGTCATAGAATGTATACATTTTTCTCTTTAATATTTGCTGCTTTGAGTTCTACCTTTAGACTGAACTGGGTTGAGTTGATGCTCCCTGCTTTTTATTTTCTTATAAATATTAATTTCTTTATTTCATGAGATTTCCATATCACGTGTAGACAATGAAATATAACAGTATCTACCTCTTATTTATCAACTTCCAGCTCCTCACAACCCCAATTAATATAGCACCCTCCCAGCCTCATGTCTTTTTAAAGTTTTATTTATTTTACTTGAATAAGTTACGTCTAAATAGTTCTGCCCATATCTGCCTATGTGTTTGATATCATCCACTGCAGCATGAAAAATTTACCAATGGTCACGCACCACAAATAATAATAAAAAGAGCAAGCCAGGCATGGTGGCACACACCTTTAAACCCCAGATGAAGGCCTACATAATAATACATAGCAAATCCCGTGACCATGATGGGGCTACAGGGAGACCTCTGTCTCAAGAGAGATAAAAAATAAAAAGTCAATTGTAACATCAGCAATGTCAATGAGTCCTCAAATCGTGGGGGCTTGGGAGATACCTACCTCCCCATTGTGGAAATTTTTGACCGACTGGATCTTCTTATAGTCATTCTCGAGAATACTTACTGCAGTCAGTATGATTCCCCCACATAAGTTGGGGAAGTTATGTGAAGTCAAGAAGATGGGCGTTATTTTCACAGCGATGCTCCCCAACCAGCTGCCATTGTAAATTCTTCCTGCCTCCTCCCTGTGTTCTCTGAGGCTTAAGTGAGCGGGGGAAGGGAGGAGATGGTGCATTGAAAAATACTCTCCTATTTAGGGCTATGGCTTCTGTCTCTTTTTATATTGTAAAATGATGTCTTTATGTTTACATAATACTCTTATTGATGGTTGTGTATTTCAACATGATTTTGTCAGTTCAAGTTAGACATATTCCCCTTTCCCTGACCCCGCACCAAGCCCCATGTTTATCTACTCTGCCATTACGTTGCCATGCATCTTCTCATGTCCTCTCCAAAGTATTTACTCTGCTAATCTCAATAAGACTAGTTTATTTTATCACAGCATTGATTGCTACCCACTGCAAGCTTCTCTGACTTAGGTCGAGAATAGTCCAAGTGTCTAGGTATTCAGAAGTCCACTATGAAAAATAATAATTGCAAGTTTCAACCCTTTGAGCCTATACTCCCCAGCTTTGGGCTTTTGACCAAGATCCAATTATAAACCATGGAATTCCCTTCTCTGGAGCAGAATTCAAGCCCAGTCAGAATGTGGTGAATCATCCCACTGAAATTATGTCACTGTTGTATCAGTGGGAACCTCCTGCCTAGCAAGTGACTATTTCAACATTCAAAGTCCAATGGTGGGTAAAACTACTGCAGTTCTATTCTCCCTAAGCCTGATAGCATCCTTCTTGCACGGAGGAAAGGCCAGCAAGTAGAGAGGAAATTTAATTAGTCTGTTTGGGTAGGGAACTGAAGAATAAATTCTCAAAAGAAAAATTGAATGGCAATGGCTAGGAAACACTTTAAACAATGCCTAAATAATAAGGCATCAGGGAAATGCAGATTAAAATACTTACGATTCGATCTCCCCCCAATCAGAATTAACAGCATTAAGAATCAAAACAGCAACAAACAAATTTTAGAATAGATTTGGCCAAAAGGCTCTCTTGTACCTCAGGTTATAGAATCATTTTGGATTTTGTTTTACTGTATTATTGTTTTATGACGTATTGACACTTGACACTAATCACAGCCACTTTAGAAAGAGTCAGGAAGAATTTTCAAAAAGGAAAAAAAATACGTTGGAGAGATTACTCTGTTGAAGTGGTAAGAGTGCGGGCTGCCTTGCAGCGGACTTGGGGTCATTATTCGACCAACCAAATGGCAAGTGCAACGCTGTCCATAAATCTAGTAGTAGATTATGACTTCTTTCAGCATCATCATGAATTGCATGAATGTGATACATTTATATAATTTGCGAGGTTAAAACACTCACCACACATACAAATAAACCAATACAGTTTTTTGAGTCAGATCCTATAACCCCCGCTGGTCTACCAGAACCACGTGTACACCAGGCTGGCCTTGAACTACAAGGTCACCCTGCCCTCTGCCTTCCAGGAGAGTGGGGATTCGAGGTGTGAACCACCACACCTGGATAAAATATAAACTAGTAAAAATATTAAAGGAAAGAAAAAACAATGAAACTGCCACACTATATAAGCATAAATAACCCGTCCAGGGGTATATCCCCCAAGATGCTAGTGTTTAGCATGCAAACTTTCTCCAGAGGTTCCAAGTATTTGAACATTTTTTCATTGGTGATCCAGTTATTAGGGAGAGGTCATGTGTCCCTTTGTAGGAGATATGGAAGACGAAATACTAAACTGACTGCAATAACCGTTTGAATCAAGCATTATCCAATTTGAGATTTTTCTCTCTGCTTCCTGTACCATCTTGAAGATGGGATCTCAGCTCGATGGCCAAGGCACCTCTGCTGCCAGCCCTCCTAGCTGTGTTAGACTCTTATCTGTCAGGAAGCCTAAATAACTCTTCCTTCTATAATGTTCTTGGACATGGTACTTTATCACACAGCAACAGAAAAACTAACCCAGTGTAGGACTCTACGATCGTACCAAAGAGACAATCGCACATCCATGTTTGTAGCTGCTTTCTTCACAATACCTAAAAATGAATCAACCTCGTTGTTTATCAAAAGTTTGATGGATTTAAAAATATGTGATACTTATTATAAAATGAAATGTTACTCATCACAAAAAGTGAAATCATGGAGTTTGCATGTAAAGGGACAAAACTGGAAAAATTATATTGAACAAGGTACCTCGGCGAGAAAGATAAATACTCCTGTTCATACTCTTATGGGAATACGATAGATTCATATACAAAAGGAGACTTCGGGGAATATCTAATAGGTGGGAGTAGATAATGGAGGGGCTGGACAGATGGGCCTAGTGGTTAGAGCGCCTGACCGCTCTTGCAGAGGAACCCGGGTTTGATCCCCAGCAGCCACAATGGCAGCTGAGACCGTCTTAAACTCAATTCCAGGAGAAACTCCAGCGTCCAGGGGAATCCAGACAACCATCTTCTGACCTCTTCCTGGCATTGCACACAGCAGGTGCATAATACATGAGAGCAGTTACATAACTCATACCACATAACAATAAATAAATAAAATAAAAAAAAAGTTAAGTGGAGATGGCTTAGAGATGGGGATGACAAAACCTTTAGTAGGGTCAGTTAACCAAACACTGAGCCTGCATGAAAATGTCATAATAAAAGTCTACCAGGACCATAAGCAAATTCCCAAACTAAGGGTACATGACAATACTTTATGGAAACACCCTGTTTACTAACCTAAATTCAAACCATAACAACAAAGAAAATATTTGAAAGGAAGGGATACCTCTCCAGGACTTATTGATCAAGAATGTCCTAGAGGTTTCCAAAGGAACACAGGCTTTGGCCCTTGGCTTAGATTACCATCTCTAACTACATAGTGAGGCACTATGCTGAAGTCATTCTATTCTCTTTCGAATATTAGGTACTCAGTGTGATAAGGTATAATTGTTTGTATTCTTTATATATTTTATTTATATAGATATTTTTTAGATTTTTTTCTTTGCAACTTAATAAGGATTTGTGCCCAAACCCACTTAAGTTATTATCTTTACTTGGTTGAAATGCTCAGGATATTAGATAACTTTCTTATTTCTATGACTTAAATACCTTACAAGAAACAAGTTAAGAAGGGCTATCTTTTTTCAAGAATTAAGGATATAGCCCATGAGCACAGGTAAGCCTAATGGCAGGAGTAGACTGGCATATGTCCAGCAAACTGGGAACATAAAAAGCTGAATACTCATGCTGGGATTGCCTTCTTTTCCCCTATGTTCAGTCTGAGATCCAGTGGATGGTCTGGCTGCATCTTTGCTTCAAGATTAAACTTCCCTTCCCTGGAAATATCCTCACAGATATGATCAGTGGTATGCTAGGTATTTCTCAACCCATCCAAGTTGACACTGAATTTACACAATATACGCCTTTGCATTCACTCTCCCTGTGCAGTATTTGACTACATATTTTCCTTTAATCTTATGGGCTGTGATTACCATCCTTTGTGGAGGTCATGGCAAAAGTTCTAAATGTATGACATGCTTGTATTACATGCACATAATACTGTCTTTTGTTCTTGTTTGTTGGAATATCTATTTGTTTGTTTCCAGTTTGGCTTAAGTTTTAGAGACATTATCTCACTTTGTATCTCAGGCTGGCCTGGAACACATGAGTCCTGGCTGGCCTTTAAGTAGCCTCAAAATTGTATGTGCTGACATTATGGGTATGAGACAATTTACCTGGATTAAAACATTTGTGCTTTGTAGTTTTTTTGTTGTTTGTTTGTTTGTGCCCAGCCCTAGGTCTCTTGCCTTCTCTTCCTCTCGAATGAAATTTATTCTATTTCAATCACATTTATTATCTCATTATATTAATTTGTTTGTTTATTTAGCGGGTGGGGTCCTGTGTGTCTCTGGTCTACATTTACCATGGAGCATATTGTGAAATAATTATTTTCTTCCCAAATACAGGTTCCATGAATGTATCTCATGTCATCAGACCTGGCAACCCAGCATCTTATGCCTATTTTTGGCACATTTCTCTGCCCTAAAAATTTATAATTGATTTAGTTATTTATATTTATTTATTTATATTTATTTTATATGGCTGGATGAATGCATACCTCCAGTATGTAAGTGCATTTGTGCCATGAAATGATATATGTGAGGTCCGAAGAGGGTATTGGATCCCCTGGAACTAGAGTTTGATTGTTGTTTAGCCTGTTGGTGTGGGGAAGCCACCTGGTTCCTACAATAGCAGTCCAATGCTCTTAAAAGGTAAGCCATGCCTCTGTCTACCAGGTGTGGTGTCACACACCTTTGTAATCCTAGCAATTGTGGAGGCAGAGGCAGGCCAGATCTCTGTGAGTTCAGGCCAGCCGACTACAGAGTGAGTCAGAGTGAGTTCCAGTTACAGGGCTACACAAAGGTAAGACCTATCTCAAAGAGACCAAATAAAAAAAAAAAAGCCTGAGCCTCTCTCAGCCAAATTTTATAATTTTTTAAGTTTGATGTTACATATCAGAGTGCCTGTGGTTTTTCCGAGGTATTAGGTTTACAATGTAAGATATTGTCTTATAAAACAATGTGCTTAAAAGTGGCCTTGTTTCAAAATAGAAGCACAGTTGAAGCAAGAATAAAAGGATTTAAGAGTATTTTCTGTCAGGTATTATATATATTATACCAGGAAGTTTCACTACACATAAGATGCTAGACTCCTGGATAAATGATTCACTCCTTCACACCAGTCACTAATATATACCATTAACTTGTCTCGTTCTCCTTTCTCTTTATTTCTTAAGGACTCTTAGCTTTTTCTTGTCTTGGAGTTTCCTCTATTTTGTGTGCAATGACTCACATGTACACAAATCCATTCTGTGTTCAATCCTCAAACTTCACATACTTATTTTCATAGGACCTTCTTAGTACAATACATTAGAAAAGTTCCGTAAGTGGTCAATAGTGAATGTGCTGTTGTCAGAAAATATTCCACAGTTAAGGGTGAAGCAATGCCTCTGGGATAAGTGCACACCTTAGTTTTGGGTCTGTAATCCCCTGGGGCTGTCAGATATATAGGTGAACAGAACTTATGGGATGCTTTGTAGATTTTTTCCCCAGTGACTTTTGGTCACGCTCTAACTTCTATCTAAGACTCTTTCTTGGATTTTTAAGACAGAATTCTAGGATCTGAGTTCCTTTGCTAGAGAAACTGATTTGTGAAAGTATTCGGAAGCTGTACACACAAGACAAAATTCATACCAGTCTCAGCTCCCACTGCAGTTCTGAACGGCTTTTATATTGCTCTTAGAGCTACATGTGCAGAATTCCCTGGCTGGATGCCAGTCTTGTCCTAAGGTACTTTAAAATACCTTTCATTCCCCACATGAATACAAAAGCTGCGAGCAAGGAAGCCAGAATCTCAGCTCACAACAATTGCGTCTTCATTTTCTTCAGTGGTCCTTTGCAAGCTTAGCCAAATTTAACATCCTGATTTATGTTTAACTAGTTGTAGTCTACCTGTTCCTATGGGAATATTGCTAGGGAGACAAACAGAAAAGTTTAAACTCTGTCCACTTCAGTCTAATCCCCTAGACCTGTCAATAAATGATAATTATTTTGTTTCTTTACTAATATTATTAAATTCTCAATGATAAGCTTATCATTTTTGGCATAGAATTTTCAGAAANCATGTCTTAATGACTTCAAAGCAGCAAATTATTTTAAGAGAAAAATGGTATACATTCTATGACCACAAGGTATTGCTTGAAGAAAGGAAATAAAACCTTAGTTTTGATTGCAAATGATAAACACTGAGTAACCTGCACATTGTTGAACAGTAACCTCTTTTGATCCTGAAGAAGCAGTCTTCATTTTGCTTTCATAGAACTTTTCTATAAATCCTTGGGGACAGAATAAAATATTCAAAATTATTCCATCACCCAAGTTCTAAAAGAGCTCTATGTGAAATTTGTTTTTTATAAACCAAAATTAGAAGTTACAATTCAGTCTGTGAGCTAAATCGGTCTTTTTGACTCTTTATCTCAGCATTTGCTAGTCTAGAATCGCAAACAGACCATCTGTTAACCTGGCACACCACTTATTGGGGATGGAAACTTTACAACTGGCTTAAGGAATAGAGAGGAAGGAAGTGAACTTGCTGGCCTCACATTGGGTCATTTATACATTAGCATTCCTGCGATCTCCAGGGTAAAAACTGAAGTGTGGAATGAGCCTAGGACCTAGGTTTATAAAAGCTCCTTCTTCCAAGAAATAAAGACAGGGAACTCTTTTAAAATGAGTATATTAAATAATCCACAAATCTAAAGAGTAATTATGCAGATGCTTCTGTATGATACTTTAGGCATCTACATTTGGCCATTAGACCTCTTATTTGTATTTTATCTCATTTCTGCTTTCCATGAGGATGCATTAACAAAATCCAGAGTTCCCTTTTAACACTGAGTGTTTACGTTGAGTCTTCTTAATAGAATGTGTTCCAATAATTTGCTCTGGGACTTAGGGAAGGATGGATAATTCAATTAACTATCTTATTTATCTGCTGGAGAGACTGAAAACAAGACAGAGATGCCTCCAATTTATTGATATTTAATTGGAACATATAGGAAGAAATATTTTAATAATTCTACAATAAAATGTCACCATTGTTGATATGTAAGCATACCAAACAAGTCCTGTCATTACTTAATGCAATTAATTTAATATCATAAATCAAAATAAAGTTGTTCTTAGAGTGAAAAATATACATATCATCTTGTAACTTAAATTGAATAGATGATAAGCAATGAGATTTTAAGTTTTATTTTACTATTCATTAAAAAAAAAGAACTACAAAATAAAGTATAAATCTAGGAAAAGAAGGAAAGGTTTTTCTTCTAACTCCATTCAAGTATGAGAAAAATCAACCACAACATATCCATTGGCTGATGACCATGAAATTGACCTTATGAATAAGGTGAGGCCTATGGTCTAGGAGGATAATTATTAAATGGTATAAGTGGTGGTCAGGATAAGTGGGACCCTGTGGGAATTTACTTGGTTAGTGTATTTTCCAGTGAATGCAGATTATACTTTTAAGACAATGGATTATATAGATGTCTATCGCTCACGTACATTCCAAAGCTTAGTCAGAGAGAGGGCCAACTGTCTCGTGTGCTGACATTCATGATGGCTGCCTAACATAGTTTGGCCTAAAGCATGTTTTGAGCTAAGTAATTTTCGATCGGTCGTACTCGAAATTCTGTTCGCAGTATTGTTAAGCAGTGCTAGGTTTATGTGTCAATCTTTCACATTTATTCTGAATGTATAGTTTAAATAATAAATATACCAAATAGGCTTGAGTATTTGCATACGGTGGTCTTATCTCTGGTAGCCTCTTTCGGTATGCAGCCGGAATGCTGTTCAATAAATCGTGTAGAATATAAGATTTTAGACATGCAGAAGATAGTTATGCCTATCACATGGAGATCTTGAAGATATTGGTCACAGCTTATATAAACACACTCTGAGATATGTCTATTTGCCTCTATCTCTGTCTCTCTCTGTCTCTCTTCTTGCTCTGGCTCTGCATTTCAAGATATGAGCTCTTAGCTTTCTGCTCTTAACACCATGCAAGAGCCCTCCTATGTACCCTACGTCCCACGCAAATATATGATCATAAGAGTCCTAAATAGCCACAAACCCTCTTCATTTCATTGTAAGTTGCCTTAGTCATTTTATTTTATCACAGCAACAGAAAAGCAACAGGATACAATGAAAATGGCTTTCTATATAGGTTTCTCAAGCATTACTATTTTCTTTGTTGTTTCTGAAAATACTGGACTGTGGCCCAAAGTAATGCCAAGTACATAATAATTGCCTACAAAAATTTTTGTTTTTTTTTTTTAGTCCTCCTCTTTGGCACCCCAAAATACTGCCAGGTAATCTTTGCTATCCAAATAATGCTTCATTTCAGAATGTCATGTGACTTGGTTGCCACTTGCCAACTGCCATCTCCTTAAAAGCAATGTGATTCACAAGTTTCACAATGCTTCAACAGAATTCTACAGTGGGAGGCCACTTCCCTATACACCTGTGAATTTTTCATTGAATGTGTTTAGTAGGCTTGTAGACCCTTTAAGCTCTAGGTGAGAAAGCTTAGGAAATTCCTTTTAGCACTTTTGTCAATAAAAATTAAAAAGACTCCCTTCAAAGAATCATGCATGAACTGACGTGTTTTGGCAGCAAAGTAACGAGTTATAAATGCAAAGTTGAAATAAAAGAATTCATCCATGCTAGCCCCAGCATAATCCATTTTTGTTGTGATATAAACATGGCCTTGCTTTGCTGCTGGGTATGGAAAACATATTTGAACGCGGTCTGCTTTGCTTCTTTGCAAGGAACAATTTGCAATGGGTAGGTTTCTACCAATTATTCAGGTATTCATGTTTTCTTTTGCTTTGTTTCTAACCAGGATACACATTGCTTGAAATTACTGTCAGGGGAAACCACTTTCCCATTGTACCTCGAATCATATCTTATTTCACAAAAATATTTTAGATTTTTATTCCCAATCTCATATTATTTTATGCTCCAGCTGGGTTCTTATATTTATACGTCATGCTTTGCTTCAGATCTCCTGACAGTAGTACTTCTTCCATTTGCATATTTTGTTTTCTTTATGTGGTTCCTGTTTCTCCCTGTAATTACAGTGGAATCAATGGCTGTGATTGATTTTATAAATATCATACATCTTTTTTCAGTTATATCTCAATATGATATAACGTTGTTCTATTCTTTATTGTTACATTTCAATTTATAACGCTTAGATAAATTATTAGTAAATCAAAGAAAAAATTCATAATTATCTATCATGTCGAATTATATCAGTTTTCTATGAGTGTGTTACTGTCTTACCGAGAACACAGGCCCTTTCTTAAAAATGTGTATGGACTTTGCTTTGTGCATGTAAGTGCACCGTTGAGTGTGCAATGTTATTAGGCAAGAGGTCAAGAAGAGGGTATCAGATTCCCTGGAACTAGAGTTGCACTGTTTTGTTAGCCCACCATGGGGTGCTGGGAACCAAACCAACATCCCTGCAAGATTAGCTAGTGCTCTAAACTGCTGATCCATCGCTCTAAACAAAAGGCAAGGGTGCTCGGCCGGGCATGGTGGTGCACTCCTTAATCCTAGCACTTGGGAAGACAGAGGCAGGCGGATCTCTTTGAGTTCAAGGCCAGCCTGGTCTACAGAGTAGTTCCAGGACAGCTGGGGCTATAGGGATGACCCTGTCTCGAAAAGGCCAAAAAAAAAAAAAAAAAAAAAAAGAAAAAAAAAGAAAAGGCAAGGTACGTTACATATTTCAGGATGGCCTAGAATTTTTATGAGTAGAGAATGACCTTGAATTTCTAATCCTGCCTCTCACTGCCAACCAAATATTGGTGTTGTGAGTCATGGCTCCACAGGATCATTCTAGATTCTTGGCATTAATCAACAACTGAAGTGTACACAAATGGAAAAGCAGTGAGTGTTTTGTACTGAAGCAAGTGAAGGTGCAGTTTAGGAAGAGCACAAGAAAGCTGGCTTATGTTATGTCTACTCAAGAAGCCTTTGCATTAACTTCCCGTGATCTTTTTGTTTTTTTAAAACATTTTTTTATTGATGCTTTGTGGCATTTCATACATCATTCTCCAATTCAGTTCGGCATATTTCCCTTTCCCTTCCCCCCACCCCACCCCAACCGAGATCATGCATGTTGCCATAACTGTCCTGCATATTTCTCTCATTTTTTTTTCCATTTTTTAGCTAGAAGTGATAATCCATGAGTACAGCATCCTTTATGTAAAACCAATTTGCAGGCTGTTGTGCCAAACCCCCACAGCCCCACCTTCCACGGGGAGTGAGGGGTTGTAGGTGTTCAATCAGGTTAATCAAGATGAGGGTCCAGACTAACATTGCTGTGCTTTGTTTGTTTTTTTTTTTTTGTTTTTTTTTCCTTTTAGTCTCAAAAAAGATGACCGGGAATAATTCTCTGCTCAAAAGGATTATTCCCAGTGATCTTTTCTGAGACTAAAAGGAAGAAGAGTTGGTGGCTGGGTATGGGCTTGTGCAGTCTTCTGGTTTGACTGATAGGCTTGACGTATGCAAACATTGTTTCACCATACATGTTCTTTCCCACAAAAGATCTCTCAAATGATAGAGTTTGCTTTAATGCTCATACATGAAAACCTGTACAGGCTAGCACAACCCACTGCTTCAAGTTCTCATCAGGATGTGATGATCAGAGAAATGTTTCCCAGCAATTGTAAGGAAACAATTAGGACACAATAACCAGTCCTTTGTTTAGAAAGTGCATTCACGTAGGTATGAGTAGGGATCTAAATTAACTAAACACTTTGTTGGGAAAATGGTGTTTGTTGATCTTAAGGCTTGCAAAACTCCCAGGTTTCTACCTAATCAGAATTGCAGGCACACACCACCCACAACTGTTTATGTGACACTTAGGATCAAGCCCTGGACTTCCTGTATGCTAGGCAAGTAGTCTACCAACTGAACTACATACCCATGACCCAGAAGTTTTATGTGTTCAGTAATACTTCACAGAAATTTTGATTTATGGTACTCTGCAGATGAGTTTTGTCTCAGAGCTTTGATTTCCATATACTCTTATGCTAGCACCATATTCTGCAAAGCCTTTTTCCCTTTGAATTTTCTGATAATTTCACAGAAAATCAATTGTTAAAATAGCTACGCACCTTATCACAGCATTGAGACACCACTCTACTTCTGTATTAGACACAACTAATAGAAATCTGTGCTGGTAATATAATTGATTTTTTTTCTTTAATCTTCAGAATTTGTATAATCTTTTAATTAAATATGGTCACATTTACCCTTCTTTCCATCCTCCAGTTCCTGCCACGTGCTCCTCAACTCATGTCATCCTCTGAACTTTGTCTGTTTTTAAATTTATTTATTTATTTATTTATTTATTTATTTATTTATTTTTCATGTGTATGAATGTACTGTCTGCATGTAGGTTGGTGCACCCTGTTGTGCAATGCTTTGGAGGTCAGAAGAGGGTGTCGGATTCCCCTTAAAGAAGGTTCTCAGCTGCCATGTGAGTGCTGGGAATCAAACCAGGGTCCTCTGCAAGAGCAGTCAGTGCTTTTAACTGCTAGGCTATCTCTCCAGCCCCCTGTTTATTTAATTAATTAATTAATTAATTAATTAATTTTTATGTGTATGAGTGTATTGTCTGCATGTGGATCAGTACACCCGTGTCTTGCAATGCCTCGGAGGTCAGAAAAGGGTGTTGGATTCCCCTTGAACTGGAGTTAAAGACGGTTCTTAGCCACCATGTGGGCGCTGGGAATCGAACCCGGGTCCTCAGCAATAGCAGTTGGCACTCTTAACCGCCGAGCTATCTCTCCAACTCCCTGCCCCCTGTTTTTAAAAATAACTTTAATCCCAGCACTAAGAAGACAGAGTCAGGCAGATCTCTGTAAACCTGGTCCATATAGAGAGTTCCAGGCCAGCTGGGAATACAGGGAAACCATGTCTCAAAAAGACCGATAGATAGATAGATAAATAGATAGATGATCGATAGATAGATGATAGATAGATAGGCAGTAAATCTAGTTAGTGCGGCCCAAATATGCAAATGATCCTGGCAATGGCCACATCCTCTAAAAAAGAATAATTAGCATTCACCCAGAAACTATCAACTGTGAATAGAACCAAAGTAAATGGTGGTGTCTGTAGGAAATCTACCTCAACCAGGGCAGCATTTGGGGTTATTTGATCTTGTACAAAACTCACAGCTTTTGTGAGATTATGAGTGTCATACCTTGATCACATGCTAAGTATCAGAGAATGAAAGATCAGCTCTAAATAGCACATATATAATAAGTTTCACACCAAAGTTCAGAAACATCAAGAGAAGAGGTGGAAAGACATGGAAGATATGAAGTGTGCTATGAGATGCTGTCCTGACATGGAGTGGGACTTGACATGGTTAAGGCATGCTACTAAATTTTATGAAAGTACTTAAAATGAAGTGATACAAAACCTCAAACTCTGTTCTTTTCAGGGTTTTTTGCAGGTTTTATGACATTTTTATGTTATTATACAGTTACGATTTGCCTTCAGCATGCAGTTAATCTCCAGGAATTTTGATCCAGCATTTATAAAGTCTGTAGTTCCAAAACATCTTAATAATGTTGTCACAAAGTCAAAAAGTATGGGATTTAACTGAGATTTTTTGGCATCCTTTAATTTGGCTCAGGATTTTGTAATGGTTATATTCTTGAGCTTCACGTATTCACTAATTATATGTGTTCATGTTTTGTGCACTAAATCTTATTGTAAGTGGAATTTTGTTCTATTTGGAAAGATTATAACACTTTGTTTGTTGGCTGAGATGTCTGTTAACACATTGAAATATTATACTCATATTATTTTATGAACTTTTTAGTTTCTATCATGTCAAATGCACAATGTTTCTAAGCTCTATATGTATTCTAAATATTTCATTTTATCTAATTCATAATGCTCAGAACTGTAGATATTAAATATTGATGTGGCATTGTTATACTAATATTACATTCTAAAGAATATGCTTCTTGGCCATATGAATTTTTATTTATTTATTTATTTGTTTATTTATTTATTTATTTATTTATTTATTTGAATGTACTGTCTGCTTGTAGGTTTGTCCACCCGTGTCACACAAAGCCATGAGGTCAGAAGAGGGTGTTAGATTCTCCTGGAGCAGGAGGTAAAGACAGTTCTCAACCACCATGTGGGTGCTAGGGATCGAACTCGGGTCCTCTGCAAGAACAGTCGGCACTCTTAACCTCTAGGCCATCTCTCCAGACCACGAGGTCATATGAATTTTTTATATTGCTAATTTCATCATCTAATAATGGATCTGAATTTCATTTGTTTATATATTTTGCATTTATATATGCATAATATTTATAATTATCTTATAATTTTTCTTAATTACTATATTGTTCATTTTTCCTGGCTAAATAAGTAAATATTTTAAAATTATTTTCTCAAATAATATTTGTATTATGCATTTGTATAATATTTAATATAATATATGTGTACTTCCCTATATTCTGGGAAATTTTCTTTTTGTATAAAGGTTTTCAATTGCTAATTGTATCATTTCATTGAAAATAGAACGTCACTTTTCTTATTTTGTCAGCAAACTGTTTTAAACATTTGAAATTTATAGGAATATTTTTCAAAAGTAGTCTATCACTAAGTTGTTTTATACATATTCAGCATGTTTTACTCTTGCTTAAGCCTGCTAAATTTTTTAATTTAATAATTTGATTTAAATTGTGGAAATGATATTTCTGGGAATGAATCCTAAGAGCAAGCCTTATACATTTAACTTTTGCATAACTTTGTAACCAAACTAATCATCTATTCATCAACATTTAGAACTATATACTCATTTTGTTTTCATACTAAGTACTCACCTTGTTTAGAATTAACTGGTTTAAGGAAAGGCATGTAATCTGTCCCACAATGACTTGTAACAGTTATGGAACGCCTATAAACTGAGGTGAAAGCATGGCTTTAATCTTATCCCATGTTATCTACTTTTGTTTTGCAAATCATTTATTCTCTTAACTCAAAACAATGCATGTGAACATTACATGTGAGAATTAGACAAAATATCACCCCTAAAAGCAGCAATGACAGAAAACAGCATATTCCACACAAGAAATTGTGGAAGGGACACATGGGCATAGCTTGATAACATGTTTGGGGTTTTGTATGACGTTGTTCTGAGTCAATAGATTCAAAATAAACTGATTTCTTTGTAAAAACTCATGTCAAAATCTACAAAATCCTTTCACACACCTCTCTTGACGTACTAATCAAAACAAAGAGGAAGCCCTTTGTCAAAAGAATAATGGTGGCCCTTAATTGAAAATTATTTTGCATTACTATAAACTAAGTTAAAAGGTAAAATAACAGAAGAGTAAAATATTTCTGACATCTTTCAATGGGGAGCAGGAACTTAGACTTTGGCGAATTTTACTTAAATATCACAAATAGTTTTCTATAGGATTCAAAGAAACTGTTTTTGTGTTTTTTGTCAAGCAAAAGTCCTGAGAAATATTGCAAAATATACCCAGAAAGCTTTCTGAAACAAGTAACTACTTCTAGATGTGGTGGCTTTGCTAGAGAAACATGCAGCTTAAAAAAAAAAAAAGAACATGCCAGCTCCTTCCTGTCTTGTCAACTTTTCCTATTATGTATAAAAGAGAGAAAAATGCAGAGAAAACTGTGTCCTAAGGTTAGAGTTTCAAGAAAATATATATCAGAAAACTGCTGCCATATGAGATAGCAGTGGAAAAAGGGAGAACTATGTTTAATACCAAAATCTCAGTAAATTGGACCAGTAAAATATTGATTCACTCTAAAGTGTCTCAAATACAACCCCCTTCCTCAAAGTTTACACCACACCAATAAGACTATGCTGTGTTAGGAATAAATGATACTTTAAAAGCTTTTAAAGAAAGACTCTCCTTTGGCAACCAAGAGAATCTCACAGTCATCAAGAAAGATGATATCCAGGAGCAATAAAGGAACTGCAAACAACAATACTACTTCAGCATAAATAGAGTCACTAAAGAACACTTAACCAATCATCCCCATTACATGTCTATGACAAAGATCCTATCAGGAGCCAGATGGGTTGGATCCAAAATGGGATAGCAATAATTCTCATGACTCGCATACAAAAATCCACTTTTCCTTGGCAAGTCTTCAAAGATTCCAGTTTTTCGAAAGAAACCTACAGTGTGGGGATCAAATTCTCAAATATAGGCATGGGTGAGGGGCAATTCCCATTCATATATAACTAAATTATTCTAGTAGAAGTATTAATTATATGCTAATAAAGGAGATAACATCCAGTGAACCATATGATCTATTAACTAGGAAGGTAGATAGAACTAGAGGAGAAAAATAATGATTACAATGAAATTGAAGTAGTTAGCAACTTGTTAGATAAAGACCCAGATATACTGATAATCACTTTACATATGAATAAAAAGTAGAACAACTTGAAAAAATTAATTGATGACTTTTTAAGTTAATTTTTATTGAGAGGATTTCATACCTTTCTTAATCAAATTTAGACTCATTCCCCCATCCATGCCCAACCCTTATGCCCCATGACCCCTGCCAGAGCTCATGTATTCTGTCATACATGTTAAGTCCTGTCTTGTGTATTTTTTTCAGTCTTATATAACCTTTTTGATGCATAAGTTTACTATTTTAGTCAGTTCTTTGAATAGGTTTCTCTCTCTCTTTTTTTGTTCCCTTTAATTTCATATTATTCCAAAATATGTATATATAGACTCAACACATGAATCAAAATTACAAAGTCTGAAAATAAACTATAGGTTAATTCCAAAACACATTTAGGGATTCACATTTTAACAGTAAAGTTGCATGCAGGTAAAAGGAAATATAACTTTACATTCTTTTTTTTTAGAATATGAATATATATCTTCCACACATATATGGTAAGTACAAAGTGTGAATACAAGTGGTAGATCAATTATAAAGCCCATTAAGAGATTCACATTATATTAGCATAGTTGCTTTCAGAAACTTTGAAATATAATAATAAAGTTGTTCAGTTTGCCTGCCAACTGGGGATTTGGTGTTATTATCCACAAATGAGGGAAACCATTTGCTTTTATTTTTTTCTGGGACTGTGTTACTTCAATTAGCATAATGGCTTCGAGTTCCATCCATTTACCTGCAAAGTTCATGATGTCATCTTTCTTTACTGCAGCATAGAATTCCATCGTGTAGATGTACCACATTTTCGGTATCCAATCATCAGCTGAGAGGCATTTAGGCTGGTTCCAGCTCTTTTTTTATTGAAGAAATGCAATAAGCATAGCTGTGCATGTATCTTTATGGTAGGATGTGTCTTGTGGGTATATACTCAGGAGTGGTATGGCTGAGTCAGGTGGTAGGCTCATTTTGAGCCTTTTAAGGGATCTCCACAATGCTTTCCACAATGGTTGTACGTGTTTACATTCCCACCAGCAGTGGATGAGTGTTCCCCTTTCCCCACAACCTCTCCAGCATTTGGTGTCTTTTGTTTTCTTGATCTTGACCAGTCTTATTGAAATGAGATGATACCTTAGTGTAGTTTTAATTTGCATTGCCTTAGTTAATAATGATGTTGAACACTTTTTAAGATGTTTCTCAGACATCTTTACTTCCTTATTCGTGAAGTCTCTGTTCAGCTCTTTACTCCATCTTTTGAGTTGGTCATTTGTTTTCTTACTTCTTTGTTTTTTTAAAGTAGTTTATGTATTCTGGATGTTAATACTCTGTGAGATATATCAGTGGTGAAGGTTTCCTCCCACTCTGTGGGTTTTCTCTTCATGTTTTCTCTTGATTGTTTCTTTAGCTGTACAAAAGCTTTTGAGTTTGATGAAGTCCTACTTGTCAGCTGTTGTCCTTCTTTCCTGTGCAGCTACTGTTTGATTTAAAAAGACTTTTCCTAAATCTATGTCTTGTAGGTTGCTGCCCACTTTTTCTTCTATCAGCTTCAAGTATTTGGGTTTCAGGTTGAAATCTTTGATTCACTTGGAGTTGAGTTTTGTACAGTGTGAGAGGTAGGCATTTAATTTTTTTTCGACAAATGGTGATCCAGTTTTGCCAACACCATTTGCTGAAGATGCTATCTTTCCAACATTGAGCTTTTTTTGCCCCTTTGTCAAACACAAGGTAGGTGAATGTGTATGTTCTCAATTTTGGATCTTCACTTTTGTTCTATTGGTCAATGAGTCTATTTTCTTGCCAGTACCAGGCTGTCATTATGATGATAGCCCTGTAATATAGCTTGAAGTCTGATAAAGTAATCCCCCTGTATTTCACTTTTCTCTCAGGGGTGCTTTAGCTATTGGAAATCTTTTGTTTTTCCATATGAAATTAAGGATTTTTGGTCATTCAAATTTATTAATGAATTTATTTCCCCAATGTTGTTAACCTTACCTCATGAATATTCATCAACTACCTTTGGAGATCACATATTTTCAGAATAGGTACAATGGAAAGACTAAATTTTGTTTTAGTTTCAGAAGGAAAGAAAACTTTCAAGTACTTGTGGATGCACTATGCATAATTATATTTGAAAACACCAAAATCTTCCTATGTAATTTAAACCTGCTCCATACTTTCAAGGACATTATCTTATGTGTTGATGCACAATCAGTAAACTTGATAATGTGGGCTGGAGAGATGGCCTAGAGGTTAAAAGTGCCCACTGCTCTTGCAGAGGACCTGGGTTCAATCCCCAGCACCCACATGGTGGCTGAGAATAATCTCTAACTCTAATTCCAGGAGAACTCCAGTTCCAGGGGAATCCGACACCCTCTTCTGACCTCCGCAGCATTGCACATTGCATGATACAGGTGTGCAAACCTGCATGCAGACAGTACATTAATACACATAAAAAATAAATTAGTACAATTAAAAAAATAAAAAAGAAAACTTGATAATGTTACCAAAGATATGTATGAGAATGATAAGTAAATTTTCTATTGTACACAAAAATTATGTGTACAATAAATTAGTGAACTAATGATGATTTTGTGCCAAATTTTTCATACTAATTTGTTATAAAAGCATGAGAATGAATGTACTATACTTACAAATGTAAAAATCATGGAAATTTTTATACACATGCACCAAAACTTTTGATCAGCTTACATGAGACACAAAAATCATTCTGTATTTGTAATATTAATTTATAACTTTGGCAGTTAGACCTATCATTCCATTTAAGACAGAGTAAGAAAATAGTGATACAGGGGCTGGAGAGATGGCCTAGTGGTTAAGAGCGCCGGCCGCTCTTACAGAGGATCCGGGTTCGATCCCCAGCACCCACATGGTGGCTGAGAACCGTCTGAAACTCCAATTCCAGGAGAACTCCAGTTCCAGGGGAATCCGAGACCCTCTTCTGACCTCCGCGGCATTGCACGACACAGGTGCACAGACCTGCATGCAGACAGTACATTGATACACATACGGAAATAAAAAAAAAAAAAAAGAAAATATTGATACAGAGGAAATGTGTAATTGTGCGTTGAGTTATAATGATACTCAATTTTTATTTTGTTCCTTGCCTTTCAAATTGATAAATTATTTTGCTATGTAACTGATGCTAATTTTAGCAATTAATTTTCTTTTAATCAGAAAAATGTAGTTTGCATATCAGCATTGTGGTGGTTTGAATGAGAGTGTCCCCCCATGAGCTTTAAGTATTCAGACATTTTGTCTCCAGTTGGTGGCACTGTTCTTGGAAGTCTTAGACGGTGTGGCTGTGCTGGAGGAAGTACATCATTGGGGGGCGGGCTTAGTGAGTTTAACAAGCTTTGAGGTGTCCAGTCTCTCTCTCTTGACTTCCTGTGCTCATTGCAAGATGTGAACCTTGGCTTGCTGCTCCAGCCCCAGACACCATGCCTCCCACCACAATGGACTCTGATTCCCTGGAACTGTCAGTCATACACTCAAATAAACTCTTTCTTTGATAAGTTCCCTTGGTCATGGTGATTTATCACAGCAACAGAAAAGTGACTAATACACTTATTTGGTACCAGAGAGTGGGCTGTTGGCTGTGAAGAACCTGACCATGTGAATGTTTGGAGAAATGTGGAAGACTTTGGAACTTTGGGCTAGAAAATCTGTTGACTACTGTAAGCAGAGCTTGATGGGCCATTCTAGTAGAAGCCTGGAAGAAAGCATTGTTACAAAAAATGTAGTTCCAGAAGAAAATAAAGACTTGGGCAGCAACTGGGATATTTTGATAAAGAGTCTGGCAGTAGTTTGCCCACAGCCCAAATGCTTGCCTGATGTTAAGTTGAAAAGTAATGGACTAATGTCTTTGGTGGAGGATATTTCAAGACAGCCTAACGTAGAAAGGGTGGTGTGGCTGTTAATGATGAATATTGTACAGACCTACAGTGAAGAAGAGCAGATGGGGCAGAAAGAAATGCAGAATGTACAGTTTGGATCTGAAAACTGCACTAGGAAGATTAAAGGTGGGGCCAAGGCATGTGAAGGAGAGGTTCCTTTTGATAAGGAGATTAAAGTGATTAAGGAGAGGCCTAGCTATTTACAAGTAAACAATGGAAAAAGTAAGATTAAAGTAATTAAAGAGAGGCCTTGAGATTTACCAGTAAACAACAGAAACTGTACCTTCAGGGTAAGACCACACCCAGCTAAGCCTCCAATTTTTGAAAAGAAAATAATGAAAGCGTTTTCTACTCCAACAAGTCCAGGGCAGAGAAAATTTGCAAATATGGTTAAAGTAGGGCAGAGTCCATCCTGAACTTGCAGTCAAACTCGGCAATTTCATTCTCGTGGTGCTGGGTTTAGATGCATGAAGTTTGCAAGAGTGAAGGTGTTTTCAGTTCTTCTTCCACAGTTTCAGAGAGCCACCAAGGCCAGGCAGAGTGCAGTAGGGGCGTCCCTGAATAATTTATTCAGGCCATTGCATGAAGCTGTGAATGGGAAGTCTGGTTGGCATCAGAGACCCCAAGAAGACATTCAAGATGCCAAACCTGTGAGATATTTGCCAAGGAGAGCTGCATATAGGGACTGGTACCAGCCTAAGGAAGAGTTCCAGGTTGCATGCAATCATAGAAGAGCTGAGCCAAAGTGACTAATACAAGTATATTAGTTGTGAATTAATTTTTTATTTTGCTTTATAAAGATTCATTATTTTGCCTTTATATTGAATTTGGGGAAGTTTTCCTTAATATATCTTATCATATTTAAGTTCTTTTTCTCCAATCTTCAAAATTTAATGTTGTTTCTTGTCTAAAATTTGTGATGGAAGAGTTTCAAATTAAATTCATATGTTTTATATTTTCCTTCATTCCTTTGTATATGCATCTTTGTGTTCTTATGTGGGAATATATGTGTGTGCATGTAGAGGCATTGTTCCTCAGACAACACCTATCCTGTTTTTGAAACAGGGTTTCTCACTATATAGGAGTTCTTTAAGTAGACTAGGCTTGCTGGCCAATATAACAAAACCCAGGGACCAACCAGTCCTGTCCTACACACTGCTGTAATTACAAGAACATGCCACCATACCTCATCTTTACATTAATGGATTTTATAAACTAAAGGCAGGTCCTATGCTTTCAGAACATGCACTTTAAAAACAAATTAACTATCTCGGACCACTGTTTCATTGTATTTCTAAATTTAATATAAGCATTGTTTTAAAAGTCCTGGCTATGATCAGGAAAACAAATGATACCAAATGCTGAAGAGGTTGTGGGGAAATACTCATTCACTGTTGCTGAGAATACAAACTCCTGCAATCTCTATGGAAAGCAGTGTGGAGAACTCTTAAAAAGACAAAATGAGCCTAACACTTGACCCATTCATACTCCTTCTGTCTATGTAACCAGAAGATTCATCATATTGCAGAGAAATATGCATAACCATGTTTATTGCAGCTCTCTTCACAATAACAAAGAGCTGGAAGCAACCCATGTGTCCCCCAACCAATGAGTGGATAATGAAAATTATCTGCATACATCTGCGTAATGGAGTTCTTTGTATTGGTAAAGAAAGACAACATCAGCAAGGCATGGTGGTTCATGCTTTTTTTTTTTAAATTGATGTTATGTGCATTTCATACAACATTTATTAGTCAAATTTAGACCCATTCCCCCTTCCATGCCCCCCACCCCACCAGAGCTCATGCATTCTTTTTCTCATTCTTTTTCAAGTTTTTCGATGCAGAAATTTACTGTTTCAGTGTTTGAACCAGTCTTTTTGTTTTTGTTGTTCCCTGCAATTTGTATTTCTCAAAAATAATTGGTCACAACACTTGGGATGCAGAGGCAGGCAGATAGATCTCTATGAGTTCAAGGTTATCCTGGTCTATAGCCGGAGCTACAGGAAGGCCCTGTCTCAAAAAGACATACACACACACACACACACACACACACACACACACACACACACAAAGACAACATCATGAAATTTGCAGGTAAATGGATAGAACTAGAAACCAATATGCTAAATGATGTAACCCAATCCCAGGAAAACAAGCAACATATGATGTCTTTCATTTGTGGATCCTGACACCAAACTTATATGTTTTGATTGTGTTTCTCCTTTCATACAGCACCATGCTCTGTCTGTAGGAACTGACTGGCCCTGTATGTGGAGGAGAGAGAAAGATACCTTAAGGGCCAGCACTGAGAGATGTTACTGAGACAATGTTTTCACTTTTGTTCTCTTGATGTAAAAAATGTGATATATTTTACACAGTGGTTAGTTAGTTTTAGGGCCCCAGCAGAATCAATCATAGGTTATTCTTATAGATGACAGCTTGAGACACCAAACATTGTATTAATTTTTCCGCATTCTCTATTTTGGTATTTCTAATTTCCTGCTTCTATCAACTTAAATCATTACAAAAAGGCATGCGTATTTTTCAAGACATTGTTGTGAGTTGTGCTTCTGACAGATATCTAAGCTAAGATATCCAAATAATAATAATAATAATAATAATAATAATAATAATAATTTACCCTAAGGAAGCTTAAGGGATAAATCACATTGCTAGATAATTATATGGTCTAATATTCACATCCCTCTCCTCGAGAAAGTAAGTCCACTCTTTGAAATATGAACAACATGAAATAACTCTCCCACTGTCAAGGGCTTTTGGCATTTATGAAACTGTATAATGTGAGGAGAGGAATAAGTCATCTGAGTACACATAGAAACATTCTAATGTCTTTGTAAGGTAAATAGTTTTCCAAGAGGCAAACCTACTTTCCCTTGATACAGATATTTAACGCATTCTAAAATTTAAGTATTCATAACATGGTGACCACTTGCACAAGAATATCTAATATCACTAATGCTCTATTGTATATTATCTCTAAATGACAGCCATGGCTCTGTTTAGCAACAAAGCTCTTTACTTCCAAGATTTTGACTCGTGATTAATGCAATTATCGCTTCTGCTATAAGGAGAGAAAAGATTATATTAGATGGTTTTGTTTCCTGCAGCAAAGTAATTTTCTGCATGGCCAGTAATAATATAATGTTGGGGATTTTAATAAGAGGCAATAATTTTTAAAATTAAACTTTAAACAGAATGCAGACTGCAATAATACGGTCAAGATGTGCAAAAAATTATGAGTCACTTTCAAAACTGTTAACCCTGAAGTATGCTTTTGAGCAGGACAGAGCAAAGAAAGGAAACAAGACTTAAACAGAAATAAACATTACTACATCTCCCAGAAATACACATATAATATTGAAACTGACAAGGTAATACTCCCTTTTTAATGCATTCTTTAATTGAATGTTCTATATTGCTTTCATCATTGAAATTAAATATATTTATTCAGATAATGAAACATTAGTGAAAAGTGAATATGAAAATTTTATTGCTTACCAAACAGAAAATGCTAATATTAGATTTGGGAACATTGTCTTGAATATAAAGTGAAATTTGCAGAAAATTAAGTCATTGGTTCTCTATTTAAAAATAGATGTCTCAAAATTTACTGTCAGCGTAGTGAAATTGAGGTCATCTCTGAGGCCAACTATCCCCAGACTGAAGCTGCTCAAGCTCATTTCTAGGTAATCCTCTTTTGAAATGAGATTTCCTATTTGAGAGTAATGTGAGTGAGGTTCTAAAGGGAAAAGAAATGTACATATAAAGGCAGGAAAGGGAGGAAGAGAAACTCAAAAAGTGTTTAGTCTGTAAGAGAACCCCATCTATTTTTCATTGAGCTATTTCCCATAACTGCCATGGTTATTTTGTCCCTGTACTATTCTAACCCTGAATTCCTTCGGCATTTCTATTGACATTAGAGTGCTTCAAAGGGGTTAATCGCAATAAAAGTAAAAGTGTCATTATTAAATGCTACTAACCTGGAAATAGACCTATTCTACATCAATTAGAAACCATATTAGTTTTCCGTTTAAAGAATCATTTAAATGATAAGAAGTTAACTCTCAGTAAATTTTTATAATGAGGTGGATCTGTTGTTAAATATTTTATAAGATCACAATGGTTTCTATCCTGACCAAAATGTTTTTGGGGGGTCTGTAGTAGCCAGTATGCTGAGAATTGCACATGCACAGAGCTTGTCCCTCAACAACCAAACCTGCCCTTGGCAGGCAAGACCATACAAGCAGCCAAGTTGCAGACCTGGGCCAATCACAAAGTGAGAAGAGGAAAGTGGGAATGCAAACAGTACATAACCCCTTACCCTGGCCACAATAAATGAGTCCACAGCAGCTCGCCCCTCATCTGTGTTCACCGGACTCCCAGGGTCTGTGTCTTTTTTTTTTTTTTTTCCTGTGTCTTGACTCTGCACCTCTCACCCACTTTCCTTCATGGTTGGACCCCAAAATTCACCAGCAAGCCTGGGGGATTGTCTACATCTAGTGCCCAACGTGGTTTTTTTGAACCCCCAGTGTTAGAGAGGTGCCCCCTTCCTTGATTGGTGAGTAGGCCCCCTTTGTATTCTTTTGGCCATGCGATAGGGTGAGCACCTGACCCCCACCACCCCCACAGACCCCTCTCCTCCCTTACCATTTCCTGCCCTCATGGATAATATTCCTCCCCACATTCAGGAGCCATGGACCCTTAAGGCTCTCCTCCAGACCCATGGCCTTAACATGAAATTCCAGGACTTGGATTCATTTGGGAGGATGCTGTTTGCATGTGCCCCTCCTCACCATAATTGCAAGCCTTAAGGGCTCCTCAGAAGAGGATGTTCTACGTGAGTATAACTCTGCCTGCCGCAAGAACACCAAGGAGAAGTTGGCCCTGCCCTCTGTCCCTGACTTTCACCAGGACGAGGAAGGTTCCTTCCATCTCACCCCGCCCCCCTAATTCCCTTCAGCTGACCCTCCTAGGGATACTCATTCACCCCCCCCACCAATATACCCTTGGAGGTAGGCCCAGGAAGCTCTCTCCCACTGGAAGGACTAGAGATATCTCGTTTGGCTGGCTGTGTCTTTTGGGTAAGAATGAACTCAGTTCTTTTTTTTTTTTCTTTTTACTTTCATTTTGGTTTTATTTAAACTCAAGCTTATGGTCTGGGGCTCTCAATTAGGAGAAACTGGATGCAGTACTGCTCCTCGAGTGAGGAGATGGTGGACACCATAACTCTCCACTGGTAAAGTGCAAATATGGTTCACCTCAGCAATTTGGAATCTGGGCAAGGGGTCTGGATTTTTTGTTCTGGGACCAACAGGACATTGGTTCCATGTGTGCAGCATTTCCTCTCTTCATCTGACTATGTCTTGTGTTTGTAGTAACTCTTCTTCCATCAGCATCAGCAGTTAATCAGGAATCCTGGTCTGGTTGGGAGGAGGTCTTTAGAGCATGGGGAATTCCTGAGCTCTCTGGAGTGCCATGTGGCAACCTTTCTGTCTCTGCTAAAGACCCATTTCGGGGTCTGGCACCTGAATCAGTGGGGTGCTGCATAGCTTCTGGGGGGTGCATTATAGGCTCTTGCCTCCAAGGAGTGAGGGAGAGCAGTCTGGAACAGCTTTTGGGCTCTGTTATGTTTCTGCAAGAATTTTTGGGCCTGTTTCCCTCTCTCCCTTTTTCCTCGTGGGAGGAAAAGTGACCTCTCTTGGTTTGTGCCCTCCTTGCTGATCTCGCAGGCAGGCTGTGTGTTTGTGTTGAGGAAGAGTTGGTCTCAGAGAACTAGGTGAATCAAATTCATAAAATCTGTACTTCAGTCCATGCTTTTAGCCTCCGTTGGATGAAGGCATTATATAAAATTGTTGTGATCACTTTAAGATGATAAAGCACCCCTCTTGCCCCAGGCTCCTGATGTTTTGAAGGGATGTTTGAGTCTTTTTAAACTACAGAACTTCAGTTCATCTTATGAGTAAGAATCTATTTGGAGGGTGTAAGTGCCTTAAGCCCTCATACTTAGTAAAATCTTATTCTGCCACCCCTAACCAGAAATACAAATATTTTAGTGGTATAAATTCGGTAACCCCTCCCAAAAAATATCTTTCCAAACTCTGTTCCAGCACTTGGGAAACAAAGGCATGTGGATATTTTGGTCTGGTTTAGATGAAGAACTGATACTAGAATGGCCTGGGCTGGCTCAAGGGCCCCACACTAGACTCTAGATCCAGACTCCTGCAGGCTTTCCTGAGAAGGTGACCTCCTGTGAAGTTTAAAGTGTTATTATGTTAACTATTACAAACTTAAGAGTAATATTTTACTCTGATTTAAGCTTTCATTTGTAATTTAGAGTTTTCATCAAGGTGCTGAAGTTTTGGGTTTGATACTAGTCAAACATCTTTGTTTTATGGAGTTGTTTAAATAGGCTTGCATCTAATGCTAATGACTTACTTGATATCAAGTTGATTCACAAGTAAACTTTCATGTGAGCTAAAACTGTTAAACATTCCCTTTTTTATTATTCTTAGAAGGTTCACTAGTTTCTTTTCATATGCAAAAAGAAACTCTTCTTAAAAGTGCACTTTGCAGAAGTTTCACTCCTTTTCCATTGAGTTTGAGTTAGGAGCTGTGACCTTGTAGCAGATCAGTACTAACATCTAGCTGGTTCACCAGAAGAATAGGGGCTGACCATGGGGCTCTCCATGTGAATGCTGGCCACACTGACTGATGGAGAAGGTATTTTTTGTGGCATTGAGGTGACAACCTCAGAGACATGTAAAGACTGAATTGAATTTTAAGCTAATGTGAAATCTTGGCAGAGAACATTTTAGTAAATAAATGCCTTAAAGTATTTAAAATATTCTTCCATATTCCAAAATGTAAAATGTAACATGACAGATTTTATGTGTCTAACATTGTGTCTGAGAAGGGAGGAAAGACTTTTGGCCCTTCACAATCTGCTGTTGGAGGCCTGACAGGGCTACTTGAATCCTCATAGACATAGTCTTTGGCCCAGAAGGAAAATTTCAAAAAGTTGCTGTGTGAAGTTGTTTGTCATTGACCACTTGCATCCCTGCCATAAAGCAAGCGGCATGGTTGCCTGGGTGGATATAGAGGGTTTTTAGTCCTGAAACTAAGAGCTCATTTTTTTATTGAGCATTTCTGTGATTTTTCAAACTATTGTATTTGAGATAACTGTCCCATCTTGTTACACAGGAAATACAAGTTAATTACTTAGTAAATCTGCACAATTAAGAGTTATTCTGTTTATGAATGTTATGTCTCATGGTATAAAAAATGGATATAAAAAGTGAAAAAAGTTTAAAAGGATATTTTTAGTAAGGATTTATGTGAAGATGATGAAAAAAGTCTATGCAAGTGATAAAAGCCTGAGGAGGCTTGTTGTGACAGGTAAAATGACACTGTATAAGTAAGCTTAAATTTGTAAGGTTCAGTCAAACAGTTTAAAAATCAAAATGTATATCTAGTCAAGGTTTAAGAGTGTTCAGTTTTTGTCCAAGTTTTATATGCATATCACATGGCACTTCAAGGTTTAGTAAAATTTTAAGGACAGACCCCAATGGATGTGCAGAGAGAAACCAGGCCATCAGGAGGAAACTTTCCTGTTACCGCCCAAAGTAGCTAATTCATGGCTCGCTTAACCCTGCCCACAAGCATATGTTCAATGCTGTTGTCTACATGACAGTTGGCAGGTTTCACTGCCCACCAGCAAATGTTCAAAGCTGTTGCCTACATGAAAGCTGGAGGGTTTCACTGCTCGAGTGGGAACTATGCCATGTTAATTGTTAAACCCATTGGATGATAGGTAAGGCATGTTTAAACTGATAGGTTGCAACTATATGTGCTGGTAGAAAATGGTTGGCCAAAAAAATGCGGGCTTCAGGACAAAGGCCTGAAGGACTTATAAATATAACCCAAACCTTTTGTTCAAGATCTTGCCTAGCTTATCCTGACCTGCATGTCAGGGAGGAGGCTTGACCCTGGCTAGCCAGCCCTGCAATAAACACCCATTTGCATATTGCATTCTTTGCTTTTCCTTTGTCGGTGCAGGGATTTTCAGACTCAGGTTCGAATAAACCTAACATTGGAGGTCCCACTGAGATCTCCCACCAATAAACTGACACAGGGAATGGGCCTGCATCTGAAAACATACACCGCTGTCCTGTATCTGGTCAGCATCTGGTCTGTATCTGGTGGCAGGGTAATGGCCGACCCTGACTGGGAAGGAGAGGGGCTCCTTCTAGGAGGTTTTTATATCTCCCTGGTTTTGAGGTTCTTTATATACCTCCTGGCTTTGAGAGGAACTCTTCTCCAGGCAACCTGGCATTAGGCGAGGGGTTGGAGGAGTTCCCCCTCCTAGAATTGTAGACCACGTGGATGCCGTTTGGGTGGATTCGGGAGCTCCCATATACTGAAGGTGAATGTGGTGCACACCTGAGTGATAGAAGGACTGGTCCAAGCGAGTGCAGAACCGTGAGACTGGTTCAGTGGTTTACCGAATGGTGTGTGATTGGAGTCTCATTCTCATTTGCTGTCAACATTCTTTATATTTGTTTCCTGCTGTTTGTCCTTCCCTCTATGGGTCAATCTGTATCTACTCCTAAAGATTTGCTCCTAAGGCATTTTTCAGAGGTCCAGAAGAAAGCTCAAAACATGGGCTTTGTGATCAGAAAGGGTAATTTTGACATTTTTTTGTTCCTCAGAATGGCCTGCCTTTGGAGTAGGATGGCCCCCTGCTGGATCCTTTTCCCGGGATGTTATTGCACGGGTCAAAGGGATTGTAACTCAACCAGGAAAACATGGGTATCCTGACCAAATCCCTTATATCAGAATATGGGAAGTTCTCCTTGACAAGCCTCCTGAGTGGCTTGCTCCATTCTTAAGCCCCAACACACCCCTTCCTGTACTGGCTCTTGAGTCCTGAAAGACCTCAGTGGAGTCCAGGACCCATACCCCCTGGCTCAGTCCCCTGAACTCTTGCCTCCACAGAAACCCATCCTCTCGGAATCGCAACCTTCCCTTCTCAATGATCTTGAGGTGGAAGTCGAGAGCCCCCTCTTATGCTCCCCAATCACAATCCTTGACTCCTAGGACCCCCTGACTGCACCAGACTCCTCCGAAGAGCAATGGCCTAACCCTCCAGACCTGGAAGAGGTGCCCCGTTGTCTCTGCCCCCATGTGGCAGACCACACGGACCCTGTCTCCTCCACCACTGACCCCCCCTGAAGCAGTTAGCCTCCTACCGCTGCACGCCACCGCAGGCACAGGTCTTGGAGGACAACAATATCAGTACTGGCCCTTTCCCTCTAGTGATCTGTATAATTGGAAGTCACAAAATCCCCCATTCTCACAGGACCCTAAAGGTCTTATGGGGCTGATAGAATCTATTATGTTCACTCATGCACCTACCTGGGATGATTGCCAACAACTTTGAAGAACTCTTTTCAGCACCGAGGAAAGGGAGATAATTGTTCTGGAGGCCCACAAGAATGTGCCAGGAGAAGATGGCCACCCTACAGCCCTCCCCAACTTGATCAATGAACTCTTCCCATTAACTAGACTGGACTGGGACCATGGGACCATCGCAGGTAGGGAGCATCTCCGAGTCTACCGCCAGATTCTAGTAACAGGTCTCTGGGCAGCCGCCAGGTGGCCGACCAATTATTTTAAGGTATGAGCAATTGTACAGGGGCAAACCGAAAGCCCGGTCATCTTCCTAGAACGTTTGTATGACGCCTATAGATAATACACTCCACTGGACCCCGAGAATGAGATTAACTGCCCCACAGTCCTTTTCTCCTTCATAAGCCAATTCGCATCAGACATACAAAAGAAACTCAATTCTAGTGAAAATATTGGGACCATGACCATAGCTGAAGCACTACAAGTAGCAAAAAAGGTATATAACACCCGCGAATCTAAAGAAATGAGAGAGGATAGAATAAGAAGGGAGGATAGAGATTATCAGACAAAGGAAAACAGGCGAACTCAAAAGGAAATGGTAAGGGTTCTTTTGGCAGGAGCTGGGAGGACAGACCCTCCACCTGATCGGAAAGGAGGGACTCGCCGCCAGTGATTGGGCGAGGACCAGTGTGCTTACTGCAAGAGGCTCGGACATTGGAAAAATGAGTGTCCAGAGCTGGGGAGGGAAGAGGCAGGTTGAGAGAAGAGAGAAGGACCAACCGCAGAGAGGAAAAGAGAGAGGGAGATTCGGCTAAGTTGCTAGTAACAGGGAAAGAGGACTGAGGGAGATGGGACTCGGATCCCCTCCCTGAGTCCTGGGTAACAATGTACGTGGAGGGGAAACCCATGGGATTTATGGTTGATACTGGAGCACAGAATTCTCTTCTTACCCAGGACCACGGTCAATTAAGAAGGACAAAACATGCATAGTGCAGGGGGCAACCGGGTTGAAGGCTTACCCATGGACCACCAGTCATAAGTCGACTTAGGAAGACACCAGGTCATGCACTCATTCTTGGTAGTCCCCGATAGTCCACTGCCACTGTTGGGGAGGGACCTCCTGACCAAAGTCAGAGCCAGAATACATTTTGAACCAGGGGGAATCCAGGTCACGGATGGACAGGGAGCCCCATTATATATTTTGACCCTATCCACCCATGATGAATACAGATTATTCAGAAAGCCTGAGAACCTACAGGTGGCCCCTAACATGACCTACTGGATAGATAGATACCCCTCCGCATGGGCTGAGTTGATGGGTATTGGCCTCACTAAACACATCACTCCAATAATTGTGGAACTGAAGGCCACCGCGTGACCAGTCAGAGTAAAACAATACTCAGTGCCCAATGAAGCCTGGAGAGGCATCTCCCCGCATATCCACAGGCTGTTACAGGAGGGGGTATTGAGACCCTGTCACTCAGCATGGAACATGCCTCTCCTACTGGTACAAAAGCCAGGAGGGAAAGACTACCATCCAGTGGAAGACTTAAGGCAAGTAAATTCATGCGTGCAAGATATACACCCCACGGTGCCAAACCCATACACCCTCTTGGGGCACCTGAGTCCTACCCTCCAATGGTATACCACCCTGGACCTGAAGGAAGCCTTCTTCAGTATTCCCTTGGCAGAGAGCAACCAGGCTCTATTCGCCTTTGAATGGCAAGAGGAAGGAAAAAGTCAACAACTGACATGGACTAGGCTGCCCCAAGGGTTTAAAAACTCTCCAACCCTGTTCAAGGATATTTTGGAGCAGGATTTAGAGTCCTTTAGAAAGGCTAACCCAGAGGGGACTCTGCTGCAGTATGTGGATGACCTACTGTTGGCAGCCCCGTCCAGAGGCAGTTGCCAGCAGATGACAGGCCATTTACTGACACTCCTAGGAGATTTAGGTTACCAGGCCAGTGCAAAGAAGGCTCAGATCTGCCAAACCCAGGTGACCTACTTAGGGTATAAACTGAAAGGTGGGGCCAGATGGCTGACCAAAGCTATGAAAGAAACCATCCTCCACCTGCCTACTCCTACTTCACCAAGAGGAGTTAGGGAGTTTCTAGGGTCAGTAGGCTACTGCCACCTCTGGATTCCTAATTTTGCAGAGATTGCTTGACCCCTGTATGAGGCCACCAAAGAGACCAAAATTTGGTAATGGAAAGAGGACCAAGACAGCCTTTGAAAAACTGCGAGAGGCCCTCCTACAGGCACTGGCCCTGGCCTTCTCAGACCCCCTAAAACCTTTTATCCTATATGCGGATGAGAAGAGGGGGGTGGCCAAGGGAGTTCTGACCCAAAAGCTCGGTCCGTGGAAACGTGCAGTGGCATACCTGTCCAAACGACTGGATGCTGCAGCCACAGGTTGGCCCCCATGCTTGAGAATCATAGACACGGTTGCCCTTCTGGTAAAGGAGGCTGACAAGCTGACATTCAGACAGCAGATAAGTATGATAACCCCACATCCCATTGAGGGAGTATTGAAGCAACCCCCGGGGTAAGCATGCCTGCCTCATGCACTACCAAGGCCTACTGCTAGATTGCCCTTGAGTGACATTCGCCTGCCCCACCACCCTCAACCCAGCAAGCTTACTGCTTATGCCAGAACAGAAGCTTCCGATTCACAACTGCCTGGAAATTCTGGCTAATACCACCCAAGTCCACCCTGATTTGAGAGACAATCCCCTGGATAATTGTCCGACTCACTGGTACACAGACAGAAGCAGCTACATACAGGATGGAGTGCACAGAGCCAGGGTGGCCATAGTGGATCAGAATGGGCATGTGGCGTGGAGTAGAGCCTTGGCCCCTGGTATGTCAGCACGAAAGGCTGAATTGATAGCTCTTGCTGAAGCCCTCAAGCAAGCGCAGGGATGCATCAACATCTACAGAGACAGCAGGTATGCATTCACCACCTTACATGTACACGGGGCTATCTACTGGGAACGGGGATTCCAAGCAGTGGATGGATGTAAAAGAACTTAAAAACCTCACTGAGATACAGTGACTGTTAAAAGCAGTAGACATGCCAAAGGCGGTGGCTGTCATCCATGTCCCCAGGCATCAAAAGGGCATGGGTACTGAAGCAATAGGAAACAGAGCTGATGAGGAAGCCCGCTGGGTAGCCCGGGAAGGGACAAGTCCGACTGCACTCTCCCTTCGGCTTCTGGACCCGGAACTCCCCACACTCCCTCTGCAACCGAGCTACTCAACTGATGGTGGCCAATGGGGGGAGATCGAAGGGCAGAGGAGTGGCAATACACCCTGGAGGGCGTTCTTATTCTCCCATGAGATCTTGGCATTTTCTTAGCACAAAATTTGCATAAGGCCACCCACCTGAGCAGCAGGAAAACATCCGAACTATTTGCATCAGTGCAACTGACTTTCCCAGAGCAGGTGGGATGATTACAGCAGATCTCTGACACGTGCTGAGCATGTGTCCAAATGAAACTAGCTGGGTGGAGCGGGGTCCACACAGGTACTAGGGAGGTAGGAAGAAGTACTGGGAGGATCTGGGAGATAGACTTCACTGAGGTAAGACCTGGGAGGTATGGATACCACTACTTGCTTGTTATGGTAGATACCTTTTTGGGCTGGGTGGAGGCCTTCCCAACTAAGAGGGAATCCAGTAAAACAGTCATTAAAGTACTCTTAGAGGAAGTGATTCCCAGATATGCAATCCCAGAACAGATAGGGTCGGATAATGGGCCGGCTTTTGTAAGCAGAGTCTTGCAAGGGCTCCCTCAAGCGCTGGGGACTAATTGGAAATTACATTGTGAATATAATCCCCAGAGCTCTGGGCAGGTAGAAAGAATGAACAGGACCTTGAAGGAGACTTTATCCAAATTATGCTTGGAGACTGGCAGGGACTGGGTGACTCTCCTTTCCTTCATGGTATTTTGGGCCAGAAACACTCCTTATGCTAAGGGGTTAACCCCGTTTGAGACTATGTACTGGGCTCCACCTCCCATCATTAGATTCTGAGTTCTCCCAAGGCCAGAGGGTGTCCCAGAGTATCATTCAACCCTCACTGCTCTTTCCAAGATTCATAAACAAATCTGGCCCATGGTCAGGGCATTTCATGAGAGTAAAGAGGGAAGAACCCCGAGACATGATTATAAAGAAGGAGAAACAGTTTGGGTGAAAAGACATAGTGCTGAGACCTGAGAACCCAATTGGAAGGGACCCTATGTCATTCTCCATGTTACCCCAACTGCCCTTAAGGTTGATGGAATTGGGCCATGGATACACTCCTCCCATGTCAGATGGGCAGGAAGCCATCCAGAATGGAACGTACAACAACATCCAACAAATCCTCTCAAACTCCGACTAGTTCAAGACCCTGGAAGTCAGGTCCTCGTACTCTCCACGGCTTGTTAATGCTAACACTGACTGTCTGTATAACTCTAACCCTACTATATGGAGTGGTCTCATCTGCCGACAACCGCGGCCCTCACCAGCCATTTAAGCAGACGTGGGTCATCTGGGGTGGAGAGAGCTATGAAGAATACAACACCACTGTATGTGAGGCAGCAGCACTACATCAGTGCTTCCCAGAATTGTATTTCTCTCTAGAATATGCATGGACAGATAAGGAATTCCAAGGACCCAATGCAATGAGGGCCCAGGCCACAATGAGGCATAATGGGTTCTTCACATGCCCTGGATATAAAACTAGAAAGGAAGGCAGTAAAAGGTGTGGGGCGCCCACCACCTATTACTGTGCAGTGTGGGGTTGTGTGGATTCCACTGATGGATGCTGGAAATGGAAGGTAACTAATGAACTGATTTGAGTAGAGTTTGCATCCCCTTTAAAGTACAGTTCCCGGGGAGTAAACTACAGCCCTCACATGACCCTGTTAAAAATTACCTTTACTGATAAGGGAAGCAAGATGAACGCTGGACTAGTGGACTCAATTGGGGCCTAGTGCAGTACGCCCGACCATGGCATGGCCTCATTTGTCAAATCCTACTCAGAATGGAGCCCTTATCTGAGTCAGTGGGTCCAAATCCTGTACTAAGGAACCCTGGCAGATTAGGCTCCGGGGCTCCACAGTCAGTAAATACCCAGACACAGAAGCCAGTAAAGGTCCAGGCATTCGCACTTCCCAACCCCACAATCCAGGCATCCGCACTTCCCAACCCCACAATCCAGGCATCCGCACTTCCCAACCCCACAATCCAGGCATCTGCACTCCCCAACCCCACAGTCCAGGCATCTGCACTCCCCAACTCCACAATCCAGGTAACCACATCAATCCAGCCTATGCCCAGTAGATCTCTTGAGCCCATTATGCAGGCCGTGTGTATGGCCCTAAATCACACTGCCCCAAACCTGACCGAAGCTTGTTGGCTATGTTTTACTGCCTCTCCCCTATTCTATGAGGCAGTCAGGACCAACGTTTTCTATACAGTCAACACCACTGCTCCTCGTGGCGGGTGGGACCCTTGCCCTGGCATTGGGATGACTATGACTCAAGTAACGGGCATGGGACTTTGTGTGGGAAATGTCCCTTCAAACAAAAGCAAGCTGTGTGCCCATACTATAACAACACCAGGTTGGAACAATTCTGTATGGGTAACACCAGATCAGGGCACTCGGTGGGTGTGCTCACGTACTGGACTAATTCCACACTTGGCCGGGTCCATGTTTAATCAATCCCAAGAGTTCTGCCTGATGATCATAATTGTGCCCAGGATAATCTACCACCCCCCTGAGTACCTCATCCAATATTAGTCCGGCGGGCCTGACAGACAATACAGAAGTTAGAGAGAGCCCATCACTGCGATGACCATAGCAACCCTGTTTGGAATAGGACTAGTGGGAGCTGGGACAGGTATCGCCTCCTTAGTCACCCAGAGCTCTGGCCTATCTTCCCTGAGGGCTGTGGTCGATGAAGACTTAGACCTAATAGAAAAATCCATTAGCCATCGAGAAAAATCTCTGTCCTCACTTGCTGAGGTAGTCCTCCAAAACAGGAGGGGACTAGACTTGATGTTCCTAAAATATGGGGGCCTTTGTGCAGCCCTGGGTGAAGAGTGTTGTTTTTATGCAGATCACACTGGGATTGTAAGGATTCCATGACCAAACTGAGAAAAGGGCTAGAAGAATGAAAACGAGAGAGAGAAGCTCAAGAGAGCTGGTACCAATCCTGGTTTAACCAATCTCTGTGGTTTGCAACCCTCCTCTCCGCCCTAGCTGGACCTATAATTATTCTCTTACTCATTGTCACAATCAGTCCATGGATCCTAAACCAGCTCATAGGATTCGTAAAAGACAGAATTAACTCAGTCCAACTTCTAGTCCTGAGGCAACAGTATCAAGCCCTGCCCCAGGAAAGACCCCAGCATGAGGATGCGTCCTCATTGTAACTAGGAAAAGGGGGGAATGTAAGGACAGACCCCAATGGACCTGCAGAGAGAAATCAGGCCATCAGGAGGAAACTTTCCTGTTACCGCCCAAAGTAGCTAATCCATGGCTCACTTAACCCTGCCCACAAGCAAATGTTCAATGCTGTTGTCTACTTGACAGTTGGCAGGTTTCACTGCTCACCAGCAATTGTTCAAAGCTGTTGCCTACATGAAAGCTGGAGGGTTTTGCTGCTCAAGCGAGAACTATGCCATGTTAATTGTTAAACCCATTGGATGATATGTAAGGCATGTTTAAACTGATAGGTTGCAACTATATGTGCTGGTACAAAATGGTTGGCCAAAAAAAATGAGGGCTTCAGGACAAAGGCCTGAAGGACTTATAAATATAACCCAAACCTTTTGTTCAAGGTCTTGCCTAGCTTATCCTGACCTGTGTGTCAGGGAGGAGGCTTGACCCTGGCTAGCCAGCCCTGCAATAAACTCCCATTTGCATATTGCATTCTTTGCTGTTCCTTGTCGGTGCAGGGATTTTCAGACTCAGGTTCGAATAAACCTAACAAAATGATAACCTATATTAAGTTAAATTAGTATAAACACTCAAGCTAGTTTACTAGTGGCCCAAATAGGGTTGTGAATATACAGAGTTGTTAACTTTTAGTCTTCTCCTGACTTGAACCTGACTCCCTGTTACATGTTTGGATTAAATGGGCACAGACAAATTCTGGATTACCTATGGCTACTGAAAAATGTACTTTGTTTCTTGCAAGAGTTGCTTTTGATATTTGCTTTGACCTAACCAGATAATTTGGCTCAAAACTAGATTCTATCTTCCTGAACCAGCTGCATGCAGTCCAAAAGAAGACAATTTGGATGGACTTGGCTGGCCAAAGACAGGTAAGACTCTACAAAACCAGGGCAACCTAAGACAGATGCAGTCAAATGTTGGAATGCCAGATCAACAAGGTTTGGGCATAGCACCTGAGCTCCCACTGGACCACTCCTCCTCACGTGAAATTAAATACAAAGGGTGGAAATGTAGTAGCCAGTATGCTGAGAATTATGCATACGCAGAGCTTGTCCTTCATCAACCTAACCTGCCCTAGGCAGAAGAGACCATACAAGCAGCTGAGTTGCAGACCTGGGCAAATCACAAGGCAAGAAGAGGAGAGCAGGAATGCAAACAGTACATAACCCCTTACCTAGCTGCCAATAAATGAGCCTGTGACAGCTCTCTTTCTGTCTGCGTCCACATGATTCCCAGGGTCTATGTCTTGACTCTGTGCATCTGACCCCATTTCCTTTGTGGTCAGACCCCGAAATTCCCCAGCAGGCCTGGGGAATTGTCTACAGGGGTCTGGAAATTTTATTTACAGTACAAAGTATCCTCTTTATACTGAGCATAAAAGTAGTATTACAGACCTTACTTATACATTATATAATAATCTATGAGGAACACAACCTTTGGAAGCACTGAAGTGTATAGCTACATCCAAGCTCCATTTTTATAAATAGAGGAAAAGTCATTCAAGGAGTGAAAGATTTCCACACACAAAATGGCAAATTGAGGAGCTACATTTGGCTTACATTCAAGAGTTTCCTTCTTCAACTGCTTTTATCCATAGCTCCTGCTGACACATTTGCTAATTTGCTTTGAAATTAAAAGTGTCCTCCAGATTAATGGGGACTTATGTTAGTGATAAGAGAAAAATACATGCCCTGTCACAGGCTTCCCTAAAATCCATTTGTTTCTAAAGAGGTCCTGTCACAAACAAGTCGGAATGCAAGATCCAATAGTCTGTCTGGATGTCTTCTGACATTCTCGGCACCACACATGAGAATAAATATACAATATTTGTCTGTGATTGGTTTAATTTACTTAATATGATCATTTCCAGCTGCCTCCATTTTCCAGCAGGCAGCAAAATTTTATTCTGCTTTATGGGTGAGAAAAGTTGCATTGTGCATACAAACCGTAATTTATTATCCATTCATTTGTTGTTGAACACCCAGGTTGGTTTCATAATGTAGCCTAAGTGAACACTCTAATATATATTGATATTCAATGCTTCCCAAGTGCTGGGATTAAAGCTGTGTGACTCCATGCCAAGGTAATACTGTTTCTTACATTAACTTTTTTTTTTTTTTTTTTGTCTTTTCGAGACAGGGTCTCGCTGTGGCCCCAGTTGTCCTGGAACTTGCTCTGAAGACCAAGCTGGCTTCGAAATCACAAAGATCCTCCTATCTCTGCCTCCCAAGTGCTAGGATTAAAGGCGTGTGCCACCACACCCTGCTGTACATTAAATTTTGTAATCATTAAAAAGATCCATTTATTTTTAGTAATAATTATAATTAAATGTTGCTTCTCAGCTTCTCATTTTATCTAAAATTTTACACCTATGGTTATTTAATTTATACAGATCAGAATGGAAACACCTTTATCATCTTCTGATAAAAATTATTTTTATTGTGAAACAAGAAAATTTCCAGATTTTTGCAACCACTTAGTTTTTAAAAGAACTCTATGACTTTTTACAGAATTACTCATATGAATTCCATTAACAATAACTACATGCATTGTTGTTTTGTGCTGAAGGTCCTGTTAGGTTTCTTTACTGATGTATTCACACCATCACAGTTTCAAAGTTGAAATTATTTCTATTTAAATAAATTAGAGAATTTCTCATAAAAGAATTGTTTTCTTGCCTATAACATAATTGCAAGATAATTTCCAGATGATCATTTGTAATTTTATCTTAATTATTAAATTATTTTTAAATCAAGAACACAGAAATTATATCTAATATTAATATACTGAAAAACTTCTAATATGAAAAATGCTTACTCTGTTTCAATTTAAAATATCTATCATTCATTATATTTTTCCATGTTCAGTGTTCATATTAAGATGTCAGAGAGCTGGGTGTGGTGGCACATGCCTTTCATCCTAGCACTTGGGAGGCAGAGGAAGGCGGATCTTTGTGAGTTCAAGGTCAGCCTGGTCTACAGAGTACCTAGTTCCAGGACAGCTGGGGCTACAGGGAGACCCTGTCTCGAAAAGACCAAAAATAAATAAATAAATAAATAAAAAGATGTCAGAGAATGGAATCCCAAATCAATATAACAAAACAGAATGTATATAACTGAAGATAAAAGAGGAAAATATGTAAATCATAGATGCAAATAATACAGATATGCATGGTGAGTCTTGTGGATTTCAGTCTGATGATGACAAAGTTTAGAAGTTTGACCAGACTTCCAATGATGTTTTAAAGGTCTCAATATAATAAAGTGAAAGAACAGAATTCATAAATCAAACAATTTTTTTCAAAACATATAACATTAAGAAAATGATGTAAATGAAAAAGATAAGAATTATTTTCATGTTTTAAAAATATAGAATTTAATTTATCTCATTAACAATTTTAAAAGAATTTGTGAAAAATTTAGAGGGACAGAAATGAAATATGTTTGATAATATACATTTATAAAATAATTTTACGGATGTTTGAAGAAATATTTGCAGTATTTGACTTTATTACTCAAATATTGACTATGCAAATGCCCTCATGGCAACATTTTGTGGAAAATTTTCATTATGGATAAAACTAGAGTATAATGAGAGATAGTAACAATTTCAATGTACTTTTTAAAGTTATTTAAAATTATTTAAAATTAGCAGCAGTATAATTACATTGTATGTATACCTATCAATCATCAGCATTATACTTTTTGGCCCATTTAGTCCATTCCCGTAAAAAATATATACAAATGTTTATTTTGCTTGGTAACATTTTTAATTATAATGAAGAAATTATATTGTGTCTGAAATAAACTGGGTACATATTATTTTAAGTGTGTGTTCTATATCATCATTACTCCAATCTACCCAATCAATAAAAGCTTTTGATACTTCTAGAGAGCTTACCTTCTCATTCCTGGACCTAGAAGGGGAGTAATGAACAAACCATGGTACATTATATCATTTTTTTGTTACAGCTGCCTTGTCTGAAGATGCAAAAATCTCACTGGTTTTACTTTAATTCATTCTTTAGGCTTATTTTATTTTAAACCTTTCTTTTCATCATACTGCTTTATACCAGCTCTAAAGAAGCTTGGTTAAGGGGCTGGAGAGATGGCCTAGCGGCTAAGAGCACCGACTGCTCTTACAGAGGACCCGGGTTCGATCCCCAGCACCCACATGGCGGCCGAGAACCGTCTGAAACTCCAATTCCAGGAGAACTCCAGCTCCAGGGAAATCCGAGACCATCTTCTGACCTCCACGGCATTGCACGTCACGGGTGCGCAGACTTGCATGCAGGCAGTACATTCATACACATACAGAAATAAATAAAAAATTAATAAAAAAAATAGTAAAAATTAAAAAAAAATGCAGGTGCTAACCTTAAAAAAAAAAAAAAAAGAAGCTTGGTTAGACATCCGTGCATCCATATTAGTCCTACCAAGGAAAGGAATGTAGAACGTGCATGAGTCAGGCTATAGTTTCCTTGTGGACAAGAATGAAGAATGGCAGTTCATCCTAGGAGGAACAAGTGCATTATGAAAGGATCTTCTGTCCAGGAGCAAACAAAACTAAAGTTAAGGAAAAAGAGCAACATCAGCAAACAAAATGATTGCCACAGTATCACAATATTATACATAAAGTCTAATTTCCTATAAATATTGGCCTTTAGAAGTCAGGAAGAAAAATAAGTCAGAATTCTTCATAGAACCATGGATTTAAAAATCATGTTCTATTCATCTCATAATCTTTCCACTAATATATCACAATGATTATGCAACTTGGTTATAGTGTATGTTTACATGTCCCATCCACGTACCAGAAAATTCTTGAATGACTTAGGGGAACATTTACTATTTAACAAGGTTAACACTTTTTATGGACTCAGATGCGAAATTGGCTAATTAACTGCATATTTTGTTTCCAAAATTTATCTTGTTGAGGACCACTCACATGTTTGTGGATTAAATACTAAATAATGATTTATATTTAGTTTGTTCACAGTGATTATTCACTGTTGGTAGCATACCAGGTTGGCGCATGACATAAAGCAAGGGCTGCAAATCAAAGTACCCAGACTTCTCCTCCTTATTTATACTCTTCTTTCTAGGGCTTGGAAAGGCTAAATCTGTCCTCTACCTTCTAGCTATGCTCTCTGCTCTAATTTTATAGTGGGTGCATATTCACTTATTTGGTCAGGAACTTTCTACTTAATCATGTATCCTCAATTATAGGTTTTCAAATTCCAATGGCCATTACGGGGCTTTATTTCCTTAGTTTGATTAATTTGGAGAAACATTATTATACTCAAGATAATATAGGGAAAAAAAGACTGCATTAAGCAAATGCTCCATGAAATTCTAAAGATGTCAGAGAGCATGACCCTGGCTAGATCTCCCCTCACCTCGTGCCAGTGAATATTCCTGATACAGCAGAGTACTATGCCCACAGAGAGCCACAACTTGCTAGACTGTGGAGAATAAGAGGCGACAAAAATGTGTGACTCTGTGACAGATTCCTGTATTAAAACTCCTCCACTCACACAGCTCAGGGACCATTGCAGAAGGGGAAACAGAAAGATTGTAAGAGCCAGGGTTGATACTTGAACATAAGGGAATAGAGACTTCCAGGCTTCTAGGAACTTGCTTGTATGAACTTGCCACAATGGAGACAGCTTAGACAAGATACATGCTGACCCAATCAGAAAAAATAAAAACATAGAATTGAAGAAATGGGTAGCATGTCCCAAACTTAGTTGAAGTGTTATTGGCAACCATGTACAGTGCGGTGAGGGAGAGTTGATCATCTATGAGGGAGTGAATCTAGCTAGGCTAAGTAAACTCCAATGGATGAACTTGTACCAAATGATATGGGTACAAATGCTTGACTCAAAAGGACTTAACATATGTGACAAAATTCATGAAATTTAGTACTGGGGGTATAGAGATATGGGAGATTGTGTTTAAATTTGACTAAGATGTATTGTATGAAATGCACACAAATTTAATGAAAATATATATTGAGGAAAAGAAGGCATAATTTTATTTGATAGTAATAGGATTTTAAGCTATATTTTATCATCTTTTTTGTCTTTTGTTTCCTTTTCCTTCCTTTCGAAGGGAGGGTTATATTTTTCTTTTTCTTCTTTAGATAGGGCCTCAGGATCTTAGCCCTCTTTTAATTCTTTATATGCTGTGGAGTCTGGCTCTGAACTCCTGTTCTTCTTGCTTCTACCTCCTAAGTACTCAAATTGCAGAATTGTATCAGCAACTGCAGCTAATACATTATTTGGGCACATGGTGCTGATTACAGAAAATCTAAAATGTGAACATTTGATCATATTACAATGACACCACAGAGGTAACACTTGAGAATACTGATCATTATTAATACTACTCCCTGTTATAACATTTTGCACTATATACCTATAAAATAAATAATGTTAACTGATATCCACATTTGTCTTAATGTCAATATTTTTATAGTTAACAAATGTGTTCATGTTCTAAAAACTATAAAGAGATTTATGAACTTATAATTTCATATATGCAACTCATTTTCATTTCTACAGTGCCTCTAAATTGCTATTTATTTATTATGCTTATATTGCTTTCTTTACAATTATACCATATCACCAATGATCTGATGATAGAGCTTAGTTTCTTTGTTCAAAGAAAATTATTTTCTCCTATTTTAGGTCTGCCTTTAGTATCTGGCAACTGAATAATCAAAACCACTTATTTATATTCTTCTTATACTCGAGGTCAAACCCATGAAATATCACAAGAAAGAGGGCACAATGAGGGGTAAAAATTATAAATGAAAAATACATTTCAGAAAGCACAAAGTCATGAGGGTCAAGCCAAGTTAACTGCTTTCTACTGTCAGGTAAAGGTTATGTCAAAAATTGTTAAAGTGATTAGAATATATGGAAAATTAAAGAAAAAAATGATATAGTCCTTTTAGCTGCATGCCATTCTGACTAAACTAAGGTGGGAAACATATCTATTATTCTAGCTGGCCTTGATGTCACTTAAATTACTATTAAAGATCCTATATGCAGGGCAGTGATATACAGGAGACAGGAAAGAAATAAATGTAATTTTAAACTGGTTTCAATTTCACTACTATGGGGACAAAAAATAACCCGTGTGTCTGGAAAGATGATAGACCTTAACGGAGAACCCACTACTGCTATTTTCCTAAACCAAAACAATTTTTAGCTGTATTCTGAAAACTATTCTTAAATAAAGAAATAAGTATAGTTCTCATATCTCATGACAGAAGTTTTTTCTGCAACACATGCAAACAGTTACAGAGACCCAATGTTGGTCAAAATACAGTCAGTGGGTCACTGTGAGGAGATCAGCCCTAAGTGGTTCATCTCAAATGTAACCCTTACACTTAAGGCTCAGGGAACTTTGTGGAATAGGAGGGCAGATTCCACAAGTCAGTGGACAAGGACACTTGCTGCTGGATGCCTTTCTAGACATGACAAAGAAGCTGCATCCTGGTTATCTCAACAATATGGTTATCTTAACAAGACATGCATAATGAGAACACCAGCTATCATGCCAGCTTGGATGAAGGAAATTCCACAAGTCCCGCTTTTAGATGAAAAACTAGAAGCAATGAATGAATGGCTGCTGGAAGATGAAGAATCATTCTGTTCCATAAATGAGCTTCCTGATAGGTTATCCAATCCCAGACGTGGAGTCATAAACAAATATACCTACTAGCATCAATAAATAGAATTGTGTGTGTGGGCGTATGTTTATAAAATATATAATTATTAGAGGTCAAGCTATTGAAATGGAGTCATGGGGTAATGTGAATAGAGTAGAAGAAAGACATGGAAGTATAGAAGGTAGAAATGATATAAATATGCATGAAATTCTCAAAAAATTAAAATATGCTATCTCCTTTTCTTTTACTCAACCTAAGAACTTATGTACACTAATTTTACCTAAAGTTATGTTAATTTGGTTTCTCATTAATTTAAACACATTTTTAATGTGATTCATATTCTTCCCACATTAGCTTTACACTTATTGGAGTACAAGGAGCCAAGATCTTGCTCCCTAGTAACTACTCACTTTGTTCTTCAAAATTCTTCTTTATAACACTAAATTTAAGTAATAATTGTTTTTCCCATGCCCTTTGATGAAATAATTCCTGAAATTAGCACTTTGACCCCGATATGGCAAGCCAATCTGGCAAATGTCACATGTGGTTGCTACTAAAAAATTCCACTGAGTTTTATAATGAAAAAATGTACAGAATCCTGTTATTCAGAACAAATTATTTGTGAATATGAAAATTGATAATCTTAACCAGGAAAATATCCTTGCCTAGAGTTCTGAAGTAAAAGGCTGAAATGCAGCACTTGCATTTCCAGGTTTGGAATCATTCACAATGACCACTGGGTTGGCATGACTGAGAAAGTCAGCATGATATAAACCAAAGCAGAATTATGGTACCAACAAGTTAGGTTCCTTCACTGCCAAGCAAAGAAAGGATTGCCTAAACATCACTGTGAAAGAGGGGTTGCTGGCACGGTTCAGTGAATAAAGTGAGTGCTACTCAAGCAGGAGGAGGAGAGTTCAGTTCTACGCCAGCCACTTAAGCTGGGTATTACAGCTTAATCCCAAATTTCCTGGACTAGGGAATTAGAGATTTGAGAATACATGGTCATATATAGCTTTGGGCTAGTAACTGTATTATATTAAGAAAGAATTATCAGTAGTTCCATTGTTTATGAAATGGACTTGAGATTTTCAAATACGTACCCACACAAGAAACATGTAGCTATTTTAATGTTTGTGTGCATATAAATTAATGTACCTAAGATACAAACTGGATTTTTAAAATTTCAGTCAGTAAGATATATTCTCACACTACCTCTAGTCAAACCCAATGTAGCTCATGGGTTAAAAGACGTCAAGCAATTCCTTCATTGTAGAAATTTCAATTTGGCCATGCTATGCCTGTTAAATAAGGGGATAGGAGCAGGAGAAAGATAAAAAATTACCCACATCTACAGAGACTCATGAAGCAGCATTTTTCATAGAAAATTAGAAGCATTTTTCATTAATAAAACATAAATTATAAGGTTATGAGTAAAGGGAAAGGTAATTGGATTTTTAGCCAAAGGCAAGATTATGGCTTTTTATGTCACTTTAAGTAACCTGGAATTTATACTCTAGACCAAGACATATTTTTGCAATAATGTTCCTGTAAGCAGAAATTCATGAGATGTTAGCAGTGCTGAAAAGAAAAAAAAAAGGAGAAAAAAGCAACAATTTCAGAGACCAAACAAAAATGGGAAAGTTCTCCAAACCTAATGATTTTAAAATTTTTTTATTAATTTTATTTATTTCTGTATGTGTATGAATGTGCAATGCCACAGAGGTCAGAACCTAATGATTTTTGCTAATTATCCTTCACATGAATAAAACCCTATCCTAGAGAAAGTCAATCATAAATGGTGGGTCTGTAAAGCCATCTAAATATGAGAGTTGGTTGGTGAGCCATTGGAAGGAGAACATTACATTCAGCTAATCAGACATGACATATTTTCATAGTTATTTTACTCATCTGTGGCAATACGACAATGTAATATTTGGAACATAGAGACTCAAAATGTAATATTTGGAATATAGAGACTCAAAAATATGCAAAGATTATGAGTGTGAGCAAATACTACAAAAGAAAATTCAGGAATATTACTGATAAAGCATATGCATAAGGAAAGGTGAAATATGTGGCATAAGTTCTTTGTGTGGCACTGGGGAATCTACTACAATTTTCTAAAACAGAGAGCTACATTCTCTTAGTTAATTGTTAGTATATGTTGTACTAACTCTTTAGTTGTATGTGAAAGCACAGTTTCTTCTTTTATGAGGAGAATAACAATTCCGCCTCCCTATACTATGAGAAACTGACTCAGGTATTATATTTTATTATTGTTATTATTACATTGTCATTACATAAGCTATTGCTGTGCATACCAGATAAGAATAAAAAAAATTGGATAAATAGAAGAGCAGTTTCTCAAAGCTGTGTAAAATATTTAAAATCGATATTTCTTTTCAGCCATTTCTCTTGGATTCCCTCATTCCAAATCCATGTTAATTGATTATGTAGAATAGTTAGACTACTCTTTGGCCATATATTTGTCTACTTATGTCAGGACTTAATATTTCATTTCTTTTATGGAGATAAATTTAAAACCTTAGATAATTGGACTCCAATGGTGAAAAATATATTTATGTTGTTTTTTTTTTCATTCTATGAGTAGTGCAATCGTTTCTTGTACTTTTTTAGTTATTTTAATAGGTGCTTTGCCAATTTCTAAATATGCAATATCTGAACAATTAAGCCTATAATTATCAAGGCATAAGAGGTATTTGGAGCTTACTTGCAATTTATCACCCATGTAAAGTACCAAGTTCCCCAGTATCCAATAGGTTTTTGGAAAAGAAATTCTAGAAATAACGAGCAAACAGCATTCTGATGGATACTGCAGCCCAAAATATAATAGCTGTAATAAAGTTTATTTCTTGAGAGAATCAAATTTTAAACACTTATTTAGTCTCTTATGAACCAACAGATTATGTTTCATCAAGCTTGAATTTGTTTAGATATCACTGGAATTTCCTCAGCTGGTGGATTTTTTTTTCTAAATTAGTAATTAAACACATTGTTGCAATTCCTAGAAACCCACTCATACTATACCACATGATTGATTGTGGCTATGATCTGTCTGTATATATTTTCTAGTATCTTAAGTCATTTATTTTCTTAACGAGGTTATAATTTTCCTTTGAAACATCATGCAGTAAAAACATGAGGACCTGAGTTCAAGATCACCATCAGCCATGGCAAAAAGTCAACAGGAACCACGTGTGCATGTAACCCAATGGTTGGGAAAGGAACCTACTTTACCACCAGCTTAGCTGAAAAGGAACACATCCCTGGGTCAGTGCCAGACCTCTCAAGGGAATAAGGTGGAGCTCAAGAAAGGAGGACAACTGCTGTCCTCCTCTGGTCTTTATACACATGTACAAGAACATGTACATACATGCATATTCCACACATATTCATAATGCATCCATCCATCAATAAATAAGGAGCAAATTAAGTGGCTGCCTAGATGGCTTAATAGTTACATGACCTACCTGTACTCTAACAAGTAGAATTTTTCTTTATTATGTGCAGGCTGCTGCACAAGAATAACCAAGCCAGAGACCAGAAATACATATAGATTTGTGTGGGATTTTTGTTGTATTGTGTTGTCAGTAACTATATTGGTGAGTTTATGACTTCCAGCAGAAAAGTGTATGTGCCGTTTAGAATATTATAGGAAATTTAAATTGTCAGTGTCTTTGTTAAATCATATAGTTCAGGCAAATATAAGCAGGGGTTGTGACATTCTCAGTAACATGATATGTTGTCAATGCCAGTAAAATCTCACTTTGAAAAGCAAAACATATTGTCAGGAGATGTTACCTTCTTAGCAGGACAGGTCAGGCAGAATACAGGGAAGACACAGGAAGCTGAAGTCTGGTACAGTGGACTCAAGTTTCAAAATGTAGACTCCAAAGGCAATTAGCACATATATTTTATACCTTAGGTGTTAGGTTAGATTACAGTGAGAGGGAAATTTACATACCTATTGGCTCAAAATCAGGCACATTAGCATAAATTGGGAAAGAAAACATGTGTTTGAAAAATCCTTAAAAATTTCTACAGACATTATTTTTCTGAGGTAAAGTAGCAAGGAGTCATCTATGTAAAGGGAGGGATAATCTGGGCTAGCACCGAGTGACTGTCAGCATTCCAACCACAAAGCTTGGCAGCAAACCTCCTGCTGACAATTTGGTATAGACACAAGAAGAGAGAGAAAACAGGAGTCCAATCCATATTTTCCTTAAATATTCCATTAGCCATTGCATCAACTTAAGATCATAAACTTGTTTTTCTGGCTGCTTATCCTGTCCTGTCTCAGCCTGAGATTGAGCTCAGCATGTTCCTTATGATTGCAGCACAAGTAGAAGCTTCCCAAGTCCTGATTCTTACTGGTATGTATATCAACACACACACACACACACACACACACACACACACACACACACATACACACACACATGCACACACTCTCTTATTCTTAAGAGTACATAAGGATCAATTATATTTGTTACTTCTTACTCAGGTACTATACAGAGAACAATTACACTTAATGAATTTTACTTCATAGTAATCTATAAAATTATTGTGTGTAATGTGAGGATAATCCCCAGAATACAACTAAAAGCAAAGTTGAGTATGATTGGGGTTTAGTAATTCCCACTTTGGGAAGCCAGAGAACTTGAGTCTTAAGAGGCCTTCTACAAGAGAGGAATGTGTGAATTTCATGAGACTTGCTGCAAATTCCACTTCTATCCCTTTCCCACATAGTAAATGTACATTTAAATATGCCCAAAGAATCTATTACTTTATTTTTCTGTAATTCTACTTCAAATATCCTTCCAAAAGCTAGAAGATAATTCAAATATACCAAATATAAAATTTAGATGAGGCCTGCAGGTTTAGTTAGTTGGTTTGACAGAGTAATGTTGTTTCTGTGTTGAACTTAGTAAGAAAAGCAATTTGGGAGGATGTGATGTGTCATATTTTCTAAATAACATAACTAGCAATTTTTTTGAATTCTGTTCAAAGTATTGTAAATACTCCTATTAAATGGAGGAATATTCTTTTTTTACTGGAAAAGAGTTTTTTGTTTTTTTTTTTTTTAAGTCGAGAACTGGAGATACGGCTCTGGCTCAGCGGGTGAGAGCACTGTCTGCAGAGGACCTTAGTTCCATTCCCAGCTCCCATGTGGATGCTAACAATCTTCCTTAACTCCAGTTCCGGGGAATCCAAGCTTTCTTCTGACATCTGCAGGCCCTGCAAGGCCTGCCTGGGTGCACTTACACACGTGCAGGCACATAAAATAAATGGTATAAAGTGTTTAAATTTAAAAAAGGAAATGTAAGTCAATTTTACTTTTCTGCAAACAATTAATAATGTGTTTTTAATGAACCCATTCCACACTTCCTCCTCTCCAACACTTTTCATAGCTCCCACACCACTTTTTACTCAGAATTGAATGATCTCTTTTTGAACCTGCTGCAAGTTTTTTTTTTTTTTTTTTTTTTGGGGGGGGGGGGTGGTGGTTCTTGGTCCAGAGTTCCTTCTATGAGAGGTACAAAGAATTGAACACCTGGCCATGGGAGAAGACCACACAGAAGAATATCCATGGACAGGAGGCAGAACAAGACCAAGATCAAACTTGGGATGGAAGCAAAGAGACAAGAGAGAAGAGAGGAGAGAGGAGAGAGAGAGAGAGAGAGAGAGAGAGAGAGAGAGAGAGAGAGAGAGAGAGAGAGAGAATTTACTGGGAAGCCGCTGCATTAGTGCAGCTGTCTGCCTCAGCTGATAGTGGTGCTGCTGCTGACCTGGCAAATACAGAACACGCTGCCTAGGGAGGACTAGGCAGCCTCTCCTGGGACTTGAAAAAAATGTAGCCACGGGGGAGAAAGTTAGTGGTAGGGTGAAAGATCTCCCACATACAAAACCAGTAGGGCAGGAGCAAGTTGATGGTGATCAGACCAGACAAGACACACAATATATGAGTTACTTTACTATTACTGTGATAAAACACTGTGACCAAGGGAACATTCAGAAGGAGGTGTTAATTTCAGTTTATGGATCCCGGCAGAGTCCATGATGGCGGAAGGCCTGTTGGCTGGAAGTGCAGGAGCAGGAGCAGAAAACAGAGGTTCACATCATCATGCGAGCACAGGATCCTGCAAGGCTTAATAACTCTAAGCTTGCTACCAGTGACAAGCTTCCTTCAGCATGGCCACGCTTTCTAAGACTTCCCAAAACAGAAAGTGGAGACAAAGTGTTCTAATACTTGGGGTTTATGCATGGCATTCTCATTCCAACCACATTCAAACCACCCCAAGCAGGGACGGAGAATAAGAAACTATTTACCAGAGAAAGAAATAAAAGTAGAAACACAAACTTTATTATTACATACTAACATTTTTCATTGAGATGGGGGCAGGAAGAGAGATGAGAATGTGCAGCAAAACTCTTGAGTCTTGCCTTTCATAGGATACTGAGTTGTCCCCTTCTGTAAGCTACCTTCTCCCTCATTGGTGTTGCCTGGGGAGCCGTCCTTGGGCAAGCTCCAATTCTTACTTTGGGACAGCAGTCCTTTGATAAAACAAAATAATTCTTCCTGCATAAGTGGACCTTGAAAAAAAAAAATAATAACTGTAGCAAAAGCCCTGGGATGTGGGGAGAAGAAGCAGCCCAGGGAACAAGAAGCAGCCATTTTGAAAAAATAGACCTTTCTGTTTTGGGGAGAGTGGGGGGCTGGAGAGATGGTTCACTGTTAAGAGCACTGGTTTGCTCTTGCAGATCGGGTTGGATTCCCAGCAACCACATGGCGACAACCTGCTTTTCACCTAGAGATAAGGTTTTGTATGGCTCTCTTCACCTATGCTGGATTTTCTACTGCCTTGATCTTGTACAGGTTTTGTGTATGCAGTTACACCGGTGTGTTAAATAGCCCTGTGGTATTCAGAAACTGTTAAAATATTTATAACATTAAAATGTAAAATTGTACATATTTCCTTGATTTGTCAAGATGTTTAACTGAGTTAGCCACATCACCTATCAATATTTGGCAATTTAAATGTTATAACAGAGTAGCTAAGAAAATGTTGGTAATATTTTTATCAAGTATTTCTTAACATATAAATAGTGGAATTAGGTTAATTAAGAAAATAATTTATTTTTAGTGAAATATATTTTTACATACTTATAACATATAACATGATGTTTTGAATTATAGTTGGTAAAAGGTGAACTTGAAATATTTAATTTTTACCAACATTAGCTTTTATCAGTGGTTTATATGAAGCACATTCCAAATGCTCTCTTGTAACTAACTTGAGACAGAACACAATGCTGATTATGCTATCCAACCTGCTATCTCCAGAATAAGCCATTTACTACTTCTAATTGCAGTATATATGCCGATAAGCTTCTTCCCATTGCTCTGAAGCCCCTCTAGAACTGGAAATATTCTTTAAGTTTTTGCTAGCTTTTTGAAGAAGGTAAAGGTATTAATAGCAATTTTCTTCTTGTATCCAGTATGGGTTCATTGTCTTTTTCTTATGCTCTTTTTCTGATATTCAAATGAGGCCTCAAACCTGGCAGAGAATTGAAGCCACAGTGCTGTTGTGCATGCATAATGTGACTTATAAAATTTGCTTCATATAACAGTGAAAGGTTCCAGCATAAAGCTAATTACAAACAGGATCATGTAAAGAATTTACAAATACAGGAAACCTACAACTGAGAATGACTAGGTCCATCAATAACACAAATAACTCTATTTTCAGGGAGCGACATACAAATTACAAGGCAGAATGAAGTTACTTAATAACACCTGGGAAGTGATCCAAGAATATTTTATATTTTCTCTGAAAGATCTTTAAATGTGGAGAGAAAATCGGACAATTTTCATGATAAAATCCTACATATCTGGAACCTCCAAATGGCATCAAGTCGTGCTTCTTTAAAGCCAAAATATAACACAGCTTCCCAATTTTTTAATTAAGTGTATATAATCAGCTTCAATTTTTCTTTGTTAGATTATTATAATAAAAGCACATATCGTATATGCTATCAGAAGTTATAGATTCATAAGAGGAATATTGCATTTATTTCATTGTACTTAAAAACAACCACTGTTCAATATGCTTAATCATAATGATGCTACAGATGAGGATCAAGTGCATATTTGATTATCAACAGAAGGTCGATAATCAGATATCCTCTCTTTTCATATTTAGAAGCAAAATCTTCTCTCTCTTCAATTTTTTATATTTTAAGTACATTTGTTTTTAAATGCAAAGATTGCACTGAATTTTAACTATACTTGCATTAAGTGTATTTATGTTCAGAAATGAATCTATTTACCTTCAGCTATAGACATGTTTAGATTCCCAAAATACTTTTTAAAAGTGGTTTATATAAGACTTGAAAATGCAGTTTAACTACCTGCAATCTATATAAAATGTATGCAAACATTTTTTTATAGAAAGACCAGGCTCTGAGACCTGAAATTTACAGCCACATCTGAAAACCTAGAGATTCATTTAAGTGTATCAGGTGTGGGCAAGTTGAAGTTTGAAATGTTTTCTAACTCATGTCAGAAAAATGTGAAGTATTTCATGTGAAAAGTAAAAAAGAAAAACAAGAAGACTGTGACTTCTGGCTTCCGTTTCTGTCCTCTCCTTTTCAGTGGTGAAGGGCAGAACTGCATCTTGGTCCAGTACCATATGGATGAAACTGGCGACCAAACCCCCCATGTCAGTATATGCTGACATAAATTCTAATGGAGAATTTTGTTAGCAGAGACTATCTTTTCACATAGTAAACCAGAGAGGTGGACAAAGAAACTGCTAATCTAGAAATGATGCTAGTAAAATTCTCTTGGGTGTGCAGAGAGATGAAATGTTTTTGGAAAGCATCTGAAAGTAAGGATATTTTTCTAGTGTGAAAATTAGACAGCTCTATGGAAAATGCATGGCAACTATACACACTCATGGGAAATAATTTTCTATTGTCTTGAGTTGAAATTTCCAGTGATCTACACATTCCCTTTGGCTGAAATGAAGTCTCCTGACATGTCCAGGGTCAGGAGATGATGTAAAGATCATTGAGTGTATGTGTATTTGAAAATGGATCTCTTTTTTGTCCTTAAAAATATTTTTATTAAAGTCTTGTGCATTTCATACAACATTTGTTAATCCAGTTTATATCCAATTCCCTTTCCTTGCCCCTCCCTTCCAGAAGTCAAGAATAACAAGTTGATGAGTAACATCAGGTATTATATTTTCTAAAAACATAAATAAATAAATAAATAAATACATAAATAAATAAATAAATAAATAGGAATTATTCAGTTTGTCTTCTAAGGAGACAATTAGTGCTAACATCCAGAAATGGGGGACAACATACATCACTTGTTTTTTGGTATTTTTTTTTGGGGGGGGAGGGGACTGTGTCACTCTTTTTAAATTCAAGAATGTGACTTCAATTGTTGAATTTTCTAGTGCAAAAGAATTGGGCTTTTTGCTTTTTTTCTGTTTTGTAAGGTCTTGTCAGAGATATTCTGTTACTGCCTGGGCTTTCAGGTCCCAAATGAACCATTCTGATTTTCTATCATCAGGTACATGGGTGTCATCAACTCCAGACACATTTTTAAGAACAAAATCATTCCACTGGCATCAGTGCTGCCCTTTGCAGCCAGGAGATGAGTGATGGAAATTTGGCACTTAGTGAGGGATTTGACACTTAGTACAGCAGGATCAAAAGGTCCATGTGTCCTGAAGAAACAAAGTGTCTCATTCTGAGTTTCACAGTGTTTTTAGTTTTTACCCTGAGAGAAGCATTGAAACGTTCTTTACATGAAAGGACCAAAGGACTTGAATATTTGCTAAAGAGAAAATTTAAAGAGATGAATTTCTCGCAACCCAGGAAAAAGAAGACCACAATTCCCAGTGGAATTACATTTAGGAAAGAAAATATGAAAGTAAAATCCTGAGTTCCTCATCTCTTGCATTAGAAACAGAGCAAAGAATAGAATTTGGAGAGAACATCATAAAAATGAGGCCAATTGCTTCATCTATGGCCTATGAAACATAGTGGGGAAAATAAAAGCTAGAAAGTTATTTTCAATGTAAACTCTGGAACAAACTAAATTTTTACTGTATTGTTTGTTGGGTTCACTATAAAACACTGCTAGGGGGCTGGAGAGATAGCCTAGTTGTTGAGAGTGCTGACTGCTCTTGCAGAGCACCTGGGTTCGATCCCCAGCACCCACATGTGGGTGAAAAGTGTCTTTAACTCTAGTTCCAGGGGAGTTTGACCCCCTCTTCTGAGCTCCGCAGCATTGCATGATATGGGTGTACAAACCTGCATGCAGACAGTACATTCATAGACATACGAAAATAAAAAAAAAAAAAGTTAACTTGACTTTCAAGACTGTCATGTACCTTATCAACATCACTTCAAATTTATTCTCCAACAGCAGAATTTGTCTGAAATAATATTGTTTGTTTCCTTTCAACTTATACTGATGGGTGGAACTGACATGGAACATCCATAAATCACAATTTACAATTAACTCAGCCTCAACAACTTCTCTGTTCCTATGGAATGTTAGTAAATTTTAGATTGGGATTGACTAGGTTGATGGAAAATGAAAGGAATGACACCATCCTCAATGTTAACAGATCACTCTATTAGAATAATGAAAGACAACAATTTCTCCATAGGATGGAAACTTGTATACCAAGTCACAGTTTATGTAAGGTTTTCAAGGGGATTGAGGGAAAAAAGAACATTTTTCTTGAGGTCTCTTTTTTCGTATGTTTTGAGGGTTTGGGACAATAAGTGCTGACATATATTTTTCTCAGATATTATAGTTTCCAGGATGAGGGTTTCTCAACTTCCCTTGATTCTGTGGCTTTTTCAGCTTGGCTTTGGGCTTTACAAGGTAAGATGTTTATCCTTTATACTACACTGTGTTTCCTCAACTGGAACTCAGCTCTTCTACATTTGATGGGCATTGATGCATTGAGATTGGTACATGAAATGAAATAGTAATTTCCTGGTGATAGGAGATGAGGGCTGAATGAGACATTTTTTAACTCAGTAGTTACAGATATATATATATATATATATATATATATATATTATACTTACATGAGTAGCCGATTGCTTAATGGATTGCCTGTTTCAAATTAACTCCTAGCCAGCTGTTGCCAAGAGAAGTGAAGGGTTGATATGGGGAGGTACTAGCCATGCTCAGTGGTCCAAGTAGTACTGATCTCAGATGTTCAGAAAGAAAAAAAGATGAGGGAGAGGTGAAATGGGTAAAAGAATAGGCACAGACATCCTGAAGGTCAGCACCTCAGGAAGTCATGGCTCATTACCTGAGCAGAGCAAATGACTTAAATCCAGAGTTACTGTGATTATTTATTCTTCTGTAAAACCTCATCACTGGATATTGTTTACTATAATTTAATTTCCATAGGATGTTAACCTAACATATTTCAAATAATTAGCACTCTGAATAAAGTACAATTCTAATATTGAAAAGGAAGGGAATAAAATCAGTGAGATGAAATAAAAAGAAAGAAAAGGAAATGAAAAGTGACCAGAAGGAGGAAAAGAAGAATGGGCTTATAATGGGGCTGTACTTCAGTGGCAGATGCAGTTAACACTATGTGTGTGTGTGTGTGTGTGTGTGTGTGTGCAAGAGAGAGAGAGAGAGAGAGAGATCATACAGATTAGAACTTCTCCACTTCAGTCATTTAAGAACTTTCATTCATTTATTATAATAAAGAGAATCTGATTTTACTCACAAAAGAAATGAGCATTGATGATTAGTATTGATTGATTGAATTGAGAAGCTTCTAAATTAGAAAAAAAATGATATGGCTGTGTTCTAGGGTAATTCCTAACATGATTAACTATGGAAGGAAAACACCTCCACAAAAGTGGTTAATATTTTGACGACTATGTTGCTTAAAAGGTGAAGTAGAAGCCAAATGGTGTTCTCTCTCTCTCTCTCTCTCTCTCTCTCTCTCTCTCTCTCTCTCTCTCTCTCTCTCTCCTAGTTTCTAAGACATGAGCTTCTGTCTTTGGATTCTCTCTCCCTGCCATTACCAAGTCAAATCATGAGTCCAACTACATCTTTCTTACTTTAAACTTGCCAGCACCCACATGGTAGCTGAGAACTGTCTTTAACTCCAGTTCCAGGGGAATCCAACACCGTTTTCTGACCTCTGTAGCTTTGCCAGACACCAGTGCACAAACCTACATGCATACAGTACATTCATACACATAAAAAATAAAATAAAAAATAATTTTTGTCAGGCATTTTGTCACAATAGTACAAAGCAACTAATACATAATGGCTTTAACTTAAAATTTCTCTAATATTAAACCTTCTTCAGCAATGCATTAACATCTATTTTCCCAGTGATTCTATAGCCCATTGAGTGCCAATACTGGAGTCAAAATCTAGGTTTCTATATCCACATTGATAATACTCATATCCAAAGAGGGATTTCTGTTGCTTTAAGATTTACACTTCTTCAATTTTGTACCATCAAAGGGCACTTAATCCTAAGAATTATATCAAATGAATAATTTCACTGTCAAAAGACCCTCTCTTAAGTTCATTCTTTCTCTTCATCTGAAGATTATATTCTAAGATCACATTTATCTTGTTTGGTGATAAATCACTGATCTAACTTGGAATGGATTTAAATGTCTCTAGGCATTTCCTGATCCAGGAACACCTTCTTTTCTACTGATAGTGAGAACTGTACCTGCAGTTAAGATTCAGTCACTCCGACCTCATAGACCTCTACCAAATATTTCACCCTAATACCAGAGAATACGCTTTCTACTCAGCACCCCATGGAACATTCTCCAAAATCGACCACATACTGGGACACAGAAGAAATCTCCACAAATACAAAAAGGTTGAAATAATTTCATGCACTCTATCAGACCACAGTGCAATAAAGCTCAACATCAACACCAGGATAAGCCCTACTGCCTACAAGAATGCATGGAGACTAAACAACACACTCTTGAATAATGAATGGGTCAAGGAAGACATAAAGAAATAAAAGCATTCCTGGAACTGAATGACAATGACAATACAATACAACAAAACCTATGGGATACCTTAAAAGCAGTCCTAAAAGGGAAGTTTATAGCCCTGGGTGCCTACATTAGAAAAACAGAAAGAGCACAAGTGAATGATCTGACACTACAGCTAAAAGCACTAAAGGCAACAACAGGTGAACCCTAAATGCAACAGACGGGAATAAATAACAAAAATCAGAGCAGAAATCAATGAAATAGAAACAAAGAAAACAATACAAAAAATCAATGAATCCAAAAGTTGGTTCTTTGAAAGAATAAACAACATAGACAGACCTCTAGCCCAGTTAACCAAAAGAAAGAAGGAACAACTCCAAATCAATACAATCCATGATGAAAAGGGAAATATCACAACAGAAAAGGAAAAGATCCAGAAAATCATATGGGAATATGTCAAAAACCTATACTCTACCAAGTTTGAAAAATAGAAGAAATAGATGAATATCTGAAATCCTTGGAATCACCAAAGCTCAACCAAGAAGAGATCGACAGCTTAAATAGACCCATAATACATGAAGAAATTGAAGATGTGATAAGAAACCTCCCAACTAAAAAAAGCCCAGGCCCAGATGGTTCCATGGCAGAATTATTTAAAACATTTCAAAAAGACCTACAACCATTACTACTGAAATTGTTTAGAAGGATACAAACAGAGGGAATTCTCCCAAGTTCCTTCTATGAAGCCAGCATCACTCTATTACCAAAACCAGGCAAAGATACAACTAAAAAGGAGAATTATAGACCCATCTCCCTAATGAACACAGATGCCAAAATTCTAAACAGGATACTGGCAAATCGCATACAGACCCAGATTAAGAAGATCATCCATCATGACCAAGTTGGATTCATACCAGAGATGCAGGGATGGTTCAACACACAAACATCAATAAACATCATCAAGCTCATAAATGGAATGAAAGACAAAAACCACATCATCATCTCAATCGATGCTGAAAAAGCCTTTGACAAAATCCAGTATCCCTTTATGCTTAAAGTCCTAGAAGGAATTGGATTGGAGGGATCATTCCTCAATATAATCAAAGCCATATACAGGAAACCCACAGCCAATATCATCCTAAATGGGGAAATGACAGAAACATTCTGTTTAAAGGTAGGAACTTGGCAAGGATGACCCCTGTCACCACTCCTCTTCAATATAGTGCTTGAAACACTTGCTAGAACAATAAGGCAATAAAAGTAAATTAAAGGAGTACTAATTGGAAAAGAGCAAGTCAAGCTATCCCTATTTGCTGATGATATGATTGTTTACTTAAAGGATGCTAAAAACTCCACCAGAAAACTCCTAGAAATGATTAACAGCTTTAGCAAAGTGGCAGGATACAAAATTAAACAGAAAAAAAGCAGTGGATTTTCTTTACACCAACAACAAGCAACTGGAGAAGGAATTCAAGGAGAACTTCCCACTCACAATAGCCTCAAAAACAATAAAATACCTAGGAACAAACCTAACCAGAGACACCAAAGATCTCTACAACAAAAATTTTAAACCCTTAAAGAAATTGAAGAGAACATCAGAGATGGAAAAACCTCCCGTGCTCATGGATTGGGAAAATTAGCATTGTAAAAATTTCCATTTTACCAAAACTCTTGTATAGATTTAACACAATCTCAATTAAAATCCCCAACAGTTTCATTCACAGGCTTGGAAAAAGAGGGTCCTTAAATTCATCTGGAAAAACAAAAGACCCTGAATAGCCAAAAAATCCCTGAGTGAAAAGAGCAACAGGGGGGATCTCTATACCAGACTTCAAACTATATTACAGGGCTATAGTCATAAAAACAGCCTGGTACTGGCATAAAAACAGACCTGTTGACCAATGGAACAAAACTGATGATCCAAACTTGAACACATACAATTCCACCCATCTCATATTTGACAAGGGGGGCAAGAAGACACAATGGAGAAAAGACAGCATCTTCAGCAAGTGGTGTTGGCAAAACTGGATCACCACTTGTAGAAGAATGAAATTAAACCCCTACCTCTCACCCTGTACAAAAGTCAACTCCAGATAGATTAAATACCTCTGCGTGAAACTCCAAACTCTGAAGGTGATAGAAGAAAAATTTGGCAGCAGAGTACAAGACATAGGGCTAGGAAAAGACTTCCTAAATCAGATAGCAGCTGCACAAGAATTAAGGTCGACAATTGACAAATAGGACCTCATTAAACTCAAAAGTTTCTGTACATCAAAAGAAACAATCAAGGAAGGAAACTTTCACTGCAGAAACATCTGACAAAGCATTTATTTCCAGAATATATAAACTACTCAAAAAACAAAGAAGAAAACAAATGACCCACTCAATATATGGAGCAAAGAGCTGAACAGAGACTTCACAAGTGAGGAATTAAAGATGGTTGAGAAACACCTTAAGAAGTGTATGTAGTCTGGACACTCATTTGATCAACTTGATTGAACATACAACCCCTCACCCCCTGCTGAATGGTGGGGCTGTGGGGGTTTGGGCACAACAGCCTGTAAATTGGATTCATATGAAGGATGCTTGTACTCATGGATCATCACTTATAGCTAAAAAATGAAAAAAAAAAAAAACTGAGAGAAAGATGCAGGACAGTTATGGCAAAATGCATGATCTGGGATGGGGTGGGTGTAGGGGGGAACGGAAAGGGAAATATGCCTGATCTGAATTGGAAAATGATGTATGAAATGTACAAAGCACCAATAAAAAAATATAAAAGAAAAAAGTGTTCAACATCTCTAATCATTAAGGAAATGCAAATCAAAACCACTTTAAGATATCATCTTACTCCAATAAGACTGGCTAGGATCAAGAAAACAAATGATACCAAGTGCTGGAGAGGTTGTGGGGAAAGGGGAACACTCATCCACTGCTGGTGGGAATGTAAACTGGTACAGCCACTATGGAAAGCAGTGTGGAGAACCCTTGGAAGACTTGGAATGAACTTGCCACATGACCCAGCCAAACCACTCCTAGGCATGTAACCCCAAGGCTCACCCCACCACAGAGATTCATGCATGGCCATGTTTATTTCAGCTCTCTTCACAATATCAAGGAGCTGGAACCAACCCAAATGCCCCTCAACTGATGAGTGGATAGAGAAAATGTGGTACATCTACACAGTGGAGTTCTATGCAGCAGTAAAGAAAGATGCATCATGAGCTTTGCAGGAAAATGGCTGGAGCTAGAAGACATCATTCTGAGTGAAGTAACACAGTCCCAGAAAAACAAATGATGAATGGTATCCCTCATCTGTGGATGCTAGTGCCAATTACCTAGTTGTAAGTATTTGTTGTGCACGACCCCTTGAGCTTTTGTCCAAGCAACAACAACAACAGCAGCAACAACAGAAAGTACTGCATCAAAGAACTGACTGAAACAGTGAACTTCTGCTCAAAACAGTCAACTTCCACCTGGAGAATATGAAAAGCATATTTGGCAGAATACATGAGCTCTGGTGGGGTGGGGGCCTAGGGTGGGGAACACGGGTCTAGATTTGATAATCTTGTACAAAATATATATTAATAAATAAATAAATAAAAGATTCAGTCACTCCTCTGCTTACTCATCTTCTGTCATTTTCAAACACATTCAATAAAAATTATTATGAGATGAAGATGCTCTAATAAAATATTTCTCATTTAGGGACATTTGTAGTCCCAACCTCATTTAAGAGCTTCATTGTTAATCAAATAAAATTATTCCATATTCTACAAAAAAGAATTTGGCTTATAATAATGAAGTCATCCATTGTTCTCTATGAACATTGTAGTTTTATGAACTATAGCAAATCTCTGTGTGACCATATTCAGTTCAAATATCCTTGGTTCTCTTTTGAAAAAGAAAAAACTCATATTTCCCAGAATTCTCAAAGTAGGATTTTCACTGTTATGTTTTGTGCCTGCCTGCTTTGGATCATTGGAGTATTGACCTTGTTTGTTTCCATTTGTTTTGTTTTCATTGCCGTTTCAATTTATAAATCCACTTGAACAGTACAGGGATTCAGAGGGTAATCTGGTGCAGGAGCCCAGGTAAATGGATGTATTTTCATAACTATTACTGTAGATATTGGACAGGAATGAGTGTAAAATAAAAGGGAAATGTATACAGGAATCATGTCTTTATTCTAGCAAAGACTTAGATTCAGAGGACAGTTCCTGTGAGAGAAGGCAGCTGATGTCTCTTCTCTGAAGTGCTAATGGTATTATATTAGCCTGTGTACTTCTCAGAAAATTTCATGACTTGTTGACAATTACTCCATTTTACTATGATGTATAAAAATCCCAATTCTGAGGAAAGTCCTTTTGGATGATGCTGTGATATTTCTACTGGGTCTCTACTGACAGCCCTAAACAAATAAGGTGGCAAAGCTCTCTTGTATGCCCTATATGATCAAGTAATTAGTAAGACTACTATATGGAAGAGTGATTCGGATTTAGGGATAAAGTACTGAGAGGAGTGGACAAAGTAGCCTCTCTCAACATAACTGTCACTCAGAATTACACTTCTTTTGGTCTTTTCAAGACAGTATCTCCCTTTAGTCCCAGGGGAACTCACTATGTAGATTAGGCTGGCCTGGAACTCACAGAGACACACCTACCTCTGCCTCCTTATAGAAACATTGGTGACTACAATGGACCCATCATCATAATACAGGACAGTCCTTCCACTCACCATCTCTGTAATAATCACAACTGCAAAGAACATTTGACCATGTGAAATAAAAATATGAAAAAAATACAAGACTCAGGTCACAGTCTTCATGAGAGGGGAGAGAACATGTAACTTACCACACACTGTTTATAGGGAATTGTATTTGGTACTAATAACATTTCAAACGTGAATGAAAAGAGAAAGTAGACAAAAGGGATAAAAGGAAGAATAGGAAAGCAGGAAAAGAATAGAAAAGAACAGAAACAAGGGCAGATTTGTCACAGGTAAAAGGAAGCAGTGCTTATCATTGGCTCATTGTTAAAAATAGAACTAAGGGCTGGAGAGATGGCCTAGCAGTTAAGAGCGCCAAATGCTCTTGCAGAGGACTCAGGATCGATCCCCAGCACCCACATGGCAGCTGAGAACCGTTTGTAACTCTAATTCCAGGAGAACTCCAGTTCCAGGGGAATCTGACACCCTCTTCTGACCTCCGTGGCATTGCACGACATGGGTGCACAAACCTACATGCAGACAGTACATTCATATAAATAAATAAATAAATAAATAAATAAATAAATAAATAAAATAAATAAATTTTAAAAATTAAAAAATTAAAAAAATAGAACTAAAAGGTTGTTAATGGTATAAATATTTTGAGCATGAGGTTTCAAATATGAGCTCAACGTACATTTATTTACATGAACAAGAATATCAGTGTTACCATGTCTTATTATCAGTAACAGAACCTCAGATCCACTTTCAAATAATTTCAGTTGCCTGGAAAATCATTCAGAAGTAGTTGAGAGTTAGCATTAACATATAGGTTCAGGATATATTTTTACTTCTCTGGCATAAAAACTGTGTTTTACAAGGTAAATCTAAGAAAAAAAATTAGGATGAGAGAAGGTTCCATACACTATACTTAGCTGTGCAATATTATCCCTCAATATTCCTACTGAGTTAGAATTATTGGCTCTCAGGACATAGGGAAAGATCTATTATCCTAACCTTTACAAAGCATAGTCTAATGTGAAAAACCTTTCAGCTAACATAACAGAAATTCCTTGATAAATCAGAATATAATGTTGTTGGCTTATAGGATATTTTTCAAAAGCATAACTCTTTTTAAATAAAAAAATCTCTTGTCTATTTCAATAATCCAATATGTATGGACCATCTCTAGAAACAAAGGGAAAGGGGCTGGAGAGATAGCCTAGCGGTTAAGAGCGCCGACGCTCTTACAGAGGACCCGGGTTCGATCCCCAGCACCCACATGGCGGCTAAGAACCGTCTGTAACTCCAATTCCAGGAGAACTCCAGTTCCAGGGGAATCCGAGACCCTCTTCTGACCTCCGCGGCATTGCACGACACGGGTGCACATACCTGCATGCAGACAGTACATTCATACACATAAAAAAATAAGTTAAAAAAAAAAAAAAGAAACAAAGGGAAAAAAAAGACTGAGAAAAAGATGCAAGACAGGACTTAACATGCATGGCAGAATCCACAGGCTCTGGCGGGGGTGGGGGGGAGAATGTGGGGGGGTATGGATGGGGGAATGAGTCTAAATTTGATTAAGAAATGTTGTATAAAATGTGCTCAATAAAAATTAACTTTAAAAACATTTTTTTAAAAGGCAAGATTTTGATTTCATATGCTCCTTGTTACATGTATTTTTCTTTTTAAAATACATGTGGTATAGATATTCCATCAGTGGTTGATTATATATTATTTCCCACAACATACATTTTATTGATATATATGATTTCGTTCAGTGTCACAGTGTCCCATAGGAAAAGCAGATCTCCATATATCCTTGTATACCTTTTCTGGAGAATCTAAAAAATATTTAAGGCGGATTAATTTTAAAAGTATCTGGGCTATAATTTTGTCTACAGTAATCTTTTTGCTTTATCTCTCCCAATGTTCTTGGGCTTAAAATCACAGCCACACTTTCTATAATTTTTAAATTTATATTTTCAGAGAAAGAATTCTTTTTATTTCTATATATTTTCTAGCTAGTTCTGCTTTGCATCAAGAAAAAGTAATTATTAATTATTATGTAATATTAGTGTTTTGGTTCATGATTAAAATATGAACTCTAAATCTTTTCATAACTTTGCCACTAGAATAAGTACTGAGTATACCATGGTACAAGCACCCTTTTTTTTCTTTTAGTACTCATGATTCAGCTTATATTATTTACAAAATATTAATTTTCTTTTTTTATTCTTTTCTCATCAAACTTTAATTTTTATATTTCTTAATCTTTTGGTTATTATTTTGTTTTGGATACAGAGTTTCATGTATTACAGGGTAGCCTCGAATTCCTTATATAGCTAAGGTTGACTTTGAAACCTTATCCTTCAGCCTCCACTTCCCAAATGTTGGGATTAGGGATATGCCCCTTTATTGCTCCATCTTGGAACCTGGTTGTAAAGTATATCTTTTGAGCCAGGTAGCTTCATGAATTGTAAAAGACACTTAAGCATATCACTGAATGTCCCTCTATGGAACCTAGGGTTGCATGCTATCTCCCTCTCTCCTCTTTCTCCCTATTGCCCCTTTATACTCTCTTTCCTATCTCCCCCTCACACATACAAACCGTGGATTGAGGAAATGTATTCTTCATTCATGTAGGGTGCAGAAAGTCTGCACAAAATGAGGATTTGAACAAAATATTAATTTTCTGCTTAATTGTATCAGCTAACCTTATAATTTCTTTCAAAATCAAAGCTAGATTTTGGCCTAAGTTTTTTTTTTTTTTTTTTTTTTTTTTTTTTTTTTTTTTTTTTTTTTTTTGTTTTTTTTTTTTGTTAGTGTTAAATGTTTAGAGGAACATCTCTGGCTTCTATGGGCATTAATGTGGGATTTGTTTATCTGATCACAGCAGATAACTTGATCTTGTACTTTCCACTTGAACTTTTATACTGGGACATGCAGTTTAGAAATATTTTTTCCTCCTACTATGTCCATTCATAGGACAATCATTACAAGATGGCTTACAGAAAAATACATCAAATTCTCTGAGAAGCCTCCATCTTTGATGAATGGGCGATAAACCTTGTAAAATGTGGGGCTGGAGAGATGCCTTGGTAAATAAGAGTACTGGCTCTTATAGCAGAAAAACAAAGTTTGAATTCCAGCACCCACATAATAGCTAAGAGCATCTGGAACTCCATTTCCAGGGTTAATTGATATCCTTGTCTGTGCATGATAGCTGTGTACTCACATGTAGGAAATACACACATATACATAAATATTTTTAAATAATAAAACATTAAAAACCTTCAAAAATGCATCAATGAATCTGCTTACAAAAAGAAATGGTGAATAAAAGACCCCAATTTTATAATTAATTAACACTGCTAACCTCTGAAAATCTGACTTGTATATCTGTATTTCAGATACATAATATTATTAACACTTTATCACCTCTAATACACTTGTAGTTCCAAGTTTACTTGCATATTCTCTTTAAAAAGTAACTTCAAATACAAAAAAATATAGAAACTTTTAGTATTTTACTTAAATAACTTACAAAGTTAGAAATTTTACCCTTTTATTTTCTCTTTAAAACAATTTTTTATTAAAACTAATGGACATACTTGAATAGGAATGGAGTCTGTGATTTTCAAAGCTTTCAAAGTGATCTTTTCAATACCTCTCTCTTTGTTCCAACTCTTCCTCCTATTCTTCCTAATGTCTTTTGATTAAAATAATTGCATTATGTAGATACTTCTCTGTGCACTTTTATTTTCCTCAACACAGTTATCTGTTGGCTTCCTCTGTGTGGTAAGGTTCCTGCCTCCCAGATCACCAGCCTCATGGCCCAAAGTATGGCCATTTTCCCAGGCTGTAGCACATTGTTTGGGGCTGCAATGAGGAAAGAAGGAGGGACCAGAGGATGATCCTGGGAATGGCAAATAAACCTGAACGGATAAAGAAAGACCTTTGAGTTGGATCATCAGGCAAAACTCATTTATTGCAAGGGTTTTAAGCACTTATATAGTTTAGTTGGCCTCTTTGACCAGGAGGTGGGTGGGACAGAATGCCTACATGCATTCTACAATGGCTAAGTTTTTATGGCAGGTAAACCATACACCCTTCAAGATAAGCTATTGGCTTTTGCTATTTGCCACAAGAGGACAGGGTGGACATGCCTCAGGGGGGATAAGCTTGGGAATGCTAGTTTTCAAGCTACACTGCCCTGGGGGTTGGGCTGCAGGTGCCTGATGTTCAGTGTGGTGAGTGGAAGCTGCTCCCATCTCCTGCCAGCCTTCTAGGTTTTCAGCGTGAAACCAACCTACTAGGTTATTGGGGAAAGAAGCCAGCTCTCTTATACTCTGTCATAAAGGATTTATCTGGCACCTTATCTATTCACATGTGATAAGGAGACACACATTGATGATAACTGACATTTTAACATAAATTAATAATTTCACATTGTTCAAGTTGTAGTAACAATTTATTTCTTAATATCATACCTATTATTCCATAAAAAACAACATTCTTTCACTCTGGTGAATCCGTACAATTTTATGAAAAAAATGGAAGGTCAAACTTAAGATCTATCAGCAGGAATGTAATAATTTATATATATAGAATGATTGAAATTATTTTTAACATTGGCTAGTCTCAAGAAACTCTAAAGAAACTTGGCTAAATAAGATCACTACTCTGCATAACACAGATTATCCAAGTCATTCAAATGTCTATTCACCATTCTATGAGGCTATATGTGATCAGTTCTTAAGTTTTATACTTATAATATTTTACCATTTTTGTTTAGCATTGACATTTAATTTTTTTCCATGATAATTTTTATTAAATGTTCCATTTGCAGTTTTTGGGTTATGTTCATGCTTAACATTTTCTCCTGTCCGTTTAAATAATTTCAAGACCTTTCACTATATTCTTTCCTCCTCGTGGAATGTCTTTCATTAAAATTACTAGATTGACAAGGTTAGTGAGTTATACTTCTAGGTTTTTTTTTTTCTCTCTATTTATGCCCAACAGTCTGAGAGTATTCAATTGTGATAACACCATTTGAACCCTAAGAAATACATTTGGGCCTAATTAACTTCTTTTCATTAAAAGTGACCTTGCTGCAGTGAAACAGACATTAGCAAAGACATACTTTCCAGAGATACAGTTGGAAACAGTAAAGAGGGAACAGATCATTTGGACAGTACTAAATCCACTCCCTCCACACCCCCCACCAAAATGACTTAGAAAACATTATATTTGATTATGTTTTTAGTGTAATTATATTTAATAAGATGATTTATTCATCCACTGATGGGGATAGTTTTGTTTCCCCCAGTGATCCAGCTAATATTAGAGATCATCTCAATCTCACACTATAAACATCTATGTCCCCATGTCTGAAAAATATGCATTAAGAAAGTATAAAAAAGGTACAGACTTTTTTTCCAATAAGATGCATTGAATTATGGTACATTAAATACAATACTATCTTTTGAATGAGAAACAGAAAGTTTGAAAATACAGCTGTTAACTCTGTATGCTAGCAATTAACCCTTTTGTATGCTTCTTTTCTCAGGGGTCAAGTAAATAAACTATAATACTTCCAGCTTTCTGAATTTTGTATAATTGTTACATAGAAACTTAAAATACATAAGGCATTCATAACTCTATTAGAAAATATTTAATTCATCTCATGTGATCACTTTGTTTTTAACAAGCAAGTTTTGAAGACAATAATTCACTAATGAAAATCCCCTTCCAATGTGTATTACAGTTTATTATCCATAGTACTATACATTCATTTTATTTTAAATAATTTACACTGTTACTGCATGTGTGCAAGCAAACTACCTCTGCACATTTTTCCTTTCTCTGGCGTTTGTTTTCTTCAAACTCTGCTACATATGATATAAATGTTTATGAACTATTAGTTATTGTGAAGAAATGTACTATTGTGATAAAAAATAAGAATCAAATGCTAGTTTGTAAGTCTGACATAATAAATAATACTGGGAATGAATATCTATTTTGAAATTAATGTTTGTTATATAATGTAGGTTATCTGCTGTTGTTGTTGAGCTTTTTGGTTTCATTTTGTTTTGCTTTTATTTTTATTTTTTTTTTAATTTTTATTTTTATTGATGCTTTGTGTATTTCATCCATCATTTTCCAATTCAGTGCAGGCATATATCCCCTTCCCTTCCCCCCACCCCACCCCTACCCATCCCAGATCATGCATTCTGCCGTAACTTTTCTGCATCTTTCTGGTTTTTTGTTTTGTTTAGTTTGTTTTCATTTTTTTTAACAATAAGTGATAATTTGTGAGTACAAGCATCCTTCATGTCAAACCAATTTACAAGCAGTTGTGCCCAAACCCACACAGCTCATGGGTCCCACCATCCAGCAAGGGGGGCTTGTATGTTCAATCAAGTTGATCAAATGAGTGTCCAGTCTATTTGTTGGAGTTTTCACCATCCACCACCCCAATCACAGCCCTAACATTCTACTGCGCCCCCTCTTCCGTAAAACAAGATGGTTTCCCTAGGCTTAGAAGGGGCACAGATAGATGAGAAGCAAAACAATCTAACTTTTCTCTGGAGCTGTTGTCTTTGGACTCTAGCATTCTGGCTGTTTGCTTTCATGGGCTGCCAGCTAGATCAGGCATAGCTCGATCCTAGTAATGAAGCACAGGCAATTAGATATATAGTATAATATAATAAATTATAATAACTTTTGATCCTACTAATGAAGGACACGCAATTAGATATATAGGTAATTTAAACAGTACTAATTGTTGTGGAAGGTTACTTTGGTATACACAGATGGTTTTGGATGGTGTGTTAATCCAAGAATTACATTTTTCTTCTGTTAAATATGACAGGGTCTTCCGGTGGTTTATAATCTCCACCATTAGGATGTAAGCTTGTGGCATCCCACCATGGGTTATTCCTCCAAGGTGAGAGCTAATAGCCGATTAGGTTTGGGATAGACAGACATATGACTGCCACTGCTGCAGAGTATTTCCAGGCAGATGAGGTGTAGCTGGTGCTGACAGAGGAGTCGTGGCTTGACTCAAGGAGACCTATATTTTGCTTCATTGGTTTAGTGGACTGTGGTAAACCTCTCTAGCATTCCAGAGACCATCTGTATACTGCAAGTGCGGTCTCCATACATCCTTTCCCATGTTTATACAGGTCTTCAACAGCAGGATCTTATCGCCTCTCTTCCTCAGATATCCCAGTTTGGGAGGCAAGGAGCCCTTACCTGTTGTGGGGCCTGGGATCAACTGGCCAACATCTCCTTGGGTAGAATAATCCATTGTTGATGTCAGAGCTCCGTATTAATATATAGTTTGCTTAGTGCATAGTTTAAGGAGACTTTAGCATTATATTTGGTTCGGAATAGAGAATAATCTTTTCGCAGTTTCTTGTCCATTAGTCAATTAAAGAAGGCAAGTTTTACCGATTTTACAAGAGAATACCTCTACAACAGCTGGATCCAATCTACAGCTGGAGAACGACCCATCATCATCATATTTTCTCCTTATTCTATGGGGGGGTTAAGAAAGTCGCTTGTATTAAAACTGTTGCGGCACCTAGAAGGTAGCTTTCGTTAGGATTCATTAAAAATATTTTGTTAGTAGTAGGAATCCAGAGAGGGGCTGGTTGTCTGACGCAACTGAAAAATATTTCTTTTCTTCCCGTTCAATACCCAGAGGAGTCAATCCTTCTGCCGGCACTTTCTGGTAATTCCTACTCCTTGCAATCTGCATTTCTTTTCTCAGCCATTAAGGTGTGGTGATACTCTGGCCTGTTTGGAACATACAAATCTTTCACGTAGTTAATTTTAAGATTTGGATTGCAAGATTTTTTTGACAAAAAAGTTTGCTTCATATCTATCTATCTCCCAACCTTTTCGGTTTTTTGTTTTTTGACCTATGCATCTCAAAAAGGCAGTTGTATTATCCATCTCTATAGGGTTGCATCCCGGCACAGATTTCATCACGTTCACCCATGCTGTTTTGGGTTATTGTATGTGATTAACTTGGAAACAAGCTTTAATTTTTTAAATTAAATCATCCTATAGGTGAAAGACATTGCTACCACAGTGTACATATACGCAAAATAGAGAGAAATTGTTATAAGCAATCCCAAAGTAATGGTTATACAGTTTTTAATTAACGCTAATTGTTTTGGGGGGGGGGGGGGGACAAACCGCCATTTATATCACCAATTAACTCGGATGCATTGCCTTTTTCGCAGCCGTTAAACGCATGTTGTTTAATACACATATTTACTTTTATTAGTCCTAAAACACCTGTATCCTGTAGACAGAGTATGGGCAAAATTGGAAACTTATTGAACTCACGTCGATTAAATATGCACCAATTGAATATATACCCCTGTCCCTCTCCAGCACCCATCCCACCCCTCCAGTTTCAACCATTTCAGTCAGTTTTCTGATGCAATCTTTCTGTTGTTGTTCTTTTAATATGCATCCCTCTCCACAAGAAATATTTATAACTGGGTTATTGGTATTAGCATCCACATATGAGAGATACCATTTGTCGTTTGTTTTTCTGGGTCTGTGTTACTTCACTTAACATGATGTCTTCTAGCTCCATCCATTTACCTGCAAAGTTCATGATGTTGTCTTTCTTTACCGCTGCATAGAATTCCATTGTGTATTTGTTTTTAAAGACCGGGTTTTCCTCTATCTAAGTTGGCCTGGAACTTATTATGGAGATGAGGATATCAGGGAAATTCACCTGCCTCTGCCTTCTGAGTACTGAGATTAACAGCCTCCATCACCATAGCACACTGACATAATAATTTATAGTTCAAATGTGTTTATATAGAATAATAAATGGAAAACAATACTTTTGCAGTTATTTGGACTTTAAACTTAAAGCTACTGCCAGATGTGGTCAAATAAAATCAAGCATACAATGACTCCATTTAATGTAATTTTTTTTCTTACAATATTAAGATAACTTGGAGGCTAGAAAAATGGGTCAGCTTTTAAGAGCACAGAGGGCATATGGTGTCCCTCATTTGTGGGTCCTAGGGAAAAAAATCCTTATTTGTAAGCCAACATAAGTTTTTTTTTTTTTTGTAAATATAATACATGATGCTACTATAAAAAAAGAATATATTAAATCACACATGAACTACTTTGTAATTTAGGATGGTAAATTAATATTTCTTTTCACTTGCATTGAACTCTACTGATAAAATGCTAATCTTTAAACCTGTTTTGGAATAAACCTATAGTTTACTTTTAGACATTGTAATTTTGGTATATGTGTGGAGTGTATGCATGCATAATTTGGAGCTATATAAAATTAAAGGGAACATCAACAACAACAAAGATGTGTTCAGAACTGACTAAAACAGTAAACTTCTATCCCAAACATTAATCTGCATCAAAAATTTTTAAAAAGACTGAGAAAAAAATGCAAGACAAATGGACAAGCTCCATAGGGGCGGGGGTCATGGAAGAGGGAATGAGTCTAAATTTTTTTAAGAAATGGTGTATGAAATGCACAAAATTCAGTATTATTTTTTGATAAAACATCAGTTCCCAGTATCCACATGGGAATTACCACCTCTAACTCCAAATCCATGGGAATCTGTCACCTGCTTCTGACCTCCATATGCATTTCACTTACATATATTCAAGCAAAAGATACACAAGTAAAATAAAAATATATACATAAAAATGTTTGAAAAAAGAGATAGCTTTTTGTAAATCTGGCTACCACAATCAAGTGAAGATGCTTGGCTTCCTTGGTGTAAACACTTGACCTTCAGATTACATGCACACAAATTAATGATAATACATGATTAATTTCAATATTGACAAACATGACTATATGTTTTAATTCTTCTAAGAGATTTTCAAAACACCAATATCTCGTCCAATGAACAGAATTTATTTGGAAGAGGGGCTTTTAACGTCAATATGTTTTCAAGATCATTAAACAATTTGATTTTATACTCATAATCAATAGAAATGTTTGGGTAATCATTAATGTTTCTGGTATATCGACGAAATTTGAATAGATGCTTTGTGCTGATAGTCATAACATTTATAAACTAGAGAAATAGGAAAATGCCCCACTGAAATATTTGTAATGCATGTGTGCCATATAAAAAAGATAATTCCTCTTCAGAATTTATAATTATGTACCACTGCCTGAAAGCATCTGCCTACCTTTCTAGGAATAGATTCTTCCTGGAGTTTTTTAATGACTGGAGTATCCCACATATGCCATTCATCAGAAATGCAGGCCTGCAGGAAGCCATGGTACAGTTGGCCTTCTCTTGAAAAAACATAGCGATGTGCGATCACAGTGAAGTGAATACTGTGGAACATAAGCTTAAGATTCCAGTTACTCTTCAGTTCTTAGAAAGAGACAAGGGGCTGGGTGTGGTGGCGCACACCTTTAATCCTAGCACTTGGGAGGCAGAGGCAGGCGGATCTTTGTGAGTTCAAGGCCAGGCTGGTCTACAGAGTGAGTTCCAGTACAGCTGGGACTACAGGGAGACCCTGTCACGAAAAGACCAAAAAAAAAAAAATAAATAAATAAAAATAAAGAAAGAGACAAGGAAAAAATAAAATAAAATCTGTCTCTGGTTTTAAATCTCAAAATCATTTCTTTGTCTTAGTAGAAGAAATCCAAATAATGTTTTAACATCTAAGACATAAATTTTAATAAAATAAAGAGAAAGAATGTGTAATATGTACACTACTGGAAAAAGTGCAGAAATGAGAAAAGTAAACATGGTCTTCTGTATAAACTAGTAGTTTCTTACCCATTTAGATTAAGATAAATTTTAGTTTCTCCCTTAAGACTTTAATTGAATGCGACTCTGCTCATTCTAATTGTATATATTTAAGCATTTTCAATATTTTGCTTGTACAGCAAGGGTTAGATATACAATAGCTTTTAACCTATAGTTTATTTTCAGACGTCATATTTTTGGTATATGTGTGGTGTGTATATATGCATGTTTTGGAGTGAAACAAACTGGAAGGAACAAAAACAAACAAAAAAGGACTTGGTAAAAGAACTGATAGAAACAGTAAACTTCTGCTCACAACAGTAACTTCCTATATTGAAAAATTAAAAAAAAAAGACTCAGAAAAAATGAAAGATATGTTTGGTAGAATGCATGAGCTCTGGTGGGGTGGGGAACAAGAAGGGGGAATGGGTCTAAATTTGATTAAGAAATGTAAGAAATGCAGAAAACTTCAGATATATATATATATATATATATATATATATATATTAATGTAGTCATACATTTCAATATTTTGATAATATGTAATATGTAGTATGTTTATAGGTGCTTTCTAATGTAAAATGTCTTTACTTTTTACTTTAAATATTTTTGTTTTTTGTTGAGTTTTTCACACATATGTTATGAAGTTTATTTAACTACACATACTTTGCATATTGAATATAACTTGAAGTAACATATTTACTTAAATTCAATGATTATTCACATTTCACATAATGAATAATAATTTAATATTTTGTGCATTATGGATTTATCAATCATGTATTACATTTAATAGAACCACTGAATACCTTATAAAATTATTTCCCATATGCATGAATTAGATTTGACAAAGAGCTAATTTCAAGTTCACTAATTTAATTCAAAACTGTGAACCAGGTTCAAATTTTCCCTCCATGTATTCAAATTCTGGGCTCTTTACTACACAGGTATATTTTCTCATGACATGAAGCTGAGATGCAATGCATCCTGAGGCCTCATTTATTGACTGGCACATGTCTGTATTAACTTTACTAGACTTAACCTATTGACAAAGGGAAGACTAGATATATAAAAATAATCTTATTCTATACCATTCGTTTACTTACTAACTAATTAAATCACTTTCAAATCAAACCATTAAATACCTTTATGTCATCTATGAATATTTGTAAGTATGGTCTTATTTATTTAGCTATCTATCTATATATTAAGACTTTATATTTTTGGTCTCATGTGAAATACAAAATAGCAATTTATAAAAGTGAGAAGAAAAATTACTTGTCTTCTTCCATTTATTGCTTTTTGGTTGTTGTTGTTGTTTTGATAGAGGGTCTTCCTATAGCCCTAGCAGTCCTGCAACTCACTAAGTACACTAGGCTGGCCTTGAGCTCACAGAGATCCATCTGCTTTTGCTTCTGAGTGCTAGGATTATAGCCATGTACCACCAAATCCACGTTTCTTTTTTTTTTTTCTTTTTTTTTTTTTTT
>VZQC01002643.1:1218715-1286644 GCA_009823505.1 Rhizomys pruinosus
AGAGACTGGGGGCCCTTGAGGGCGGGACCGGGCCGCTGGGCCAGAGGGTTCCCCCCCCCCCCCACTGAATGGTGGGACTGTGCGGGTTTGGGCACAACAGTCTGTAAATTGGTTTTGCATGAAGGATGCTTGTACTCATGGATTATCACTTATAGCTAAAAAATGAAAAAAAAAAAAAAACCTGAAAGATGCAGGACAGTTATGGCAGAATACATGATCTGGGATGGGGTGGGGGTGGGGGGGAAGGGAAAGGGAAATATGCCTGATCTGAATTGGAAAATGATGTATGAAATGCACAAACCATCAATAAAAATTAAATTAAAAAAATTTATGTGTATATTTGTATGTGTTTCTTTCTGAATCTTTTCCTGATTTTAGAGAAAAGGTTTCCAGTTATTGCCCATGTAATACAATGTTAGCTACAGGCTTTATTGAAATGAGTTATTATCAATTTTCAGTGATTTTAGTCATGAGTGAATAGTGAACTTTCTAAGAGGGCTGTTCTGAATCTATTGAGAGTATTAGGTAATTCCCATTCTTAAGTCTCTCTAGATCCTAAATTATTTTTTTTGTTTATTAGGGTTGAACCATTCCCACATGTGTGGTATGAAAATAAAAATGGATCATGCTTTATACTAGTTTTAGAGTTGTAGAAATCCTTTTGCAAGTAGTTTTTGTTAAGTTTTGTGTTTATTCACCACAGAACTGTTCTAATCTTTTCTTTATCTTGTCACAACACACCTTCATTATAGGCTGGTTGTGTTGCCCTTATTTGACACTGTCCTTCCTTTTTCCATTTTCATAAGCCGACGACTCTTTTTATTTATTTATTTATTTATTTATTTATTTATTTATTATTTATTATCTTTTATGTGTATGAGTGTACTGTCTGCATGCAGGTTTGTGCACTCATGTCATGCAATGCCGTGGAGGTCAAAAGAGAGCCTCAGATTCCCCTGGAACTGGAAGTAAAGTCAGTTCTTAGCCACCATGTGGGTGCTGGGAATTGAACCTGGGTCCTCTGCAAGAGCAGTTGGCACTCTTAACTGCTAAGCTATCTCTCCAGCCCCAAGCCAATGACTCTTTAACTGGATTTAAGGTCTGCTTCCTTTGATGGAGCCTATTCCTGACATTGATATCAAGCTTAAGTAACTGAGGCTAGAAATGTTATAGGACTTAGGCAAAGCTCCAATATCATTTTTTTCCTAGTAAATAGTTATTGTATTAAACTCACTCTTAATAACTAATTTCCAGACCCATAGATAACTTATCTCTCAACTCTCACCGGGGCATTTCCATATACAGCAGATGGTGATTAAGACAGAAATGCACAAATTGTCAATGTTCAGAGAAGAAAATGTTTGTTCTTCAACAAGACACCATTATCAAATATCTGTTACAAAGATTTCACGGATATTTGAAGAAGGCGAAAGGACTAAGAGCCAAAGGTGAGGGATGACCAGAAAGAACAGAAGCTCCCAGACAGTTGGCCAGTTATTCTTTTTTTTATGTGTATGAATGTATTGTCTGCATGTAGGTTTGTGTACCTGTGTCGTGCAATGCCACGGAGGTCAGAAGAGGGTGTCAGATTCCCCTGGAACTGGAGTTAAAGATGGTTCTCAGCCACCATGTTGGCACTGAGGATCGAACCCGGGTCCTCTGCAAGAGCAGTTGGCACTCTTAACTGCTAGGCCATATCTCCAGCCCCGCCAGTTACTCTTATGAACTCACAGGACTGGTGACAGCAGGCACAAGTGTCATGCAAGCTCAAAGAGGACAAAACCTAGCAAAAACATGAGGAAGTGGGTAAGAAGTTTCAGTTCCTCCTAAGAAAACCGTGGCAATAGATGGCTGCTGGGGTGGGTAGAGACCATTTCTTTCAAGCATAGAATTCTTGGTAGATTAACCAGAGAAGTGGTTTATCAATCATGTTGATCTTTTCAAAGAATAAATTGACTCTTCTTATCATTGATACTTTTTCACAATTATGTGACTAAACTTAGCCTTGATTTTTTTGTTGTTGTTCTTTTCGAAACAGGATTTCCGTACAGTCCCATCTGGCCTGAACTCACTTTGTAGACCAAGCTGACCTTGAACTCAAAGATAACTCCCTGCCTCTGCCTTCCGAGTACTGAAATTAAAGGCATGCCCCACCATGCCTGGATTCAGCTTTGATCTTGAGATTTTTTGGTCAATTTCCATTAATTGTCTTGTAATTTAGATGTGGATTGCACTCAGTCTGTAGGTTGCTTTTGTTAAGATGGCCATTTTTATATTAGTCTTACCAATACATATATGTGAGAAGAATTTCCATCTTCTGATATCGTCAGTTACTTTCTTCATTGTCTTAAAGAGAAAACACAACTTCAAACACAGTAGAAAGGAATTTAATTATCTCTTTCCTTCTTCCATATCGCACCCAGATTCCTTTGTCACACCAAATTCAGGCTCCCTGACTTGTATATTTTCCCTGTTTTCAGCTCCCAGATGTAGCTCAAATGTAAACACTAGAATTCTTCTTGGTAGGGTGACTGGTCATAGTTTTGAATCATCTAGATACAGAAAATGGGATTCATCATAACTCCTGGTTTATCTAAGCAAAGATTCATGGTATTACCTAACTGCCCAACTCAAATTTTTATTTGTGAATGAAAAATTGCATATTCCTGAACGTTTTGTCAAGAATGATCAACTTATAAGAACTTCATTAGTTCTGGAATTTGGAAGTTTGCAGATCTAAAGCTAATTACCATTTACCTTGGGTTATCTTTAGTCCCCTAACTAGCCACTCCTTGCCTAAGTGTCTGACTTCACATCCTGTGACAAACATTGAAAAAAAAAAAAAAAACCTTTGGATTGTTTGAAAGTAACTAGTACTACCTTCTACCAACTAAAAGGCTGTGTGTCATCAGATAGCAACTGAAGCCTATAGTGGAGATCTCTTTTGTTTCAAACACGTACATATTTTTTCCATATATGTATTTGGACGTTATTGTTTTCTTGATTTATGATTTAGGATGTTTCCTTGTTTAAATACTATAAAAACATAATGGAACTGCTTTCAAATTGGAAAATGTATTTTAGAGTAACCATAATTTACTTTCTTGGGTTATGGTCACTCATACTTGACTCAGGAATAAATTATCTCTATTCTGCGGTGAAGTGAGAGTGGTGCTTTTGTGTTGACACACCAAATATTAAAACTAGACTTAAAGGTGCAAAGTTTGTGGGCTTGTCATGAACATAGGCCTGCCATTTTCACTTCTTCATGCCTTGTCAGTTTATGTTATTCATTGGGATTCTGCACCACACCCCCAAAGAACACTCTAAACCTAAAGCTGTGTTCAACTTGGATTGTTTAAATACATACCTGGTCTTTCTTGGCAATTTTTAACTATTCTATCACTAATTTCATGAAGTCTTAAAGTTCTCCCTCCTTCTCTCTTCAACATAAAATCAATGTTTTCTTACACAAATTGATGTTTCTGCTTATATGGATCACATATAGCTTTCAGTCTACAACTCTACATCAAAACTCGAATGAACTAGGTCCAGAGTAGGATACTGATGAGAAATAAGGATTAGCCATTCAAATCCAGATCCATATGGGTGAACTGGTGTCTGGGAGGGCTTTCAATTAGGCTCCATCCAAAGTGAGGGACTGACTTAGGATTCTTTAGTCATTTATTCACACACCAAGCATCACAAAATATTTTCGTCTGGGTCCAGGCCATTGCAGTGCTAGGTATCCATCCCTTAATGAGGTCCAGGCAAAGGAGCATTTACCTTTTATTCTGTCTGATATGCCCAGTAAGTTCCTGGGCCTTGTTTCTTTGAAATGATTTTATTATACTCATGTACTCCTTCAATTCTCCCAAGTGGACTTATACAGATCTCCTATGTATTCCCTGGACATTATCAGCCCGCACTGGATGGGTGGTGTCTGACAGTTGGTACAGTTCTGGGTCCAGAAAGGGGCTGCAGTCATTCTTCTTCCTCAAAATTGACTGTAAAACTGCTTATAAATTTTACTCTCAAGACAATACGCAGCCTGAAAAAAAGCATTGTCTACATATAAAATGGAGTAAGTACAAGTGGGAACAGCCTAACCTCAACATGTGACACTGGAGTCTCATTTCTCAAAGCCTTTATAATTAAATACACCTGAAACCATGTGTTTTCTTGTATATAGCATGGCCTTCATTATTGTAGTCTAAAAATATAAGAGCAACAAATATTCATTACATCTTCTAAAGACAGTAGAGTTGTAATACATTCAGTGAATTATTGTTACTGCACATGGAGATAAGCCCAAACAAGCCTTGTTTAACCACTTGTACTCAATAAGCAAATTAAAAGAACTAAATTATTGGTAAAAAGCAGAAAGAAAGGAGTTTTATGTGATCACAATGGAAAGAGTTTACAAAGATATCCAGTGTCTCTCATAGCCCATCTTCAGAGTCCTGACCTAAGAGTAAATAGAAAATAAGGAGCTGGAGAGACTGCCTAGTGGTTAAGAGCACCAACTGCTTTTAGATAGCTCTTGTTTGACTCTCATCACCTACCTGACAGATAACAACTGTCTGTAACTCTTGTTCCATGAGGTCTGACATCCTCTTCTAACTCTGCAGGAACTGCATGACACAGGTGCACCTACCCACCTGCATGCAAGATATGCACTCATCCATATAGAATAATTAAAAAATAAAGATAAAAATAAACATTTTTTTAAAAAATAGAAAACACATAATTAAATGACCTGGTAAAGGTTTGGCCAAAAACCCACTATTATCTGTGATGCAGGTCTTTCAAGCAAAGCCAGTCTCTCCTTCAAGGTCATCTGACAAGTTGCAAGTATTTCTTCCAAAGATAAATTCGTGAAGAAACAGATAAATTTCTCATGTGGATGTCAGCAGGGATTCAGCCATTTCTTTACTAAGTAGGAGATTCCTCAGAAAATGTAAATTTATTTAAGTCAATTTTAACTTAATTTAATTTGTACTGAGTTTTCTATGTATTTCTATGTATTTCTATGTATTTCTAAAATGTCTTAACCATTCCCTGGTTAGCTCATAAAGCCCCCCTTCCCCTGGCAGATTTAATGTATTATGTCATTTGTGTAAAGACCTATCAAGTTAGTGTACCCTAACATTCTTCATTTCATCCACTGAGGTCCAGTCAGTTTATCTATTCTCTTTTGAGGATCAGTTCCATCTTCCCAGTAGTAAGTAGCTGTCAGTGGTGCTTCAGCTAAGATTCAGGCCTGCTCCACATTTCTCCAGTTCTTTGCTGGGCTTTTGACAGTTGTGTGTGCATTTGCTTTGTGCATGCTGACACCATTGCTGAAAATTCATGACTAAGGTCTCAGGAGCCTGTAAAACTCTTTTCATATGGTCATTCACCTTCTCCCCTGGGTCATACAATATTTCCATACTCTTTTCATTGAAGAAAGTTGAGACAAGTGTCAGTATTGTCTCCACCTCTTTTCCTCACTATGTTCCCGGAGCCTTAAGTGTATCAGTTCCATCGTGCCACTTACGGTTTATTCTCTGTATTTGAGAAGTTATGGAACTTTGTAATAGTCGTTGTTGCAAAAGAAGCTTCTCTGAAGAGTAGTGACTGGCATATTTGTCTTTAAATATATGTATCCATGTTTAGCACATAGTAAGAAGTTACATTTGTCTAGGGATATGGCAGCTTTAGTGTTTTCTCTAAGATCAATGATCTCTCTAGCCTGTGTATTTGGCTATATTTACAGTACCTCACATTAGCTTCCTCCCAATGAGTGGACTTTAAGTACAATTAGTTACCTCTTGATTACTCTTAAGAAAAAAGTACCACTACTGCCCCAGTGTAGTTTGCTGTGCATGTCATTGTTGTGTTTATTAGTACTTAAGCTGGGGTTATATCATCAAATGATGTTCTCCCTTTGCAACTTGTGTAGTGCCTTTGAAAACTATGAGATCCAACCTTCAGCATGGTCCAGGTTAGTTCCAGCTCAATTCCTCTAAGTCTTATGTCCAAAGTATGTCCTTTCTTCAATATGGTTGTACGTTCAAATTCTGGGAGTCAATCAAAGATCGTGGTAATTGTTTGGGTAAGTTTTGGAGTTTCTTTGACTATACTGGGCATCAACCAGAGGGGCAGCTATCCCAATCTGACATTTATTTTTATCATACAGTGTTTAGCTATCCACTTGAGCACATGTACTGATATTTCAAGTGTTTATTTTCAGGAGGCTTTTGAGCTAATACCCTCTCAATTTTCACACCAACTAAGAATTATTTATATTTCCTATTTCTCCCCTGTTTAACTCACCCTCTGCACTCCCCAATTAAAGTACCCTCATTTTCCTCATTATGCCCATGATAATACCTGTGTCTTTTTTTAATGACAACTTTTGATGGGTAGGGTGGTACATACCTTTAATTTCAGCATTGAGGAAGCAGAGGTAGATGAATTTCTGTAATTCCAGAGCCAGCCTCCTCTACACAGGGAGTTCAGTCCAGCCAAAGCTCCATAGAGAGATTTTGTCTCAAAAAACTGAAACAAAAAGTGTTACAATCAGGTAAACAAACTAAAATAAAAGACAACTTTGAAACAGTATAGAAAATAGAGTTGGAGAAAATGATGAGAGATTTCTGAATAAGCAGTATGGATAGTCATTTTTAGAGGTAAATTCCAAACTTAAAAGGTGACATTGATATTCACATCAGTTGTAGTAGTATAATAATATATTATAGCTATGCATTTCAGAACTAAAATTATAATGAATTTTATAATTATTTCCATTTTCTAAATATCAAAATGAAATATTAATTTGAGTGAGGTTGTATAAATGTGGAGGATAGTAATTGTCACAATCCTATTAATAAAATGAGGATACCCTAAAGTAGCTTTTAGCAAGTAATGTAATACCAAATAGAAGATGTACATTGGATTTACTTCACAGGATATCTAAATGAAAAGTCACATGCATACACTACCTCCTTTAGTCTACTAGATTTTCAAGTATCTGACCTCCATGTAAGTTTAACTAGGTTGGCTTTTTTTCCCCTTCTGTCTTTCATTTTCCTTCTCTGGGTAACTGCTGAAATTTATGGCTTGATTTCCTTAATAGTTGTTCTTTAAGTGCTATTAATATTATCTCTAAGCTTCTGTTTGAAGACGTTCTTAAATTATTTTATTAGTGAGACTAAGAATCCTAAAATGAGACCTCAATGTTCCCACTGTCAATTAGAACATAGCCCAGATTGTTGAATCCTCCATGATGCTGTTGTGTTGTTGTGTTGTTGTTGTTGTTGTTGTTATCATAGTTACTATCCTGAGTCCATATATACCAAAGACTTCTCTTACTGATCCATGACCTAGTATTATGTTGGTCTCCATTCCATCCTAGGATACATTTTGCTCAACATAGGAGCTCAGCTTTTTCTTCTATTCTTCTGTTCACTTTAATATCATGCATATACTAAGGCACAAATTCTTCAAATATATATGTTAATGTTTCTACTGATGACACCAAATACGTAAATGTTAGTCTTCTAAAAGTAAGTAAAACAATAATCTAGCTTGTATCTATTTCAGAAAAATATATTCACAATAATTCCTTAGAATGAAATATATTCCCAATCCACTTAATTGACTATATAGTAATATGAGGGATGTAGTAGGGTTGGTAGATTATTTAGCATAGGAAGTTGAGTCTCTAGGTTCTATGCTTACCATTGCAATAAACACACATGGTGGCACACTCTGTAATCCTAGCACTAGGGAAGTGGAAGCAGGAGGATTAGTAGTTCAAGACAATTTTTGGTTAATCCAGGAAGTTTCAAAGCTAGCCTGGGCTACATTCTTTGTCTTAAATAATAACAATTATAACACATATCTACAATCAAAAACATTTCCTTATTTTATTTATTTTTTTCTTTTTTAATTTTTTTATGTGTATGAATGTAGTGTCTGAATGTAGGTTTGTGCATTTGTGTCATGCAATGCTGCAGAGCTCAGAAGAGGGTGTCAGATTCCCTTGGAACTGGAGCTAAAGACGGTTCTCAGCAACCATGTGGGTGCTGGGAATCAAACCCGGGTCCTCTGCAAGAGCAGTCAGCGCTCCTAACCGCTAGGCCATCTATCTCTCCAGCCCCCCAAAACATTTTCTTATACATTAAAGTGTATACTTGATATTCTTGCATTAAGATGAATTTTAAGAAAAGTTATATCATCAAGAAATATTTTAAATATCTAAATATGCAGCCTTTTATTCTTTTTCTTTATGAGATTATATATATATAATATATATACATAATATATATATATATATATATATATAATATATATATATATATATATAATCAGTGACTATCTTTGCTTTTTACCAGCAGTCTTTTGCTCTGTATTGAAAGCTGCAAATGTCGGGGTTGGAGAGATAGCCTAGTGGTTGAGAGTGCCGACTGCTCTTGCAGAGGACCCGGGTTCGATCCCCAGCACCCACATGGCGGCTAAGAACTGTCTGTAACTCCAATTCCAGGAGAACTCCATTTCCAGGGGAATCCGACAAAAAAAAAAAATGAAAGCTGCAAATGTCTTAATTAAATAGCCCTTTTTGTTTACCTTAGATTCATTCTTCATTCTTTATTAAGTTCTATTACAATAATAAACTGTGACTCCAACCAAGACAGCTACTGACAGAAGAAGATTAACAAATTGTGGGTCCCTGAACTGAATCAACTGATATAGTAGCACTGGAGGAACTTTAAAGGAAAACTATTTCTTTCTGGCGAGGAAAATGAAATATGTCCTGAATGGACACCTAGCATTCTGAGCTACTCAATAGGAGTTAGTCCAGTGGAAGATCAATCACTTGGCCAAGGAACCACCCTGAAAGAATGCCAACTTATGTTAAATCATGCAAATAAGACATGACAGGTAATTATTCTTTTAACAGTATAATGTGCTTTTCCTTTAAAAAATGCTCTCACTGTGGCCCCTTTATGAATAGCTCAAAATTAAAAAATAGTCTTTTCCTTTGCATTGTTTTCTGCATGTCAGATGCTGAGCTTAAGTCTAGTGTTCTGTACTTCTTGAAGTCCTCCTCCCTGTCACATGGATGCTTGACCCACATGCTTAAATCAAATGGCATATAGCTTCTTCCCCTTATTCATCCCCCTTTTATAGAAAGCTTCCAAGATTTACAACTTGCCAATCATAACATTTTCCTTTAATCTCCAATAAGATTATTTTTGTTGTTCTTTCTGAGTCTATTCATAAAGTATTTTACCAGGGTATGGACCCACACCCAAGAATACTTGGAAGACACATAATGGAATCAGTAAGTTTTTAAAATAATTTTCATATAATTAAATGCATTTAACTTAAAAAAAATTTATTATTTATTTCTGTATGTGTATGAATGTACTGTCTGCATGCAAGTGTGTGCACCCATGTCGTGCAATTCCGCGGAGGTCAGAAGAGGGTGTTGGAACTCCTGGAACTGGAGTTCTCCTGGAATAGGAGTTTCAGACGGTTCTCGGCCGCCATGTGGACAACTTTTTTAAAGAAAAAAAATGGCAGACAATAATAGAGGACATGATTTGTGCTGTGGGGTATATTGGGGCTGGGAGATGAGATCTGAATATGTGTGACAAACATTGTAAAAAATTCTGGAACCAATAAACAAAAAAAAAATTAGGGGTTGGAGATAAGGCATAGTAACTAAGAGCACTGGGTACTCTTGCAGAGGACTCAGGTTCAGTTCATAGCATCAACATGGTGGCTAACAACCATCTACCACTCCAGTATTAGAGGATCTGACCCCTTTTCTGTCCTCCCTGGGCATGGTACATCACCAATAAACTTAAACATATGTAGCCAATACACTCATATACATAAAATGAAAAAATACACTTTTTAAAGAATTAATTAAAATTTTTACATGGAAAAATAAATTATTTCATTAATGAGACTAAGAAACCAAACTTGGTCCTAATCTTCCCAGTAACATTTGCCATCCTAGACTGGACTTTCCAAAATTTCCAGTAAGAGAATGACAGGCAAATGATGATAAGGACCATAGTCTGACAAAACTGCTCCATTATGCATGTGCTTTCTTTGTTTTTAAGTCTCATGTCAATACCTAAAACATGAATTTGAGGGTCACTGGAACCCTTTGTTTATTATCACAGTGCACAAATATTTTCTTTCTGCTTTTTACCAAATCTTGGTGGGGAATAAAAACATTAGATCCATATTGACTTGTTTTTGTTTATGTAGAACAAGTCACAATTACTAAAATATTTATTCAAAGGTAAGAAGCTAATTAAATTGGTATTATTTGTCTATACTAAAACATGTTGTAAATTTGCAGAGGGTTTTGATGTACAAAGGCATATGTGGTAACCATTGAGACATATCTCAAAGCTATTACCAAAGGATTTCATAGACCTTTTATCCAATGGACAGAAGATGATAGAATGCATTAGACCTAGAAAGAAGTCAGAGGTCAAAGAAACCTCAGTCACTTTTGCTAACAAAGTTTACTCTAAAAATGTTTAGGTTTCCAATGTGTTCCTTCTCTGCCAGGCTTTTAAATATAAATCAAAGAAAGCGAAAAAATGAAATAGCAAGGAAGTGAATATCTAAAGAAAAGGAAAAAGGGAGACGAGCAAAAGTTTTCAAATATTTCAGACTAGAGCAAGATAGTTCTTTTGCTTGAGGTATTTTTTTGTTTGAAAAGAACTTTTTGTTCTCACAAAGAGAACTACTAAGAAAAGCAATAGGAGAGAGTGTGAAAAGAGAGAACAGAATAGTCCTCTGTGTATGAATACTCTTTCAAATATTCATACTTATTTTTTGAAAAGGTCTTTTTCCAGAAAAGAACTCTGTAGAACTTTAGAGAAATCATCAAAATATAACAGAATATTTCTAGCCTAAAACTTTTAAGTCATGCATTGCTAATAAGTGTTAATTATAGGTATGTTTTATATGAGGATATGAGGTTGTCGCAGAGGCATTGTCTCTTCCCACAGACGTAACTAATTTGAGAAAGAATTTAAAGTTATTTGAAAATACAGTGACACTATTCTCTGTCATATGGATAATCCTAAGCACTGTGTCACAGCACATTTGTTTTGTCATGCCCGGTCACATTACCTCCCAACACTCATCTTCATCTCTTTAAAATTCAAAGTCTCTTCTTATGAAGCTTAGAAATGCCCAGGTGTGTGGCAGAGTGATGATCACTTACACACAAGGTAGTTTCTATGAGGAGTATGTAAGTGTCATACCATTAAAAAGGGAAATCTTTCTATTGAGTCCCTGGTAGTATATTGGCAGTGCTTTACCTCAATAATTTGTTTCGTCAGAGAGTGAAAGATTTCTGGCCTGTTTTCAGGTGACAAAAACATTCATTTGAATGGGGAATTTATTTTTTATGGATCCTTTATCTCTTGCATGACTAAAAGGCTATGGAGTCATGTAAGTCAGCAAAGTAGCAATTGTATCCTTTTACCTTTGATTCTATCAAGACCAGGATTTCATCATATCCTCTTTCCCATTCAGTCCTAAATGACATGGCTCCAGTCTTATAATGGCATCCAAAAGTTTCTTCCCCTCTACACAAGATTCAAAGTGTAACTTGACATGAATTTGATGTTTTTATCTCCTCTGAATTTAGGATTTTGGTTTTCCCAAAATATGGATGGAAAATTTCCCAAATCTAGGTCCTATGTCATATTTGCTTTTTTATTCCTGTTATCACAATTCTATTAGCTTTAAAAGCACTAATTTCTTTTATGTGAACATGAAATTAGCAGCAGACATAGGAAGCAAATCAAATAATCAAGGTGTTTTTTTTTAGTGGTCAAATTAATACATTATAACTTATTTCCACACTCCAATGGTGAAATGGGTATATTTCAGTACTTATTCTACATGAACTTAAATAAAAGAAGCAGACAAAATGTTTAATCAAGAGCTCCACTGGCACTATATTATTCCAGGTCTGTTTCCTCAAACACTAAATATTTAAAATTGATGGTGATACACTAAAATGTTATTTACCTCATTAATACTTGCCTGAGCCTTCAATTCAACATGATTTCCATTTTCTCATATTGATAAGGGATTTTTATTTGAGGATAATTCTGTATTTTATATAATTACTCTTTTCCAAAATATTAAATTTAACCTATTTTCTCTTGGCTTTTAGAGAAACATAAGGATTTATTTCACATATATTCACCTTCTTTTCACCTTCAACTAAAGTTAATATTTTAACTCTTGTAAATTATATCTTTCCCTGTATAGCATACAAGAATTAGAGAAATAATTTCATCTGTGCCTGCTGTTTAAATAGCCCATGGCTTTATACCCACCTTAAGCCAACTCTCATTTTTTTGTAGTTTGTTTCATTTTATTGGTAACTTCCAACCTGAATATATACAACTAAAATAACAGAAACAGACCATTTAGATTTAATTTTTAAAATTATGAACAATTTTTTTTGAATTTTAGATGGATCTGTTGGAAAACTTATAGCCACATCTAAGAAGTTAAAGAGAATTTTTATTTTCTTCAGTGTGTGAGATTAAGCTGAGGGACTTGCACCTTCCAGGTCAGAACTTTCCCACTGAGTTGCATCCCTAGCCCTAAAAGAACAGCTTTCAAAACTAAAAAAATATACTTACAAAAAAATGAAATAAAAAAATACAAAAAAATCTACTTACACCAGTTTGAAATGATGTTCATTGGTCACAGAATCTTATTGGAAGCTTTGCCTTGTTCACTGGGGACATAGGGCTTGTTCAGCAGCTATGTCAGTGGCTTATTTGAAATACTGCAAGTCTAAGGAATTTTCTGTCAAAGGCTGTGCTGCAGGATTCATGCAGGTTGAGTGGAACATGTGGGATGTACAGGACTCTTTTTTAATAATATGTGCTATAGAAATTCTTAATGAAATTTTTCCTTCAAGGCCTCCTGGATATTTTTCATAATAAATTTCATATAAAGTACTTTTATGTTCATTAGTTTTCATTGTCATGACAAAACACCTGAGCAAATCAACTTTAAGGGAGAAAGATGAGCAAAGGTTTGTTTTTAGAGGTTTCAGCTTATGGCTGGATATTCCTCTTCTTTTATTATTTTAATTACTTCTTTATTTTTTTCATTTTTTAAGAATAATAATTTTTGAGTACAAGCATCCTTCATGTAAAACCAATTTGCAAGCAGTTGTGCCCAAACCCACGCAGCCCATGGGTCCCACCATCCAGCTGAGGGGCTTGTATGTTCAATCAAGATGATCAGATGAGTGTCCAGACTATATTGCTGTAGTTTGTCATTCACCCCAATCACAGCCCTTACATTCTACCACGCCCCTCTTCCACAGATTGTTCCCTAGGCTTAGAAAAGGGGCACAGGTGGACGAGAAGCAAAACAGTCTACTTTCTCTGGAGCTGTTGTCTTGGACTCTGATCCAAATTCTGGCTGTTTCCTTTCATGGGCTAACAGTTTGTACATGAATAACATTTCAATCCTACTAATTAAGCACAAGCAATTAGATATTATAGGTATTTAAGCAGTATTAATTGTTATGGTAGTTTACTTTGGTATAGACACAGATGTTTGTATGGTATGTTAATCTATGAATTATGTTTTTTCTGTAAAATATGACAGGGTCTTACTGTGGCTTAGAACATCTCCTAACCACTAGAGGATGTAAGCTGTGGCATCAGCCGTGGATTATTCCTCCAAGGAGAGAGCTGGATATTCCTCTTCTAACTGGGCCTTTGGTGAGGAAAAAGGGTATAAAAGAAACAATGCTTCATGACTCCTGGTGGTTTTGGCAGGTAGACAGAGTGGAGTAGGGCCAGAGACAAAGCACACCCTTGGAGTACCTCTAGTGAACTGTTTTCTTAAATTCAGCTCTACTTTAGAGTAGCTTAATCTCTTAGCTATTCATCAATGGATTAAGTGGTCCTGTGTGTTTGATACTTATTATGACAGCCACAGCCAGGGTCCAGACTAAACACTTAAGACTTATTCGTGTGACACTTCCTATACAATCCTCCAAAATGCCAGGTGGAAATTGATAACACCCCCATTTCTTCTAAATTAATATTGGCTGTTGTATTTTAGAAAAAAAATATAAAGTACTGTTTTTTTCCACTGACATTTATCTATTATTTTTGAGCTTATAGCAATATTCCTTTAATAATATTTGTGCTTTCAATCTTGAATTTAAAAATGGAGGTTTTCAGGGGCTGGAGAGATGGCTCAGTTGTTAAATATGCCAACTGCTCTTGCATAGGACCGGGGTTTTATTCCCAGCACCCACATGGTGGCTAAGGACCTGCTTTGAATCCAGGTCCAGGGGAACCTGACACCGTCTTCTGGCCTGCACAGCATTGCAGGACATGGGTGCACCAACCTATATGCAGGCAGTGCACTCATACACTTAAAAAATAATAAATACATACAAAACTGGAGATTTTCAGCTGGGAAAGGTGGAGGGAAAAACATACAAGGAACCATGGGAGTGAAGAAGAAAAAGGAATTCAAGAAAGGGGGGATAATAGGAGATAGAAATTATCAAGGGGAGAAGCCGGGGTATGGTGTCACATGCCTTTAATCCTAGCACTTGGGAGGCAGAGTCAGGTGGATTTTTGTGAGTTCAAGGCCATCCTGGTCTACAGAGTGAGTTCCAGGACAGCTGAGGCTACAGGGAGATCCTGTCTCAAAAGGACAAAAAAAAAAAAAAAAAAAGAAAAAAGAAATTATCAAGGGAAAAAGGGATGCCCGTTAAACTAGGAGGAGGAAGGACATGATGGGAAGGGGGGGAGGAAAGTAAATAAAGCTGAAGTGGTGTAAGACATATAAAATCCAGGGGGAAACATATTATCTAGAAAGAACCCTGAAAAATAGACATACAATATCTGAATATCAGTGCATGTGTATATCTTAAGACTATATAACAAGGAACACAGTACTAGACAGGAGAAACCCATTACTAGACCTGCTTTTGTTGTTGATTACAAGCTTTATTGAATTGTATTCTGATAGAATGCATGAAATTGTTTCATTTTTTCTGTATTCATTAACATTTATTTGTGCCCCAGTATGTAGTCATTTTTAGAGAAATTAGATTCATCACATAGTTTTTAACTTGAGTTGATTGGAACATTTTTTTAGACATTAGAAATGTGCATCTGAAACCCTGAGAATCTAATATACAACATGGTGGCCATAAAGAATAATTTTGTACTGTATACTTGAATCATTCTAAAAAGGTTGATTTTAAATATTTTCACCAAAGAGAAAGAAAATAGTAACAAAGTTACATAATGATTGATTGATTGATTGATTGATTGATTAATTGATTGACTGATTGATGATTTTAGGACCAGAGCTCTCAGAACTTACCTCTGTAATTCTCTAGGAACAATAGTCTGATATTTAATAATGTAATGTTTAAGGAAATTTTAGAAATCATAACTAGCTTAAATTACAACAATTTGTACATTGTTTTAATATTATTATTTGATTTGGAAACATTAAATAAAACTTGTTAAAAAAGACATTTGTTCACTTCCCTCTCCACATTGTAAATAAAGAGAATTGGAATTTTCTGCTTAGACTTCTGACCTTCCATGCAAGGACAGAGGGCTTGCAATTGAATTATTCCTTAATGGCCATTAATGTAATCAATAATACCTACATAATGAGGCCTCCATTAAAACCCAAAAGGATATGGTTTATAGGACTCATGATAGATGAATAACTGAAAGTGAGAAAGTTCTGAAATTCTAAGGACACACAGAGCCTTTTGAGTCTCTGCATTTATTCTTTTTATATTTTTTTTGTTTTAAAGTTAATTATATTGAGCACATTTCATACATTTCTTAATCAAATTTAGACTCATTGCTCCATCCATGCCCACCCCTCATGCCCCCCCACCCCCCGCCAGAGCTCATGGATTTTGCTATACATGTTAAGTCCTGTCTTGCATCTTTTTCTCAGTCTTTTATAACCTTTTCAATGCAGAAGTTTACTGTTTTGGTCAGTTTTTGAACAGGTTTTTCTCTCTTTTTTGTTCCTTTTAATTTTAGATTATTGCAAACTATGCATATATACACTCCACGCATAAATCAAAACTACAAAGTCTGAAAATAAACTATAGGTTAATTCCAAAGTCTGAAAATAAACTATAGGTTAATTAGGGACTCACATTTTAACAGTAAAGTTGCACGCAGGTAAAAAGTATGACTTTACATTTTTTAAAAATATGAATACATATATTCCACCCACATATCTAAATTACAATGTGTAAATATAGTGGTAGCTCAATTCTAGAGTCCATTAAGAGATTCACATTATAATAGCATAGTTGCTTTCAGATACAGTGAAATATAATAATAAATTTGCTCAGTTTGCCTGCCAACTGGGGATTTGGTGTTAGCATCCACAAATGAAGGAAAACATTCACTTTTTTTTTTTTTTTTTTCTGGACTGTGTTGCTTCACTAGAGCATAATGGCTCGCCAGGTCCATCCATTTATTTGCAAAGTTCATGATGTCACCTTTTTATTTATTTAATTTATGTATTAGTTGTCTTTTTCGAGACAGGGTTCTCCTGTAAGTCCCAGGCGTCCTGGAACTTAACTCTGTAGACGCAAAGCTGGCCTTGAATCCACAAAGATGCCGCCTGCCTCTGCCTGCCCAATGCTAGGATATGAAGGATGCTACACCGTCTTTTTACCACTGCATAGAACTCCATTGAGTAGATATACCACTTGTTTTGTTATCCAGTCATCAGTTGAGGGACAATTTGGGTTGGTTCAGCTTTGATTTCATTTGTGAAGAAGGAAAAAGCGCCTTGCAATAACATGCTTGGCAGTAGTGCATTTGTCGGAGTCTCGGCATTTAGCTGTCCCTCTAGAAGATGAAGTATTGAGGAGGTCATCCTAGCTGGTCTGGAGCTCACTATGTAGACCAGGCTGGCTAGAACTCACTGAGAATCCGCCTGCCTCTGCCCTCCCAAGTGCTGAGATAAGGCAATGCACCACCACACCCAGCCTAACCCTAAGAGTCTTGCATATGCTGGTATGGGTGCTCTTAAACCACTGAGCCTCTCTCCAGCTCTCCCGGAGCACTGAATCTCTGTGTGTAGTTTTTCCACAGTATGATATTTTAATTTAAATTCTCTTTGGTTTATTATTCATTTTTATGTTATATTTACTGTCTTATGTAGTTTTTGCTCCACTTGTTGTGCTAGTTCCGACGTTCAGAGAGGGGGATGTTCCGCTTGGAACAGGAGTCATGGACACAGTTGTTTTGTTAGCTGCTAAGTAGGTGTTAGGAACTGAACCTGGGTCTTCTGTCAGACTAGAAAGTCTTCTTAATCACTGAGTCATTTCCCCAAGTAAACATAACTAAACGTACTTATTGGGTTATGTGAATCATTATCACAAAGGATGAAATCCAAGGATAGGTCATGGGAGCCTCTTAATTTTGTTGCTGGTATTCATAGTACAGGGCACAAGCTAGCTTTACAATTGGCATCTCAAAAGGGAACTGTTATTCATTCTCGCTTGCAATGTTTCAACAATCTTATCTATATATATATATATATATATATATATATATTTATTAAATTAATTAATATATATATAAAACAGATTTTACAATGGAAGCACACTGGTTGTATGACTTGTTCAAGAGTGTATACCTCAGAACTGATAGAGTAAGAATTCTTACCTGATCCTCTTTCAGAGCATGCTATTACTTCAGTTTATGACATTCCATAGTGTTGCTCTGGAGGCCAAAGTGGAAAACAAACACAAAGCACAAAGCAAGGAACCAGAGCCTGTGAATACTCAGAACATGCATATGCCCCTCCCCTGTGAGCATAGACTTCGGGACTGTGAAGCTGTGCTACTTTCTCTGCCACGCTGCTGTCTTTTCTATAAATAGTTTCAGAAATAAGAATGCTATGCCAGAGGGATTCTAAGCAAAGGATCCTGTGATTTTTGTAACAGGAATAATCAAGAAGAGAATATGGCTTTCTGTAAGTAAACATTTCCCCTGCAGTATTTTTCTCTGTGTCTTAAGCATTTTTATATCAGGTAAAGGAATACAATTTTAGAGACACATATTCTTATATATTTTAACCTAAGTATAGTAATGAAGAATGAAATAATTTGTCTAGGATGAGGAATATATGTTCTAATTCTCTACAACTTTCATTGTAATGAGAAGAGTCCCCATACACTTAGAGATGTTTTTCCTACCATTTATTTAATATTTTCTTTTTAAATTCTGTAAACATACATTTTAAATATGTGTGATTTTACAGGTCTTATTTATTGAAGGTCAATCAAATTCATACCACTTACTTTTAGTGTTTAGTATTGGAATTATAATTTTCCTTACCATGCTCTCCTTTAACTATTATGTACTAGAAGCCTGTGTCTTTTACAATAAAAAATTCTGACAATTTTAGGATGAGTTCAAGAATTCTAGAATAATCTTAGACTGCTCCAGAATGTAAACTCCATTCAGAAATTCAATGAAGAAAAAAACTTTCTGTTCAAGCTAGCAAGTAACAAGGATTTGTTCTCTCTTTATTAAGTGTGGAACAGGTTAAAAGTTATGTCATCCATGAAGGTGGAATCAGAAAATCCTTAACTTGTCTGAAAAAAAAAAAAAGGTTTTAGATGAACCATAATCTTCCAGTTGTTTGATTTTAACAAATACCAATTAAAAACACATTTCAGCTCCTTGCAAGGTAAAAGCTCCCTCTAGTGTTGAAGTGTTATTTCACGAAAATAATACTCTACCTAGCTTCATTAATTCAAAGCCCAAGGTCAATCAATGACCATTTGGGTAGGCTTGATTACATTAACAGAGCTGTAATAATTTGTTCTCTCAGGCCATTTCCTTTTGTTCATATTTTGATCTTACAAATACCTTCAGTTTTAAGAACTGATGTTCCTTAAGAATTTATCTCCCCAATAAAAGTCAATTAATTCCTCTCATAGTGAAAAAAAAAATAATGCTTTGTTCTAAATGCTAGAGAAAAAAGAAACTCATTTTGGACTTAATGAGTAAAGGAACATCTAAATATAGCATGTGATGTACAGCTTGCAGATCAGGCCTTGAGCAACTTGAGGACCAATAAAAATGCTGGAAAATGTTACTGAAATCACTTAAGAAGGATTCACGATGGTGATAGATGTTCTTAGCATGGGAGAAGCTCAAGGCCCAATAGTTAAAGTGGAAAAGTAAGAAGGAATAGGAGAAAGTTGTCATATATGCCTTGAGGCAAATAAGCCAAATCAGCTGCCAGGAGATGGCAACCCCTGTGAAATGATGGAGAAAGAGCAGGTTATCAAGTAGGAACAGCCATTTGACCAGTTCTGCAAAGAATTTTACTTATCGAAACTGTAAGAGGATTTTTTTTTTCTGTTCTTTCTGAGACAGAGTCTCCCTGGAATCCAAGCTGGCCAGGACTCACCAGCCATGTAGACTGGTTGGCCTCTATCTCACAGAGATCCAGTCACCCCTGCTTCCCAACTATTCAGATTAAATGTGTGCACACCATGCCTGAAAATTACACCTTGAGATTTTTCAGCTTTGAAGAATTTGTTCAACTCGATTTCAGAATTTTCATTTCATTGCCACTTCAGAAGATTTTAAGCTTGCAATGAAAACAACAGGCAATATATTAAAGCATAAAAAGATATCATAGACATTTCATATATGGTTCCAGCAAGAAAGCATATATGAAATGTCTATGATATATTTTCCAACTGCACAAACAACAAAGGTAAAACTTCTACTTGAACTTTGATATAGATTCTATCCTGTTCTTTCTAATTTATTTTTTTTAATTTGAAGAAAACTGTCTTTGTAAACCGGGACTGATCACTTAAAGTAACTTCTTACAATTATCCTTCAAGGAGAGTTTGACTTTGAATGAACAAGAACTGCTTTTCCAGTCTGTTATAAATTTTAATCAGCTCACCTCTCTTTTATATTAAATTCAGTTTTAACTTGAGGAATTATTTAGCATGTAGAAGCTTTCCATTAAGAGTTTCTTCTACAGAAATAATAGTTTAGTTAAACTCTTGACAGCGAGATTATTTTTAAATTTGTCCTGTACCATATGATCATAAGCTGTTATAATTAAGACACAAGTGTAATTTGGTTTTGAACATAACAAATAGAAGTTAATGTTCTATTTTGACAATATATGAGAAACAACCCTTATGATTTTAATATATACTGTAATTTTATAAATACATTTTCTGTAACCAGATAAATGATATAATGGGTATAAAAATTAGTTACATTTTATCAAAATACCACTCTTTTTAAATATTATATTGAGGGCTGGAGAGATGGCCTAGTGGTTAAGAGCGCTGACCGCTCTTATAGAGGACCCGGGTTCGATCCCCAGCACCCACATGGTGGCCAAGAACCATCTGAGACTCCAGTTCCAGAAGAACTCCAGTTCCAGGGGAATCCAAGACCCTCTTCTGACCTCCGCGGCATTGTACGACACAGGTGCACAGACCTGCATGCAGACAATACATTCATACACATACAGAAATAAACAAAAATGAAAAATAATAAAAAAATTTTAAAAAAGATAAATATTATATTGAATTCTTGTGTAATTTATACAGAACAACTCAATCAATCTTAACCATATCTATACTCCCTTCTCACTAGTAGCCCCCCAGAGCGTCCCCACTGTTGTTTGTTAAGACTATTGTGTAAAGGTAGTGTCGACAGACATTCCTCAATGCAAGTTCAACCACTGAGTTCTAGTCAGCCTATCTACAGTCCCTTAAGGAAGACCAGCTCTTCCTTACCCAGCAGTAAGTAGTTGCCAATATTTCTTTAGCTAATTTTGGGAAATGGTTATCATTTCCCAAGTTATATGCTGGGATTTTGTCTGTTTGAATTTGCATGGTTCTTGTGCATCCTGACAATATTGCTGTAGGTTTATATGCGCAGGACTCTAGAAACTCATAGGCATGAGTTCATCCACTTCTTCCCTGACTCACACAGTATTTTCTCCCTTTCTTCCACAATGGTCCTTGAGTCATGAGTGTGTGAATTTTAACAAAGGAATCCTGTCAAATACCTGGAGTCCTCAGATTTTTAATCTCTATATTTTAGCCATATGTACCTTTGCATTCCTGCCCCTCTGTTTTATGCGGGAACTTCATTAATAAGAATTGAGATATTCGGGGCTGGAGAGATGGCCTAGCCGTTAAAAGGGCCGACCGCTCTTGCAGAGGACCCGGGTTCGATCCCCAGCACCACATGGTGGCCGAGAAACGTCTGAAACTCCAATTCCAGGAGAACTCCAGTTCCAGGGGAATCTGACACCCTCTACTGACCTCCGCGGCATTGCACGACACGGGTGCACAGACCTGCATGCAGACAGTACATTCATACATAATCAGAAAAAATTAAAATAAATAAAAAAAGAATTGAGATATTCATTAGTGTCAGCTTGACACCTCATTTCGTGTTCTCTGGAGTCATAGGTGCAGATGTGCTACTTAGGGCTGGGAAATTCACAGGTAACTCACAGACAATGTCTATGTGTGACCAGGTTTGATGCTCTGTAATAGTCTCCATCTGGTGCAAAAGGAACTTCATTGTGAGTGGTGATGTGGATATTTTTTTGTAAATATAAGGTGATACAGCACACACACACACACACACACACACACACACACATANGGGTGCTGGGAACTGAACTCAGGATGAGCAGCCAATGTTCTTCTAACCACTAAACCATCTCTCCAGCCACTATCTGTCATTTAAAAAAAGCTTTTTTATGGCACATAGTAAGCAATTACATTTGTCTAGGAATGTGACAGCCTTGAGATTGAGATTTTCTCCAAGATCAATGACCTCTCCAGCTATGTATATTTGGCTATGTTTATAACACCACACATGAGAATCCTCACAGTGAGTGGGGTTTTAGTCCATTTAGGTAGCTGTTCAATGCCCCCAAGATGAAAGTGTCACTGTAGCACCAATGTCATATGATGTAGCTGTTTGGTCTTAAACCTGGTGTTGGACCATCAGTTGCTATTCTCCCTTACCAGCTCGGATAGTGCTCTCCAAAGTTATGAGAGCTACACTTTCAGAAGTGGCTTCCAGTTCAGTTCCAGCTCCATTGTCTTAATCCTGTTTCAGAAACTTGTTCTGTCTTCAGTAATAGAGGTTTACCTTAAAGTTCTATCTAAAGGCAATCAAGGTCTGTGGCAATAGCCTGTATAATCCTGTGTAATGTAAAGGGTCTCTTAGACTATTCTAGCCAGGAATTTGAAGGAAGCTTTCTCCTCTCTGGTAGGTTCTTTTCATACAGGCTTCAGCTATGCACATGGACTTAAGTAGAGATATTGTATGTGTCATGTGTCATTAGGTTGCTGGGCTAATATGATTCACTCTGGTTATTTATGTTAGCTAGGTATTATTTACAAAGTTAGTACAAAGTTAGTACAAAGTATAATAATAATTATTAAGCTTGTAGAGAAGCCAACTAAGACACATAAATTAAGAGATACAAGTATTCATCAAAATTTTCTATATGTCATTCTTTTGCAGAATATTAAGGTTGTTTAATGCACCATTTTCATTTTTCACATTGGAAGTCCTTTATTGTAAAGATAATTATTTTGTTTGATGGCCAACAATAGCTACAATGATTACTCTGCAGCCGCATATTTAATAAATTCCATTTTTTTCCTGAGATAGAATTTCCTTCTATAACACTGAGGTAAATATTTTATTATTTCTGTCTTGTCTGGTGGGTCCTGATTCATCAGCAGATCTGGCAATACCCCTCCTTTAGAATGCTGTTAAGCCATGGAAGAGTCCTGCTGTTTCCAGAGCTTCAAAGGCACTGGGTTTAGGATTGTCTCTTCTCTCAAAGAATTTGTTTAATGGAGTAAGTGTTTTCACTACCTGGATGACACTACTGGTGGATGCCATCTTGTGGCCCAATGTCACCCTCAAGTTCTCTCTTCTGACTTATATAGAAAGGACCAGATGGCTCTAATCCAGCAACTCTTTACTTCCTCCAGGTCCCCAAGTCAAGAGAGAATCAGATTCTCTTAGGATGACTAGATATACATGGCTTTGGGACCACCTACTGGAGCATTTTTAGACACTAATGGCTACATTCCTGAAGAAAAGTTTCATTTTCAGCTGCCATCTTTGCCAATAGTGCCATATCTATTAGTGGGACTTTCTAAGCCTCCAACTCCATGTTGTGATTTGTGGGTCACTGGATCTTGTGAAGGTTTTGTGAATGCAATTAATACCTGCCATGAGTTCTTATGGGCAATGGAACTGTCTTGTTAGCAGTTGCTCTTTCACAAGATGTCCGTTATGGATGGTTCTAACAATACCCCTGCCTTTCTTCAATCTTTTTTTAATGAGCCCTAAACTTTGGTGGTAAGGAATGTGATATAGATGCCCCATTTAGAACTGAGCATTCTGCAATCGCTTATGCTCTGTTGACAATTCCGGGCTTTGCATTAATTTCTGTTGCACATAGACACTTAACTGATGTTGACTGAGAGATGCACTAATGATGGACTTAAACCACATGAGAAGGAAACCCATGTTGTTTATATAAAGATAAACACTTAGAGAGCCCTTTAATACTATATACATTTAGCACCAGAATAGTATAAAGTTCTCTCCTGGTGATTGTGATCTGACACCTTTAGGCTTTTGGCCCAGTTAATGGTATAAAGCAATGGTTTCTCTTATGGAGCAGGATTAAATCTAATCACTCAAGACAGTGTTTGCTTAATTCATATTTATTTCTTTATCTTTATAGTATTATGTGGGAAGAAAATAATTAAAACTAGTGAAGATTTATCTTAACTTTACAACAGAGTATATATGCCTAATAAAATACTATCATAAATATTCAAGCAAATTTTATATATAATATTTATGTACTTTGTTATTGTTAATGATTTACCATAAGAAAAAATCTGTTGCTTTCAGAAAGAAAACTTTAACTCTTAATCATGCAGAGACCGCATTTTTGGAAATATGTTATATGATTTTTGTGTCAAGTAAATTGGCTCAATATTTTCTCACCAGTCAAGTGCACCAGCTCTGTACTTACTTACCAAGGAGGAAAGAAATAATTAAACCAATGTTTTTCTGTGATGATCTGTTCTTTTTTTTTTAATTTTTTTTTTATTTTACTTATTTCTGTACATGTATGAATGTACTGTCTGCATGCAAGTGTGTGCACCCGTTTCGTGCAATGCCGTGGAGGTCAGAAGATGGTGTCGGATTCCCCTGGAACTGGAGTTCTCCTGGAATTGGAGTTTCAGACGGTTCTCGGCCGCCATGTGGATGTTGGGGATCGAACCTGGGTCCTCTGTAAGAGCGGTCGGCGCTCTTAACCGCTAGGGCATCTCTCCAGCCCGATGATCTGTTCTTAAATATGCATATTTGAAATGTGGTCTATCATGTCTATCTTTTCCCCTCAAATAGTTTTCATTAATGGCTTGTTATACATTGAGTGTATGGCTCAATTTTAAACAAAATATTACATCAATCTTCATATGAAATCCTTAGTATTACTAATGATTTGTCTGAAATGCCTTTTATAGCAATATAAATGATTACAGAAGGAATGAAATAATTAGACAAGTTATGATTTTTAAGATATAAAATCCATTTCTAAAATTAAACAGAATATCAATATAGAAATTAAGTAAAGGGCACAAAATATTAAATCTAACAATCATCTTGAGTATATTAAGTTTTATAAACAATCACAAAATAGAAATATAACTCATCTTTTCACAAATGTAAGGGGGACTTGCATAATCAGCCCTTTTTCATATTATGCATCTAGCATCAAAACACACTCAAAAATTCAAAGCATATACGTACTTTCTCTGAATACAACATAATTAACTTTGGAAAGCACTATGCACACTGCTAAGGGATAATGCAATTGAGGTCCAATACCAGCTTGAAGACCAAATATCTACATCAATGTCTGGTACAGCATATTACATCAGTAGAATAGCTGCACTTTTATCTTAGGGGCATTCAGTGGCTAAAAAGTTGGACTTAAACCCACTCAATGGGAGGAAACTCACATGTGGTACTGTAAACATAGTCAGATAAACATAGTTGGATAGTTCATAGATCTTGGTGAAATACTCAAGATTGTCACATTCCCTAAGCTAACATAACCTAATTGCAAAATAAATATTATTATATTTATGGGCAAACATCCCAGACACCACTCAATAAAAAAGCTTCTCTTGCACCAAATGAAGAATATTACAGTGTCCCACAACTGGACACGCACAGACATTGTCTGTGAATTGCCCAAGCCTAAGCAACACAGCTACAATGAATCTCACACAATATAGAACAAGGGGCCATGAAGACACCAGTTAACCTCTTGACTTCCTCCTTCAGGAAACTCTTTCACACAGCATGGGGCCAGGAATGCAAAAGATCATGAATGGCCGAACGGTGGGGGATAGGAGTCTACAGAGTGTGAGTGCATGCAATGGTCACCCATACTCAGCTTCACTCACCCAGAGCTCATTGTATAAGAGGAGGTGGAAAGCTTTTAAGACCCAGCCATGTTGTGCAAGACCATTTGGAAATAGGATCCTACAAGTTCCTTGGATCCTGATCCTATGAACAATAACATTGGTATCAGGATGCACAAGACCCATTCAAGCTAAACCAGACAAAAACCCAACATGGAACTGGGGAAATGGGTAGCAGAACCCAATCTTGGCTGAAAAATTATTAGCAGCTAATTACTTTTGGATGAGTAAGAACTGAAGTTATTTAAGCAAGGGACTCTAGGTAGGCTGACTATAACTTGCCTTAAGGAAATGGCTGGGGAGTTAATTTGGCAAAATAGGCCCTAATACAAATGAGAAGTTCTTTTGTGATTCCATTTGAGCTTGGGGTGATTTTTTTCTAGCTTTGTGAATAATTTCATAGACATTTTGATTGACCTTGGGTTGGATCTATAGATTATTTACATAAGATGGTCATTTTCATAAATAACCATTTTCATAAAATTACCATTTCCACAATATTGGTTCTACCAATCCATGAGATTTTTAGGTCTTCCCATATCCTAGTGTCCCCATCTCTTTCTTTAAAGATTTAAAATTTTCATTGTAAAGAATTTTAATACTTTTGGTAACATTTATTCCAAAACATTTTAATTTTTGAAGGAGATTGTGATTAGGTGGGCTTCCTTGAATGTCTTTTCTGATTTGTTTATTATTGCTTTATAGAAAGGCTACTGATTTTTGTAAACTGATTCTTAACTTGTTCTTTACTGAAAATCTGAATCAGTTATTACAGATTTCTAGTGGAATTTTTGGGATATATTATGTATAATATAATGTTATCTGAAAATAGGGATAATTTGACCTCTTCCTTCCGGTTAGTAATCCTTTAGTTTCTTTTGTGTTCTTGCTGTTCTTGGAAGTCCTTCAAGCACTATATTGAAAAGCAGTTGAGATAGTGGAGAGACATGCTTGGTTCCTGAATTTTTAGAATGACTTTGGTTATTGGTTTGTTGCGTTTTGCTCTAATTACATTTAAATATGGTCCCTCCAGACCAGTTCTTTCTAGGAGGTTTGTACTTTGTGTTGTTGTTGTTGCTATTGTTTTGGTTTGGTTTTAATTTTAAAAATTTTTTTTGGGGGGGTGTTTGGGTTTTTTTTTTTTTTTTTTTTTTTTTTTTATTTTTTTTTGGTCTTTGTGTGAAACAGTGTCTCCCTTTAGTCCCAGCTGGCCTAGAGCTCACTATGTAGACCAGGCTGGCCTTGAACTCACAGAGATCCACCTGCCTCTGCCTCCGTAGTTCTGGGATTAAAGGCATGTGCCACCACACCCAGTGCTTCTAGGAGTTATAACAAGAATGCATGTTGTATTTTGTCAAAGGATTTTTCTGCATCTACTGAGATGACCATGGGATTTTGTAGGAAGATCCAGTTTGAATTGAGAGCTAGTTCTCAGCTAGCACGCCTCAGGTAACTGTGTGGCATAGAGTCTGACTCCACCCCAAAGAGGAGCAAACAACTTGGACTAACTGGGTGATGCTGAGTGGGGCAATGGTGTGCAGTGCTGTGGAGTTGGGAGGGCTCTGGGAACTGACGTCATTTGGTTAATAAAAGCAGACTGTGGCAAGGAGTAAAATTGAATTTCCAAGTAACATCATCACGGAATTCCCGGCCATCATTTTTATTAATTATTGCATGCATATAGGCCAAGATAGGCCTGCATTTCGTTCGGGTGGCCAGTGGGTTGGAAAAAGGTCCCTGTGAGGACCACCAATCTGGGTAGCTGGTGTTGTGAATGGACATAGGCTGAAGACAGGACAACAGCCATCAGCCTGGAAATTCCTGTCTAGGGTTCAGCAGTCTCTAGGCAGGTGGGAAGTCACGGCCAAGAGTGGAACATGTGTCTCGTGGGTCCAGGCTAAGGGCCTGAGTTGGAAGGACCACCCAGCCCGGGCTACGTGAAGTAGCCGGCTGGTCTCTGTGCTGAGGGGCCAGCTCCCTACAGGAGCCGCTGGCAGCTGCTGTTTCCCCATCCCCTTAGCAGGGCTGCTTGGCCCCTGTTCAACACAAAAAGAAAGCTTCCTACAGGGTTGTATAGATTTTATTACGTTTATTGACTTAGATATATTGAACCATCCCTTCATCTATAGAATAAAGAGGACTTGGTCATCTTAGATGATCTCTTGCATTTGTCTGCCTGTGGTTTGCAAGTATTTTGTTGAGCATCTTTTTAAATATAATGATTTAAATATAATCATTATGGATATATATTTTTTATTTAATATATTTTTTTTATTTAATCTGTACCTGAATTTGGTATTAGATTGATAATTGATTTATAGAAAAAAATTGGAAGTTTTCACTCTGCTTCTATCCTTTTGAATAATTTAAGCAGTATTGGTTGTTGATATTATTTGCATATTTCATAGAATGTTTCTGTGAATCCACCTGACCAGGGAAAGTTTTACTCAAGACATTTTATATTGCTCTTTCAATTTCCTTATTAATTATAGGTCTATTTAAGCTCTTGGCCTCTTCTTTGTTTAACTTGGGTAGTGTCCATGACTTTAGAAATTCATCCATTTCTCTTAAATTTACAAATTTAATTGAGTATAGATTATTTTAAATATTTCTGTAGTTACAAGAGCTTCTTTTACAGTGATTTATTGCACTGTGTGCTGTTAGAAAGCTTGGAATTCTTTCAATTTTGTTTTGCATTTGGGAAGGTTTACTTGGTGTCCAAGAATGTGGGCAATTTTATTTAAACTTACATTGGCTTCTGAGTACAAAGTGCATTTTCTTGGTGCATGGGAGAAATACTCTGTAGATGTCATTTAGGTGTGTTTCTTGTAAGATGTCATTTAATTCAAATCTCTATTTATTCTTTGATGGGTTGACCTGTTTATTGAAGGTAGTTGGTAGAAAATCACCTAATATTACTGACTTGGGTTTCTTCTGTGTTTTACAGTGTTAGAGTACTGTTTTTTATTGAATTGGATGTTCCTGAGTTTGATGCATGTATGTTCATCATTGTAACATATTCTTGAATAATCATTTCTCTGATTAGAATGAAGTAACCCTCCTTATCTCCCCTGATTAATTTTAATATGAAGTCTAGTGTGTCGCATATTAGAATTTCAACTCCTACTTGCTTTTTAGAGCCATTTGCTTGGGATATTTTGTCCCAGAACTTCACCCTCAAGTAGAGTCTACCCTTGAGCTTGAGACAAGTTTCTTGAAGACAACAAAACATTATTTTTTTTCTTGATCCATTCTGTTAGCCTGTGTCAACAGGAGAGCTAAGGCCATTGATATTTAGTGTTATTACCGAAAAGTCTGCATTGGATACTGTCATTTAATTTCTTTGTGTTTGTGTTTCTATTTTGCATATCCATTATTATATTTTCTTTGTTTTCTTTCACTTTTTCTCACGCCTTTCATTGGTCCTTTGTATTGCTTTGAATATTTTATCTTTGGTGGAGATAAATTCTTTTGGTCTGCTCATATAATGAAATATTTTCCATTCCTCTTTGACCATGGCAGATAATTTTTTGCTGGATGACTGATTCCTGGATCTTCTGGCTTTCCTAGTTAGCACTGAAAAGTCAGCTGTATTTCTGATGGTTTTCCTTTATATGCAACTTTTTTTCCCTAGCAGCCATCTTTCTTCTGTGCATTTAATGCTTTTCTATTATTTGCAGTTCATGTGGTAAAGAGTCTCTGTTATGGTCATATCTAAATGTTTACACTCTGTTTCTTGAATCTCTATCTGTATACATAAAACGTTCCTTAATGTAGGGAAGTTTTCTTTTATTATATATTGAAGATCTCTTCAATGCCGTTGGCCTGAGTTTCTTCTTCATGTTTACCTATAATTCATAGTTTTAGTCTTTTCATGTTGTTCCACATTTCCTGAGTATCCTATTTCTGTTTTTTATTTATATAGTCTTTGCTTTAAGGAGTGTAAATCTTCAATTTTGATATACAGTCTTGATAGTCTGTTTTCTGTATTGTTTATTCTGCTTATGATACTTTCTGATGTTTCCATTTGGCTTATTGAATTTTTCAACCACATGTTAATTTATGTTTGTGTTTTCTGCACTACTTATATCCCCCGTTTTAATTTCATTTTTCAAGTCATAAATTGTTTTTAATATTTCACTAAGCTGCTTAGTTGTACAATCTTGGGCTTTCACCAAAAACTTATTCCATTCTTCTTTGAGATTGTTTAGTTTTTTTTTGTGTTTTATTTATTTTCTTTGATATTGTTTGTGATTGTTCTTTTAATTCTGTTTCCTGGTGTTGGAGAGCATGATTCTCATTGTTGTGCACTTCTGCAGGGCTAATGGGTTTATGCTTCAGTGTCTTATTAGGGACATATTAGATTGATTTTTCATATTATTTGTATTTTTATGCTTCAGTTTGGGAAGACAAATGTACTTTGTTGATTATACCAGTAGTATCTTCAGTTCTGCTTTTTTTTTTTTTTTAATTCATTCAATTTTGAGTTTTTTTTAAGTTTTTTATTGAAGTTTTGTGCAATTCATACAACATTTCTCAGTCTAGTTTAGACTCATTCCCCTTTCCATGCCCCATCCCCACCTGAGAGTTGTCCCAGGGAACTTGGTGGTCTGACCATGAACAAAAGAGGTGAGAGGCACAGTGTCAACATGCTGACACTGGGAGTTGGGTTAGAGCAGGAAGATGGCAAACTGCTGCACACCCGTTTATTGAGGTGAGGGTTACAGTATATATGCTATTCATTCCATTCCTCCTTCAGATGTGGTTATTGTGTCACGCTCTGGCCCAGGTCGGTAACTCAGCTGTTGCTAGCACTATCTCCTGGGAACGGGTTAACCTAGTTAGCAGTAAGCATACTGCTGCACAGGAGTACAATGATGCAGGTGTCCTGCATAACTCTCCACATTTCCACCCTTTTAGTTATATTTGATGAGGCGGACCAAGTGGGAGCCTGGGCACAAAGCCCAGACCTTGTTGACCCCGCCTCTGGCATTCTGACATTTGACTGTGCCTGTCTTAGTTTGTCCTGATTAGCAAGATCTTACCTGTCATTGACTAAACAGCCAGCAAGGGAAGAGGCCAGGAGCAGTACCACCAAGGGAAAGGCTTAGCTCGTTTCTGAGAGTTGTGGTTGGAGGAGAGCCAGACACAAATCACCTCATCAGGAGGGGTGTATGTAGTCTCTATTGACAGCTGCCAAGAGCGCCTGGACTGTGGTCTTGTTGAGGTGGCTTTGTCTGCGGGTGAAAAGGATCAGGCACCTAAGGAGGAAGAGCCAAAGAAAGGTCAAAAGTCTGGGAACGGTCCAGGTGATGAGTGTAGATGGGTCAAAAATAGCTTATAGTTTGAACCAAACCTGTGATATGAAGTTAGTGTCAAAAGACAAAAACCTCAGGATGAGTAGAGTTAAGGGAACCAATTTGAGAGCCAAGAGTTAAGGTGTAATTAATAAAACTGTTGAGTCTGGGGGCTTTAATAATGTCACCACATTCAAGATGTCAGCATGTGATATTTCTGACTTGGTAGGGGGTCAGGCAGAATAAGGAAAACCTGGTGTCATAGCTCATGTGGACCATAGTGTGCAGAGTCTGGATTTCCTCTCCAAAAAGTCAAGCTGTTGTTGGAGGTTGAGAATGGCAGTGTGAAAATAGGAATTAATGAGATTTTGCATTTGAAGGACCGATTGGTCTAGGATAGAACCCAGGCTGGTGGCAGTCATAAAGCTCTGGGTAAGGGAAGTGGCAGTGGCAGCTGCTAAAGCCAGGGAGATTAAAACAGTGCTGATAATGAAGGCGGTGAGACTGAAGTCAGGACTCAAGCACGTTGGGCACATGAGCTCCATCCTGTGGAAGTGGGACCCATACGGCAGAGGGGCTGTGGAGCAACAGTGCCAGGCTGCCTGTGGAGGACAACCAGCAGTCAGATAAAAGGCAGGGAGAGAAATCCTAGCAGTTGACAGAGATGACAGGGGAGGAATTGACCGGAGAGGAGAGATTAGTCAAAAGGAAGTAGAAAGGTGGTTTGACACAGAGAGGTAAGACTTGGACTGCATAACATTGACAAAGGCCTCAGCTGGGGTTGCTGTTGTAGGTGCATTGAAATAAGTGGTCCTGTTAAGACAAAAATAATGGACAAAAATCAGTACAAGCAGCAGGGCCGCAAAGGGTTTAGTCTTCAAAAGTGGGCTAGTGAGGTATTGGGAGGGGGAGCATTGGGAGTAGTGTGGGGAAACAGCACTAAAATTATCCCACAGATCCCTATTCCATATCCATACATTTGAAGTGTTTCTGATAGGGAAAGGTCGGGATGAGCCTAGGCAACAGAGCCATTCAACAGTGAGTTCCGCCTTGGTGGAATGCTTAGGAACAGGCTGACATCTCAGGGCAGAAAGTTTAGCAGAGTGTTGGGTGCCATTGGCTGAGAAGGATCTGTGGAAGGGGGTGAAGAAGCCCTGGAGCCATCTAACTCTACCTGTGTGCTATTGCCCTTTAAGTCTCCAGAGTTGTGTCTATAAAGAGAGATATCGTTCAGGTGTCCAATATGTGAATGAGAAAAGCAAAAGGTACTGGAGAGACTGAAGAAGGTGCCTGTGATGTCAATTAAAAAGGCCACTAGGTGTCGCCAGAGGCAGTACTGTGGATAAGTTGGAATATAGAGCTGGGAATGAGGGGGCATCTCAGGAGACAGGCAAGAGTATAGGTGGTAAAGGGATAAAAGCCCAAAGATCTTGAGCAGAGGAAAGCATGAAAAGAGGGGTAATACAAACCAAGACCATCAGAAGGCTCCAGAGTCCAGGTCCACGAGCGGATGTTACTCAAGGGAATCCATAGTGCCTTTTCTGGGGTTTCTGGAAAGATAAAAGCAAAGCCTCGGCCTTGGGTTAACAGGGGGTCGGGGCCTCTCCATTGAGAAGACAAATGATCCCTACACCATAAAAGGGGAAGTGAAGTGGAGCACCGGAGGGAGCCCCAGAGCTTATAAGCCAGGGAGTTTCCGTGTTCATCAAACTCAAGGAAATTAAGGGTAAAAAGGGTAAAAAAGAGAAGATTGGGGTCCTTGGGAGTGGGGCATGGCCGGAGTCTCAAGAGGTGTTCCTTGATAGAGCGACTGGCACATTCAATGATGGCTTCTCCTTGTGAGTTATAAGGAATGCCAGTGGAGTGTTTAATGTTCCATTAGGCAGGCGAAGACAGAGTTAAAGGCACTGGATCTGTATGCTGGGTTGTTGTCGGTTTTTAGCTCCCAGGGAGCCCCTATAAGAAGCACAGCCATTTTAAGAGCCTTAATGGCTGTGTGAATCGGTCTCACAGGAGAGGTCAAGAGCATATACGAGTTAAGAAAATGTGTCTACTGTTACATGAACATATTGGAGTCTGCCAAAGGAGAGGATATGGGTGATGTCCATTTGTCACAGAGAGTTAGGGGTGAGACTGCGGGGTTTCACTCACTGGTGTTGGAGGGGTCCCAATGAGGCCAGGGGAGGGCAAGAGGAGCATGAATGAGAAAGATGTTTACATTTGGAGAGGGAAAGATCAGAGTAAGGTGGTGTAGTGAACGGGAGGAGATGTGTGGAAACGTTGGTGGAGGGCTAGAGCTTGCTCTAATAGGGGCAAATGAGCAGACATGATGAGGTAGTGAACTCCATTGCCCTCGGGAATGACACCCTTCAGTCCCGTGTGGGAACAAACATGTTCAATAAACAAGGGGTGTGCACGGTGCCCCAGAAGGTCCTTGATGGTAATTAAGGTGGCATCTAAGGGGGTATTAGAAGTGTTCACAAAAGCGAAAGGCAGAGATCAGAGGGTCTGTACAGCATATTGGCTATCTGAAAAGACATTCAGGGGGTCATCCTGGACACAGGAGAACACCTGGGTAATAGCCAGGAGCTCAACTAATTGGACAGACCCAGGATTGGGCTGGAAGAAGGCAAGGGGAGCATCACCATCATAAAGGATGAAGCCAAAGTTGGTCTTGTTAGCATCAATGAAGGTGTGTTAGGAATGGGCTGGGATTTAGAGGATGAGTGAGTGTGAAAGCCAACACAGATAGAAGGGAAAGTCTGCAAATGTTTGTCACATGGGTAGTGGTTAGAAGTGTCCCACAGTAGCCTCACATCAATGTTTGAAACAAGGTACAATCCCTCCACAAGGAATTGAGTATGAGGATAGGGAGGGGAGGAATAATTTTGTTGGGCTCTGAATGATAGATGCGATTACAATGATACCCTTAAACGCAAGAAGGAGGAGGATCTCAACATAGGGGGTGGTTTTGTGGTTATCACTGCATGAAGGGTGGAGCCAGAACAGGAGGCCTTCCTACCAAATAGCCTCAAAAACCTCATCAGAGGTCCCTAGGACCAGGACAAGAAGGGGCCTGTCTGGTTGGAAATGGTCCATAGACAGGGAAAAGTGGTGACTGCTAACCTCATCAATGACAGCCTTAGCAGGAAGGGTCATCAAGATGATGTCAGATGGGGAATGATCCCTCTGCAGGAGGGAGAAGAGGGGGTCAAGCTTCTCAGGGCCATTGGAAGAAAGGGCTTGAGCCAATTAAGGTCATTAAAGGAGTGTTTAACTTTAACGTGTATCTGGGGGTCAAGGGGTGAGATCCTATGAGAGATCTGATAACCCAATAACTGATAAGGCTGAGAAAGTTGAATTTTTTTTATCAGGAGAGTTATGTAAATCGAGGGATTCCAGAGATGAGACCAATTTTCTAAGTAGAAGGATAAGAGTGTCAAGGGAGGGATGGGTGAAGAGGATATCATCCTTGTAGTGGATGTATTTGCAGGACGGAGGGAGGACACTGAAGGCAGAGGCTACAAAATTTTGGCAAAGAGTAGCGCTATATTTTATTCCCTGAGGCAGTACTTTTCATGGGTATCTATTGGCCGGTGTGTGTACATTGTGCTCCCACACACAGTAAATGCAAAGTAAGGGCGTTCCTGTGCTGCCAAAGAAATGCTGAAAAATCAGTCCATGATGAATAAGTGCAATGTGACATGACGGAGGAATAAAACTGGGGTGGGGAAGTCTGCCCTGAGGGTAGCCCATCTTTTTCTTTTTCTTTTTTCTCTTTTTGTAGATGTATGAAAATTAAAGCTTTATTTTTTTCTTTTTATTGGGAAATATTAGATTTATGGCCAATTTCTTTTAACACAGCCTTCAATGATCCAAGTTATGCTTCAGGTTAATTTTTCTCAAGCATTCCCTAAATTCTGTCAATCATTAAAAGGAGTGACATCGCCTCCTAAGCCTTCTACTCCCTTACCACATTGCACTATGGACTTTGAATTTGTTGTTTTTTTTTTTTCATTTTTTAATAATAAGTAATAATTTATGAGTACAAGCATCCTTCGTGTATAACCAATTTGCGAGCAGTTGTGCCCAAACCCACACAGCCCATGGGTCCCACCATACAGCTGGGGGGGGGCTTGTATGTTCAATCAAGTTGATCAAATGAGTGTCCAGACTATATTGCTGTAGTTTCACCAATCACCCCAATTGCAGCCCTTACATTCTATCATGCCCCCTCTTCCACAGATTGTTCCCTAGGCTTAGAAAAGGGGCATAGGTGGATGAGAAGCAAAACAGTGTACTTGCTCTAGAGTTGTTGTCTTGGACTCTGGTCAATTCTGGCTGTTTCCTTTCATGGGCTGACAGTTTGTTCAGGAATAACCTTTCAATCCTACTAATTAAGCACAGGTAATTAGATATATAGGTATTTAAACAATACTAATTGTTATGGTAGGTTACTTTGGTATAGACACAGATGTTTGGATGGTATGTTAATCCATGAATTACATTTTTTCTGTTAAATATGACAGGGTCTTACTGTGGCTTATAACATCTCCTAACCACTAGAGGATGTAAGCTTGTGGCATCATCCGTAGGTTATTCCTCCAAGGAGAGAACAAATAGCCAATTAGATTTGGGATAAACACTGCTGCACAGTATTTACAGGCAGGTGAGGTGTAGCTGGTGCTGACGGAGAAGTCTTGCTTGACTCAAGGAGACCTATATTTGCTTTATTGGTTTAGTGGCCTTTGGTAACACTCTCTGGTATTCCAGAGACCAACTGCACACTTGCAAGTGCAGTCTGAATACATCATTCCCATGCTTACATTAGGTCTTCGACAGCAGGACCTTATTGCCTCTCTTCTTGCAGGTATCCCAGTTTACAAGCAAGAAGCCTTTACCTTTTGGGGGTGGGGGCTTGGATTCCCTGGCCAACATCTCCTTGGTAGAATAATCCATTGCTGATATCAGAGCTCTTCTGTATTAATATAGTTTGCTTAAGTGCATTGTTTAAGGAGACTTTAGTATTATATTTGGTTCTGAATAGAGAATAATCCTTTTCACAGTTCCTATGTCTATTGGTCAATTAAAGAAGGCAGCTTTACCGTTTTATAAGAGATTACCTCCATAACAGTTGGCTCCAATTTACAGTTAGAGAACGACCTCATCATCATCATCATATTCCTCCTTATTTTATGAAGGGAAAGTAAGAAAGTCTCTCCTATTAAAACTTTGCTGCACCTAGAAGGTAAGTTTAGTTAGGACTAATTATAAACAGTTGTTACAAGTAGGATCCACAGAGGGGTTTGATGTCTGTAGCAATCTGAAGCTTTTCTTCCTTTCAATGTTCAGACAGGCCAACCTTTCTGCTGGCATTTCCTGGTACATCCTACATAATGTAAAGGTGTATCTTTTCTTTCTCAGCTGTTAAGTTGGTGACATTTTTACCTGTTGGAACATACAAATCTTTTCCCATAGTTAGTTTTAAGATTTGAATTGCAAGGTTTTTGACAAAAAGGTTTCATATCTATCTGTATCCCCCCCATTTTTTTTAGGTTTTTGTTTTTTGACCCATGAGTTTCCAGAAGGCATTGTATTATACATACCTATAGGGTGGAGTCAAGGCACAGATTTCATCAAATTGACCCATGCTGTTTTGGGTGACCGTATATGGTTAACGTGGGAAGCAAACTTAATTTTTTAAGTTAAATCATCCTACAGGTAAAAAGAATACTACAAGGTGATACCGTGCAACAGAAAAACTATAGAGAACATTTGTATGTGCCAATCCCAAAGTTATTTTTACACAGATTTTAAGTAAAACAAATGTGGACAACAATAATTTATATTTTGAATTAACTCAGGTGCATTATCATTTTTATCAGAGCCTTTAAACCAATGTTGTTTAATATACACATATTTACTTTTACTCAGTCCTAAAACACCATGTAACCTGTAGACAGAGTCTGGGCAAAATTGGATACTTGTTGAACTCCTGTAAATTAAATATGAATTCATAGATTAAGAGCTTCAGTAATGTGGCAGGATACAAAATAAATCTAGAAAAATCAGTAGCCTTTCTTTACACCAACAACAAGCAACTGAAGAAGGAATACAAGGACACCTTCCCACACACAGTAGCCTCAAAAACATTTACAATACCTAGGAACAGACACTAACCAAGACAACCAAGGATCTCTGCAACAAAAATTTTAAACCCTGAAGAGGAAATTGAGGAAGACGTCAGAAGATGGACAAACCTCCCATGCTCATCGGATTGGGAAAATAATATAGTAAAAAAATGTCCATTCTACCCAAACTTTTGTACAGATTTAATGCAATCCCAATCAAAATCCCTGAAAGGCGTCTTCACAGGCTTGGGGAAAAAATCTTCAATTTCATTTGGAAAAACAAAGACCCCGAAAGCCAAAGCAACCCTGAGCGAAAAAGAGCATACGGGGGATCTCTGTACCAAGACTTCAAAATATACGTCAGGCCTATAGCTAAAGACAGCTTGTTACTGGCACAGAAACAGCCAGTTGACCAATAGAATAAGACTGAAAATCGAAACCTGAGCACATACAATTCAGCCACCTCCATATTTGACAAGGGGCCAAGAGACACAATGGAGGAAGACAGCATCTTCAGTAGTGGTGTTGGCTAAAACTGTATCAAGCACCTGTAGAAGAATAAAATTAAACCCCTACCTCTCACCCTGTACAAAAGTCAATTCCAGATGGATAAAAAGACCTCAACGTGAAATCCAAAACTCTGGAGGTGAAGAAGAAAAATTGGCAGCAACTTCAGCAGAGAAACGATAAATAAGCGATTTGACCTATCAGATACAACAGCTATCTAAATACAAAAAAAGAAACAAATAAAATGGAAAAAAAAAGATTACTATTAAACTCAAAAGCTTCTGTACATCAAAAGAAACAATCAAGGAAGTGAAGAGAAAACCCACAGAGTGGGAGGAAACCTTCACTGCAGATACATCTGACAAAGCATTAATTTCCAGAGTATACAAGCTACTCAAAAAACAAAGAAGAAAGAAAACAAATGAATCACTCAAAAGATGGAGCAAAGAACTGAATAGAGACTTCACAGAGGAGGAATTAGAGATGTCTGAGAAACATCTTAAAAACTGTTCAACGTCACTAATAATTAGGGAAATGCAAATTAAGACCACTCTAAGATATCATCTCATTCCGATAAGACTGGGCAGGATCAAGAAAACAAAGGATATCAAGTGCTGGAGAGGTTGTGGGGAAAGGGGAACACTCATTCATTGCTGGTGGGAATGTAAACTTGTTCAGCCACTATGGAAAGCAGTTTGGAGAACCTTTAGAAGACTCAAAATGAGCTTGCCATTTGACCCAGTCATACCGCTCATGGGCATATGCCCACAAGACTTATCTTACTGCAGAAATACATGCACAGCTATATTTATTGCAGCTCTGTTCACAGTAGCAAAAAGCTGGAACCAACTCAAATGCCCCTCAACTGACGGGTGTATAGAGAAAATGTGGTACATGTACACAATGGAGTTCTATGCAGTGGTATAGAAAGACAACATCGTGAACTTTGCAGGTAAATGGATGGAGCTAGAAGACATTATATTAAATGAAGTAACACAGTCCCAGAAAAACAAACGATGAATGGTATCCCTCATAAGTGGATGCTAGCATCAATAACCCAATTTTAAATATTTCTTGTGGAGAGGGATGCATATTAAAAGAACCACAACAGAAAGACTTCATCAGAAAACTGATTGAAATGGTGAGTCAGGAGGGGTGGGAGGGGAGGGAGAGGGACACGAGTGTATACTCGATTTAAGCCCATCTTTTTCATAAGGAGGTTGATTTGTCAGAGGTCCTATCAGAGCCTGTATTTTCCCGATTTTTTTCTTCAAAATTTCTTCTTCAAAAATGGGTGTATTGTGAAGACAAAGGGATGGTTCAATGTTTCCTAAGGTAAGTTGTTCAGCAGTCAAGGACTTGAGGACTGAGTTTTGGTTCATTATAGGTCACTGCTCAACCCTCATGGGGTCATTAGAATCCCATTTGAGACAGGGAGTTAGGGGAGCAGTGACCCTTAGAATTGGGGGTGAAGGGCCTGGTAAGTAAAGGGATTGTCGTGCCTGAGAACCCACTCCAATCCTTGAATATGACATCCTCCAATAGGTTGCTATCCTCTGTGGTGAGGACGGCACCCATACTGAATAAGATGTCCCTTCCCCAGAGGGTGTGGGGGATGTTGGCAATGAGGGGCTTGATGGTCCCAGAATTACCATCAAAATCTTCCCAAACCACCTCATTGAGGGTTTGTTTTGTGGGTTGCTGCCCACCAACCCCTTTGAAGGGGTCCCAGGTGTAAACCTCCAAGTGGAGAAAGGGGCAACGTCATTGGAGGTGGTAATGGTGATGTTGGGCTCCAGTGTCCATGATCCCTGTAATGGGGGAGCCGTCCAATTTAATGGACATAAGGGGAAGTGGCCATAAATGGGCATAGTCCAGAGGACACGTCGGGGGACCCTCTTACTGGCAGGGCTGAGGGGTGCCCTGAAATGAGTTTAAAGGGCAGCTGCTGGGCTGGGGGGTGTCTACAATCCTTAGCCCAATGAAAGTCTTTCTTGCATTCGGGGCATGGTGCTTGTGCCCTAGTGGCAGGCCAGGGCAATAGCGTCACAGTTGGCCCACTTTCCACAGACCCAGCAGGTAGGTGGTTTGGAGGGATCCTGGTGGAGGTACAGTGCCTGGATGGATGCAGTCAAGGCCTTGAAGGGGGCTGTCACTGGGTTGAGGTTGTGAGTGGCAATGATCCATTTATGGAGATCCTCATTGTGCATTGGGGCGACTGTGTTGTGGCATGGAAAGTTCATGCCTTCCCAGGCAAGTTCCTTAATCAGGGCATCATGCACTGGACTTGTGAGAGTGCAGCAGTCAACTGCCACCATGACCCTGGTGAGGAAGTCTGAGAAATGTTCCCCAGCACGTTGTACCATGTTACAAAAATAGGAGTCAAGTTTCTGAGGAGTACAGGATGTAAGAATCTGAAGGGCCATCTCTTTGATTTGATCAGAATATTGTGGGACACCAATAAGGGACTGACTCACAGGATCAGTAAAGTTGTTATGGCCAGTAAGCATGTCTAAGGAAATAGGAAGTTGATATTGAATGTTAGTATGGGTTTGGCCTTCAGCCATGTTGTCATACACAGCCTTTCACTGAAGAAAGGCTTGGGGGGGGGTCAAGGCAGGCTTTGAGTAGAGTATGCGAGTCATAATGTGTTTGGAGATTAATAGCCCACTGAGTGAAGACCTGTTCCAAGTAACAGATGAGGGAAAGGTCAGGCAGTGGGTTGGGGACCCAAGGTTGGATGGCAGCATTAGGGCCAACGTTGACCAGGAAGGCATGCAGGGTAGGGTTAGTATGGTGAAAGGGGTTGTTAGAATGCAGAAGTTTGGAGCAGGCGGAGGGGGGTGGGGGGCAATGCGGGTATCCATCCAGTGGTATATAGGTGGCAGAGAGTGAGAGACCCTGGTGAGGGGGATGGATGGTGGGGGAGGTTGGCTGTAGGGTTTGGTGGTGGGTCTGGGGGACAACCTCCACACAAGCTTTGAAGTTGTGCACACAGAGCAGGTCAATTTTTCTTCAGTATTTTTGTGGCAAGCAGAGTTATGCTCATTAAGGATTTCCTCAGCTGAGGAGCCCTTAAGGCCAGCAATAATGGCCAGGAGGATCAGGACAAAAGGAGCAGGGGGGAAGGTTCCAGACAAAACCTCATGCTTACAGAAAAGTTAAAGGACCCTCATCCAGATAGAGGGGTGCCAAATGTTTTCATGAGTGATCCAAGGGGCAATGCAAATGGCCTTCTTTCAAAATGAATCCAAGTCTTGGGATTTAACTTTAAGGCCATGAGTCTGGAGGAGAGCCTTAAGGGCAGCCATCTGTGGCTCCCAAACATGGGGAGGAATATTACCCATGAGAACAGGAAATGGGAAGGAAAGCTAGACAGACAGAGAGTATGTGTCAGATCCAAAATGTCATGTGCGTAGATGGTGTGGTGGTTTGAATGAGAGTCTCCCCCCATAGGCTTTAAGTATGCATACATTTTTGCCTCCAGTTGGTGGCACTGTTCTTGGAGGTCTTAGAAGGTGTGGCTGTGCTGGAAGAAGTACGTTATTGGGGGGCAGGCTTAGTGAGTTTAACAAGCCTTGTGGTGTCCAGACCCTCTCTCTCTCTCTCTCTCTCTCTGCTTCCTGTGCTCATTGGGAGTTGTGAACCTCGGCTTGCTGTTCCAGCTCCAGCCACCATGCCTCCCACCACAATGGACTCTAATTCCCTGGAACTGTCAATCGTCAATCATAAGCTCAAATAAACTCTTCCTTTTATAAGTTCCCTTGCTCATGGTGGTTTTATCACAGCAACAGAAAAGTGACTAATACAGCTGGGAAGATTTAAGGGCCATTACCACCTTGGTGTTGTGCCTGCAAGGTACTTTGGATCAGTGTCCCCACAGGTGGGTTGAGACAGGTTCCAAGTCCCATGTGGATTAGCTCTTATGTGGACTAGCCGGGATGAACCAACAAAGCAGCAGCAATGCAAGAATGTACCTTCCTAACCAAGAGCAAACACACAGAGAACGAAAGTAGAGAAAAGAAAGAAGGTGGGTAGGGACCGGGTGCTCACCCTTGCACAACCAAAAGAATGAAACACAAAAGGGGGCCTACTCACCGATCAAAGAATGGGGTGTCTCGCCAGCATTGGTGGGTCAAAAAAACCACGTTGGGTGCCAGATATTGTCAATACCCCTGTCCTGCTGGGGAACTTCATGGCTGACTATGAACAAATGGGCTGAGAGGCACAGAGTCAACATGCAGACACTGGGAGTTTGGTGAGAGCAGACAGATGGAAAGTGGCTGCACATCCGTTTATTGGGTGAGGGTTACAGTATATATGCTGTTTGTTCCATTTTTTCTTCAGACATGGTCATTGTGTCACTCTCTCATTGGCCCAGGTCAGTAACTCAGCTGTTCCTAGTGTTATCTCCTGGGAATGGGTTAACATAGCAGTAAACTCACTGCTGCACAGGCTCGTGATAGCGCAGGCATCATGATAGCTCTCCACATTTCCACCCTTTTAGCTATATTTGATGAGGTAGACGGAGTGGGAGCCTGGGTACAAATCCCAGACCTTGTTGACCCTGCCTCTGACATTCTGACATTTGACTGTGCCTGTCATAGGTTGTCCTGATTAGCAGGATCCTACCCATCATTGACTACCCAACCACTGAGGGAAGAGGCCAGGAGGAGTAACGCCAAGGGAAATGATGGAGGAGAGCCAGACACAAATCACCTCATCAGGAGGGGTGTATGTAGAGTCTCTGTTAACAAGTGCTAAGAGGACCTGGGCTGTGGTCTTGTTGATGTGGCATTGTCCATGGGTGAAATGGACTTGCATCTTTTTTCAGTCTTTTTTAAAAAAATTTTTTTATTAATTTTTTTTATTTATTTCTGTATGTGTATGAATGTACTGTCTGCATGCAAGTCTGTGCACCCGTGTCGTGCAATGCCGCGGAGGTCAGAAGAGGGTGTCGGACTCCCCTGGAACTGGAGTTCTCCTGGAATTGGAGTTTCAGACGGTTCTCGGCCACCATGTGGGTGCTGGGGATCGAACCCGGGTCCTCTGCAAGAGCGGTCAGCGCTCTTAACCGCTAGGCCATCTCTCCAGTCTTTTTAAAGTTTCTCGATGCAAAGGTTTATTGTTTTGGGCTGCAGTTTACTATTTCATTCAGTTCTTTGACACAGTCCTTTTGTTGTTGTTCCTTCCAATTTTTATTGCTCCAACATATGCATATGTGTTCTTCACACATATACCAAAATTAGGATGTCTAAAAGTAAACTGTATGCTAATTCCAAAAAATGTTTAGGAATTGTATTGTTTCTGTAGCTTGCTTGTTTTCTGTTCAAGATTGGAAACTAAATTGATGCATGTTTCAGGTTCTTTAATGGATAGTATACTGGTCTTTATGACAGTGAGACATGTTAGTATGTAGGCGGATCAGGTTAGTAAGAGGTATGGTCTGTTTGAAACATATTAATCACAAATGGGGTTTATGCTAGGGAATCTAGATTGCCTGTGTTCTCTCTAGTCTAGAGATCTGAGGCAGATAAATTAGATCCTGACTGGCTCCCAGCTTGTCAGGGAATGGGGTAGGGATGGGTGAGAAGTATAGAGTAGAGAAATGTTAGCAGGATCTGACTTGCCATAGTCACAGCTGGGCAGGTCTCTCTGCTGGTCAGAAGCCAGGGGGAATTGGGAGAATAGCACCCCACGTGGGACTTAGCAATCTTTGATAGAATGTTTATCTAGTCTGTGTTAGGAAGTTATTCCAGAAATAGCCTATAGAAATTTTCACAAATTATAATAATTTCACATTTTCAATTAGTCAGAAAATAAATTGAGAAACAAAATTAAACTATTATATGTGTTTGCTATAGAGTAGGCTGGGGGAAGAATGAGGAGAGAGAGAGAGAGAGAGAGAGAGAGAGAGAGAGAGAGAGAGAGAGAGAGAGAGAGAAGCAAATAAGAAATACAATGAAGAAGAGTAGAGAAAGACATATTACCAGTACATGAGGAAAGAGAAGTTATTTCACTTTATGTTTTTCAAATGGTAAAATGATATTAGGAAAAAGATGAGTAAGTTTATAATTAAATGACATGGATGTATAACAGTGAGAGAAGATTATCCATAAATACATGAACATACATATTTCTACATCTTTTTAAAGAAATTAAATGTTGCTTTAAAAAGGACAATGGAGTCTCCAGAAGACAGTTGTATTATACATAACTATAGGGTGGAATCAAGGCACAGATTTCATCAAATTCACCCATGTTGTTTTGGGTGACTATATATGATTAACTTGGGAAGCAAACTTAATTTTTGCTTTAAATCATCTTAAAGAGAATGCTACAAGGTGATACTGTACAACAGAGAAATTATAGAGAACATTTGTATGTGCCAATCCCAAAGTTATTGCTCTAGAGATTTTGTGTAAAACAAATGTGGACAACAGCAAATTATATCTACATTTAACTCAGATGCATTACCGTTTTTATCAGAGTCTGTAAACCAATGTTGTTTAATATACACATATTTACTTTTACTAAGTCCTAAAACACCATGTATCCTGTAGACAGTGTCTAGGTGAAACTGAGTACTTGCTGAACTCACATCAATTAAATATGCCTTGATTGAATACAACTGTCTTCTGGAGACTCATGGGTTAAAAAAAAAGGGGGGGGGGTACAGACAGACATGAAACCTTCTAGTCAAAAACCTTGCAATTCAAATCTTAAAACTAACTATGGGAAAAGATTTGTTTGTTCCAACAGGACAAAATGTCACCAACTTAACGGCTGAGAAAGAAAAGATACAGCTTTGCATTGAGTAGGATGTACCAAAAAGTGGCAACTGAAAGGTTGACCCATCTGAACACTGAAAGGAAGAAAAGCCTCAGATTGCCATAAACATCGAACCCTTCTGTGGATCCTACATGTAACAACTATCTATAATGAGTCCTAATGAAACTTATACCTTCTAGGTGCAACAAAGGTTTTGATATGACTTTCTTGCCTCCCCCCCCATAGAACAAGGAGAAATATGACGATGATGATGTCATTTTCCAACTGTAAATTGGAGACAACTATTATAGAGGTAATCTCTTATAAAACCGGTAAAAATGCCTTCTTTAATTGACTAATAGACATAAGAACTGTGAAAAGGATTATACTCTGTTCAGAACCAAATATAATACTAAAGTCCTTGGGCTATGCACTTAGGCAAAGTATATTAATGCAGGAGCTCTGACATCAGCAACGGATTGTTCTACCAGGGGGATGTTGGCCAGGGGATCCAAGGCCCCACAAAAGGTAAGGGCTCCTTGCCCCTAAGTTGGGATACCTGCAGGAGGAGAGGCGATAAGACCCTGCTGCCGAAGACCTGACGTTAACATGGGAGGGATGTATTGAGACCGCACATGCAAGGGTACAGATGGCCTCTGGAATGCCAGAGAGTGTTCCCAAAGGCCACTAAACCAATAAAGCAAATACGGGTCTCCCTGAGTCAAGCAAGACTCCACCATCAGCACCAGCTACACTTCACCTGCCTGGAAATACTGTGCAGCAGAGGCAGCCATGTGCCTGTATATCCCAAATCTAATTGGCTGTTGGCTCTCTCCTTGGAGGAATAACCCATGGCTGATGCCACAAGCCTACATCCTCTACAGGTTAGGAGATGTCATAAGCCACAGTAAGACCCTGTTATATTTATCAGGGGGTAAAAATGTAATTCATGAATTAACATATCATCCAAACATATGTGTCTATGCCAAAGTAACCTACCATAACTATTAGTGCTGCTTAAATACCTATATATCTAATTGCTTGTGCTTCATTAGTAGGATCGAAAGGTTACTCCTGAACAAACTGTCAGCCCATGAAAGGAAACAGCCAGAATTGACCAGAATCCAAGTCAACAGCTCCAGAGAGAGAGGACAGTTTTACTTCTCATCCACCTGTGCCCCTTTTCTAAGCCTAGGGAACAATCTGCAGAAGAGGGGGCATGGTAGAATGTAAAGGCTGCGATTGGGGTGAATGGTGAAACTACAGCGATGTAGTCTGGACACTCATTTGATCAACTTGATTGAACAAACAACCTGTCAACCTCCACTGAATGGTGGGACTGTGGGGGTTTGGGCACAACAGTCTATAGATTGGTTTTGCACGAAGGATGCTTATACTCATGGATTATCACTTATAGCTAAAAAATGAAACAAAAAAACCTGAAAGATGCAGGACAGTTATGGCAGAATACATGATCTGGGATGGGGTGGGGGTGGGGGGGAAGGGAAAGGGAAATATGCCTGATCTGAATTGGAAAATGATGTATAAAATGCACAAACCATCAATAAAAATTAAATTAAAAAAAAAAAAAAAGGACAATGGAGGCTCCTTCAAAGGCATTCATTGTTTGTTTTTTTTTCAAAAGAAATAGATTCACAAATTTTCTTAGTAGTCAAATAATATTTTTTTGTCTTTTCGAGACAGGGTCTTCCTGTATCCCCAGCTGTCCTGGAACTCGCTTTGTAGATCAGGCTGGCCTTGAACTCACAAAGATTCCCTTACCTCTGCCTCCTGAGTGCTAGGATTAAAGGCATGTGCCACCATGCCCGGCTAGAAGTCAAATTATTAATAGATAAATAATCACAATGACTAAATAGATTACTATGTACTGTGGAGAATTAGTGCAATATTAAAAACACAGAAGAATCCCAGAATCATGGTTAACAAAGACAGAATCTCACAAACTTCCATGCTATGATAACACAGACATTAAAAAAGGCTCTTCAGGTTATTAAGGTTCCTGACACTTATTCTAGTAGGAATTGAAAAGGAATATGATATAATCTCCATGTTGATGTATACCACAGAATACATGCTGCATCTTGTATATTAAAATGTATTTGAAAATGTACATTTTATGTACACATACCATTTAAGTAAAGATATTTTAAAATGAAATCATTACATATTATACAAACTGTTGCTCTAATATATCATGTCTTGCTTTTATTCATTTCAAATGCAACTTTTAAAAAAATCAGTAATATATTGCTCCACTGTATAGAATAATTAACAATAGTTATCCAATAAAATGTAGGATCATTTCTCTGAAACATAAATACACTCATATATCTACATTTGCAAAAGGTTCAGGATATTATTAAATTTAACGTTTCCTACCACAGGAATCATTTCCAGAAACAAGTTACAATTATTTAAACTAAACTCTTATTTTCCAGAAGTATTTACTTGTATGTAAAATTTCTACAATTTCCTAAAGCATAAATGCATGTCAAGTGAGAAATGCACAAGCTGCCAGAAACACAATGTACTGAAACACACCATGAAATATGGTTGTGAAATTACAACCCGGCAAAGAGAGGGCTAAGTTAATTATCCCTATCTTCGTGGAAATAAATAATGGAAAACTATACCACCTAAAGACAGTAGATGTCTTTAAATCATTAATGAATGTGGGAGTTTGCAAATAGAACACTTCAATTTGGATGAACCAACTACTCTGAAATGCCAAATCTTTTTTATCCACACATCAAATGTATTACTTTAGGTATTCTTTCCCTTGTGGATATTTCAGTTCAGGGTAGAAAACTTGAATTATTGATTAGATCACCATGAGGCTGTCATTTACAATACTATCTACTACAGATAAACTACCCCACTGCAGCAGAAGAGCTCCACATCTCATCTTTAGTGCTATCAGAACACAGTGCACTTCGGAACCACACTGCACTCAACCTCAAAGATTTATGAGCTTCCAACACCAATGCAGCATTGTATATCCATTGTCATGGGACATGAATCAGCCTGTCAACATCATTTATTTGGACTGGCACTGGCATTGATCCACAGGTGAATAATAGGCACCCCTAAGGTTAAGACACAGTATGAAGCACACATTTTCAGTTTCAAAGGGTGATCATTATATAACACTTGGAGAGAAAAGTGAAAAGTGTCTAAAATTAAACAAGTTTTCAACATTTTAAAATAAGCAAGCATAATTTTGGGCCACCAAACTTGCCATATTTTGCCTAAATTCATGCTATAGAATGTTAGGCTTACTTTACCCTAACATTCTTTTGCTTCATTCAATATTAAGATATTTGTTAAAGTACAGGTGCTTTTATTAAATGAAAATGCTTGTGCATAGATATAGTGAAGAGTAAGTTGTTATATTATAGGACTAAAAGTAAAAGTAAATATTATTTTATATTTTAAGAAATGTTTAATATTAATATGTATGGTTCTGAATAAGAGATAGCTTCTTTGTATTTTTATTCAGTCCTCGCAATTTAATTTAAATTATATTTGGAATTGTTAAGTATTGCTGAATTGTTGGAGTAAAGTCTCATGGTTTTGAAAAGTATCATTCGTAAACAAATGCAAAAAAGTTATGTACATACAGATTATGTAATTGAAATTGTAAATTAATGCAATTTTAGGAACAAGTTATTTGAATGGAATGGGAAACATGAATCATAGGATGTAAAACTCAAAAAGGTTAAACTGAAGGATTAAATATAGTTAAAACAAATCCTGGATTTTCAACACCTACATGAATAATTTTATTTTAGTAAATTTGGTGCATAACCCCATACTGAAAGGCATTTAAGGACACAAATTTGACTCATTAGGCATATGTATATGAAATCAAGTGAGGGGTCGTAAGGGAAGACACAGATAAGGGGCATAAATATGATCTCAATATATTTTATAAAATTCACAAAAATACAATAAAAATTCAAAAAAGTACACAAGCGAATATTCAAGACATATCACCCATAAAAGTGATTTATTTCCTATTTTATTTTTTTGTACACTGGACTTCACTGATGGAGATTGATAAAGTAGGATTCAATAAGACGCCCTTGTCTTTATTCAGGGTGTTTGAATAAAAAATTTGCAGATGTAAGATTCATAGTATGTTGCTGACCAAGTTGGAACACAGGCTCCAAGGAGACTTCTTTTTACACTTTCTAGGGCTGTGATCTAAAGGCCCTTACTCCTTAAGAAGCCATATTGGTAACAAGATTCCTCACTCTGTTGGTAATAGCCAAACTCATGATCATAATAGAAAGGCAGTTCAGCAAATTGGCCATTAAAAGCAATATTATCAAAAGTGGAAAGATGGACTTGACTTTTAATAATTGTAGTAGTTACCTCAGTCCACAATGGAGCCCAGGATATTCTTCAGCAGGATTTGTCATGTTTTGCCACATTCCTAATGTCATATTCTATAGATGTCTTGATTTTGCAAGTCACATACCTAACTAATGTATATTGACAATAAATACTATCACTGGAAGATGGTTAATGATTAGATGCTATTCAGCTTGTGGATGACCTTGCCCACATTCTTGATAAGATCAATGGGTATAAGCATGATACAGTAGGTAACTCAAAGGCTATCATATCAGTTTCTGGTAAAGACATCTGCTGTTATTCAAGTAGCAGACATGGTATTGATGGGTCATGAGTCACTTTTGCCAAAGTTGTTATGAATAATATGGGTCAGAGGACAAGCTTTTAGTAGTACATTGTTGACTCAATTTACTAATGGCTCATGCCTATTATAAACATGAGGGCAACAGTAAAGGTACAGTGGTAAGAGTTCTTTGACTGCAACGTTCAATTGAACCCTGGACATTTCCACACTATTCAAAACACCAGTGGGCTATACAACATATTCATCACAAGCATCACACCACTGGATATGGGCATGAGCTGCCTACTAGAAGACAAAATGGGCTTAATAGTCATGAAAATCTTTGAGCTCTTGCTTTGCCATTGAATTAGCCAGTGGAATTATACTGCCTAATATAGAACAAATAGTCAGAGGTAATGAAGGGGATGTTCATGAAGATAACATCCAGTTTCCCAGGATTGAAAGTAGCCCTGAGCCAGGTACATAATACTATAGCTAAATCTGCTTACTGTAGCTTTTAGTATGGTGTCTCAGGAACACAGCTGGTGATAAATGAGGAGATTCTTTCCAGGGGAGAAATTTCAGAAAATATGCAATTTACAGCAAAGAAATTCTTTGGTGTAAAATGTAATATTTAAAGAAAGAAAGTACCATTAATAAAATACTTTTAATAAATCCTAAAATGTATCCTATGTAGACAAAGAAAGCACATAGATATACAACTGCTTTTAGAACACAGAAAATAGTCAACCAACAATTTTAATCATTAAATTGAAAAAAAAAATCAGAAGTGGAATATTATATTTATCTGTTAGACTATTCTTATTAAAACATTATTTATATACCATTTTATTGAGAAAGTACCTCCCAAGTAATTGTCATATTGTTTTAGCATTGTTACTAATAGCAAAATCAGAAGCAAGCATAATACAAAATTTTATGCATATACTTGGAATAAGAGTTAGATAAACTTTATTTCATGCCTTCAAATAAAAGCTTTTGTAATACAAAATGTGTTCCATTTCTAAAATATTCCCATACCATTTGATGTCCAACATGTTATAAAATTTGTTAGTTATTTTTATTGAATTTTTTATGTTTCATACATAATTTTTCAATAAGTCTTAATTGCCTTTATACCTGTTTCTCCCTAGGCACTGTTCTGCAATACCCCCCACCCCAGGAATTTACACACTCTGTCATTTGTGCTAGGGTCCATTGAGCCAAACTGTTCTCCCTGCCCACTTCTCAAAAGCAATTCATTCCCAGAGCCCTGCTCAGCTTATCTGAAATCTCTTTCTTAAAGGAGGTCAGGTCTTCCTCACCCAACACCAGCTGCTGCCAATATTTTCCTCTGGTAAATTCAGCTTGCATAGGTCTTGTGCATCCTGATACCAATGTTACAGTTTCATATGTACAGAGTCCCTGGAACTTATAGGATTCATTTCTGCTTGGTTTTGCACCACCTCCCTGACTCTTGCAATCGTTTCGCCCCATCTTCCACAATGTTCCCTGACTCCTGGGTGGATGAAGTTGAATATAGTTGACCTGTCCATGGAACCACACTCTGTAGAATCCTAACATTCATGGTTTGGCCATTCATGAACGTTTGAGTTCCTGGTTTCATTTTATAATGAACTTCAATAGATGTAAGGCATATCGTTCAAAGATAAGTGTTCTAGTATTTTAAGTATCACTGTTATTATTATCATCACATAATTTTATTATACAACATTTTATTGTAGCTAATTTGTGCTATTCATATTTATTAATAACAAACAAGTTTAAAAGTATATGAAATGTTTTCCATAATGGGTTTTCAAATAAGCACAATTTTTCCAAAATTCTAATGATAGTGAAAGGACAAAAGTGCTAGATATTCTGAAGAAGGGATAGTAAGTAAGTGGAGTAAGCATTGGAGAGAGAAAAATAGCAACATTAGAGAAGAAATATACAAGCACTACAAAAGTCTTAATTTGTCTTAGCTTTATGTTTTATCTCTGATTACATCTAGTACAGAAGCTAAGGGTTTGGCAAGGGTACTTGCAGAACTATTTTCCTTTTATAAGATTAGCAAAAACCTCTTAAACTGAAGAAACATTATTTCTACTTTCTGTGAAGAAAATTTATGTGATATAAGGGTGCACATGCAGACTACTAGATTGTCAATGATATCCTCCTTGCAGCATCACAGATATTTCCTACTCAAAAAGTAAGACTCCATATAATTTCATTTTACAATAATCACTAAATATTAGGAAATAAGCTGAATATGTGGAAACAAGATGAAAAATTTAGAATATGGAACATTCCATTGATCATTAAAGGGACATTTCCCAATATTAATGTCATGAAATGTTCATGAATGAGAGAGTGATAAGACATTAATGTTCTAATATGTTAATAAACACAAAACAATGAAACAGTTAAGTAGAATTTGTGTCATTTGTGAGGACTTTGTTTGCTGGTTAAAAAATCTTCCAGACTGCTGGGAACTTACTAAGATGAACTTTGACACAGTGATGACAGCATGCAAAAGACTCAGGCAAACACAATCAGAGAGAAACCAACATAGAGAGAGTGAAATGGGCAAGAGGAACCAACTGTAGTTGAGGAACTAATCGAACTGATCAGTCTTGGGTGAGGTATCGAACTGATCAGTACTGGGTGAGGTATCGAACTGATCAGTCCTGGGTGCGGTAGATTTGATCTTTAAGTGAGTGATAATGGATAGGCTTAACAGGCTCAGGTGGCTGAACTTAGACTGAGGAATGTCTGGGTACATACACTCGTCTTGACAGAACTTAAGTCGCAGATGGCATGAAATCCTGTGAGCGGGCTATGGGGTTGCAGATATTGGAAGGTGTCCAAATAAAATTAAGGTATATTAAATGCACAAAAATCCCTCAAAAAATGTATGCTGAAAACCTAAGGAATAAAAATATCTTACATATAAAAAAAACATTAGAAAAAAATCATCAGGATAAATAACTGAATGTGGATAGATGAAAAATAATAAGGTTATTTTATTTTCTAAATTGTAATGATTATATTATGATAATAGAACAGTAGGAGAGAGTTTGACATTTTAAAGTACATTGAATATTTGTGGATGAATTGTCATGGCCTTTCTGACATAGGAATGGATAATTACAGAATCTAGATAGAAGGTACAAGAATGCTTACTGTACAATGATCTTAAGTTTTATGCTTGCTGAAATTAACATGATCAGTTATGAAATAGGGATCACCAAATTTTAAGGTATAAATTATGAATTATGCAGAACTAATCCTTTGAAAAGGCCTGCAGAAAAAAATGTTACTTGATCAATTTAATCATATGACAGCAATGGTTGTATATATTTTTTTGAATCACAGTTTCTGAATAGAATAACATTTATACATTTTACTTTTAATGTTACAAACAAGGTTGTATTAGTCAGGGAAGAAACAGAAGTAACAGGACGAATATATATAGCTATATACAATTTATTGATTTGCTCACGTGACAGAGTTCAAGGAGTCCAACAGTAGCTGCACCACACTGGAAAGGCCGAGAGAATCCAGGGAACTGCTCAGTCCGCAAGGCTGGATGTCTCAGTAGTCCCAGTCTAGTGCTGAAGGCCCGAATGGATTCCAGGAGATCTGCTGGTCTCAGTACATCCAAAAGGTTGATCACAGCAGCAAGACAAACTCACCAGATGAGAGAGGCAAGCCGCAGGAGAAAAGGGACCAGCTCCTTCTGCCATGGCCTTTTATACTGCCTGCCAGCAGAAGGTAACACCCACATTTGGGGTGGGCCATCCGGGTTGAAGTGGTCCAATCCAAACATCCCTTTTCTCTTATTTGTTCCTTAGTCCAGTCAAGTTGACACACAGGATTAACCATCACAAAGGTATTTTGTACCTATTAAGTCAAAAGAATGATTGTAATTATTTGCATTTACTTGTAGATAAATCCATATGAAAGAACTATCTTTCTTGCTATTGATTTATACTCATATATTTAAGTTACCATAAATGCATTTTCTGATAAGTTAATAAGTAGACTCTTAAAAGAGTCATAAACAAAACCATCAGGCATAGACATAACAAAACAATGACCATCACCACCAACAGCACAGAATATTTCATAGCCACCATTAAATGAATACATTGGAGAAATTAACATTCAAAATAACAAAATGCTAATGGATATTATACCTATTTAGATTTGTCTTTTTTTTTCATCTTGAATATGTGGCTAGAAAATATAGTAGAGTTATAAAAACAAATCATTCTATTGAATTATGAGCAATATGATCTTACATATTAATATGCAAAACAGATACAAACTTGCAGAAGTCTTGAGAAAACACAACACAGAACTCAAGAATTTACGGTCAAAATAAGCAGTGAATTTTAACAAACAGAAGTACAAATCATTATTAATTACCTTTTAATCCAAAGAACCTTTACCATGCTTGTGGGACAGTCATGGCCATTTTACCTCAGTGAAACTGGAAAATTTCAGGTAGAGAACAGCTTGAATAGCTGTGGGGAGGATGTCCCTTTTTCCTTTAGAGAGGTAACCACAAATGTCCATCTGAAGAATATCTGTGAGAATTGCCACAAACACTTTGTCAATATGTGAATAGATTCTTAAGAAATGACCCACTTAGTGATTTGTTACTTACACAGGCCTTTGTAGCACCATTCTGTTTAAGTTACTTGTGGATTTTCTTTTTTTTTTATTTCTGATTTTGATCTTTGATATTTATTATCAGTCAACAGATGTAGATATGAACTGCAATAATTAGACAAATCTCTCTCCATATATATATATACATATATATGTATATATATATATGTATATATACCATATATATGCATATATATATACATATATATATGTATATATATATAGTCTTACATAGAAAATCTTAGAAATATTGTCTTGCATAGAAAATCTTAGAAATATATCATAATAATAGCCTCCAAAGTGAAACAGCTTTAAATTTAACAAAATATATGCAATTTCTCTACACATGCTATTATAATACATTGATGAGAGAAATAAAATAACTTCAGGATGTGCCACACCTTAGACTAAAAAATTCATATTAAATAAATATCAATAATTCCTAAATTAACATGTTTAACAAAATCCTAACAGAGAGTTTTTCTGTCTATATATTCAAACTTCTGATATATCAGAAAAGCTAATTATGAAATTGAGAACTAAAGGTAAAGAAAATTGAAAGCCAAACTAATTGTTTTTTTTTCTTTTTTTTCTCTTTTTTTTTAGATGTTAATGCCTTTTTTTTTTTTTTTTCTCTCTCATTTTTATTGATGTTTGTGTATTCCATACATCATTTTCCAATTCATTCAGAGTAATATCCCTTCCCTCTTCCCCCCCCACCCCCTACCCATCCCAGATCATGCATTCTGCCATAACTTTTCTGGTCTTTCGTTGTTTTTTTTTTTTTTTTTAAACAGCAGTGAAACTACAACAATATAGACTGGACACTCATTTGATCAACTTGATTGAACATACAAGCCCCCCCCCCTCTGGATGGTGGGACCCATGAGCTGTGTGGGTTTGGGCACAACTGCTCGGAAATTGATTTTACATGAAGGATGCTTGTACTCACAGACTATCACTTGTGGATTTTCTTGAGCAGTTACATTTACAGAGAAAACAATTCTAGTGTCGCATACACTTCATAAACATTTGAGGAAACAGTTGAATCTGATTCTAGCCTCAGATTTCTGGTTATGATGATGAGCTGGAAGTTGTGAAAAGGTATGTGAAGAATGTTGTATTTTATTTGATGACTGTAATTAGAGATAGCTGGGTAGGAGTCCTGGTTCTATGAGGCTACAGAATCAGGATACCTTATCACCATTAATTAGCATATCACCAGGACAGGAGGCACACTGAAGTCAAGATCATGAACTTGTGTAGAATGTGTTCAGTTTTGTTTGTGGATCACTTTCTAAAGAACAATTATGAATAACACTAAATTTACCATGCATAAAGCTGAATTCCCATGCCTGTGATTTATTTAAAACATTTATCTTCCTTCAAATTATCTATAATTGTGTCGTATGAATTAATGGATACAGAAACATCCATGATTACATTTCTTTACAGTGCAGACAAGTATAAAAACTGTTTGCTTTTTGAACTCCACTATATTTACAACTTCTATTATGGTTAGTAAAACGTGATTTAGGAAATAGTAGATTCCATAATTCTAAACTTAATAATATGGCCATTAAAGAGTAAATAAAATGTGCTTAAACAAACATTACATGGAATTCATATAAAATTTAAAATGAAACTATCAATCAATCAATCATCTATTTATCATCTATCTATCTCTAGCTAGCTATCAATCATCTATTTATAATCTATCTATATCTATTTCTAGCTATCTATCATCTAATTATCATCTATCTATCCTTCTTTTATTCCAAAAGCAATGCATCATCTACTAAAACTATAAAGAAGGTAAAAATGGGAAGTAAGTCCCACTTCATCCCACCTTATGCTTCGCTGTTATTTTTCTCTGTGTTGATAAATAGAAATGCGTGTTTCAAAAGTATCATGATGGTCAACAATAAACGTGGAAGGTTTTAACAACTGTTCCCATTCCTAGTTACGAAGAAAATATTAGGGTAGACAAATGTAGTAGTCATTATCAAAGCCCAATACTCCATACTTAGCTGCAACATTGAAAACTTAGTGGCTACATTAGCTTATAATTGAAGTTTTTTGAGATCTCAGCAACTCATATTGGTGCAAACTTAATTTACATTTGCAATTGTTTTTCTGTGAAATCTGATTTATAACATCTTATTTGGAAACTAGAGAGATGGCACAGCAGTTAAAAGCACTGACTGAACTGGACGAGGACATGGGTTTGGTTCCCAGAACCCACAACTCTCTGATATTTCAGTTCCAGGGGATCTGACTCTCTGTTCTGACCTTCATGGGCACTGCATGGCATAGATGCACTTACACACATGCAGAGAATACACTCATACACATAAGAGAAAAACAATAAATAAAATATTTTAAAAGTCTTATTTTTTAGACTATTCCAACCTGAATCTTAAGGCAATTAAAATAGGTATATGTCAATGACTCTTAGTTTTATTGTTAGAATATAATGTAAGAAAGTAACAAAAAATAATTAAATGCATTTCACTCTCTGTACAAGATATCTTCACTTGCGGAGGTCAGAAGAGGGTGTCGGATTCCCCTGGAACTGGAGTTCTCCTGGAATTGGAGTTTCAGACGGTTCTCAGCCGCCATGTGGGTGCTGGGGATCGAACCCGGGTCCTCTGCAAGAGCGGTCAGCGCTCTTAACTGCTAGGCCTTTTGGGTTGGCCATGTCTGTGAGGATATTTTCTTGATTGATGAGTGATGTGGGAGTGCTCTGCCCACTGTCGGTGGTGCCACTTCAGGAAACATGATCTTGTGTTGAACAAGAAAGCAGGCTGAGCATAGGCCAGGGAAGCAGGCCAATAACCAGTGTTTTCCCATGGTCTGTGAGTCAGCTCCTGCCTCCATGTTACTTCTTGCCCTGGCTTACCTTAGTGATGAACTCTGACCTGGGAAATTCCAGATAAAATAAACCCTTTCAGTCTCAGGATGGTGTCTGTGAATGCTTTATCACAGCAATTGAAAACAAACCATAAAACTCTCTGTTAAAAAAAGAGAGAAATCCGGTGTGCACCCCTCTCACTGTGACTTCTAGTAGGTATACAGAAGTGAAAGCATCATTTTTGTTTTCATGATAAATGGTTGTATGGATGAAAGAGACATATTTGCTGCCTATTTTATAGCTCAGCTTGAGTCATTTTTCTGAAACCAGTATTTCATAAAAATCATAAATCAAGATTTTTTAATTATTAATATAATATTTTATTGGCATTTTGTGTATTTCATGCATCATTTTTCAGTTCAATTTAGACATATTCCGCTTTCCTTTCCTCCAACCCCATCTTAGTTCTTGAGTTTTGCCATAAATGTCCTGTATCTTTCTCTAAGTCTTTTCAACATTTTCCTCTGCAAAGGTTTGTTGTTTTGAGCAGAATTTAACTATTTCATTCTTTTCTTTGACCCAGTCCTTATGTTGTTGTGGTTCACTCCCAATTGGATTGCTCCAAAATATGCCTATATAAATATCATATATGTACCAGAATGGTGTCCTCCAGGAATAAACTGTATGTTTCCTCCTATATAAGTTTAGAAATGGACATTTTCCCTTTAATTTTATATTACTCTAAAATATGAATATATACCTTCTACCCACATAGATTAATTAGCAGGTCTGAAAGTAAGTGGAAAGATAATTCTAGGGCTCGTTAAGAGAGTCACATTATAACATCATAGTTGCTTTCAGATAAAAAGAAATATACAATAACATTGCTCAGTTTGCCTTTCAACTGGGGGATTTGGAACTAACATCCATAAATGAAGGAAACCATTCCCCCTTTGGTTTTTGGGGGGACTATGTTACTTCACTTAGCATAATGGCTTTGAGTTCCATCTATTTACCTACAAAGTTCATGATGTCATTTTTCTTTACTGCTGCATAGAACTCCAATGTGGAGATATACTACATTTTTGTTATCCGCTCCTAAGTTGAGGGGCATTTGGGTTGGTTCCAGCTCTTGGCTATTGTGAAGAGAGATGCAATAAGCATAGATGTGCATGTATTATTTGCAGTTGGATAAGTCTCATTCGTGTATACTCAGGAGTGGTATGACTGAGTCAGGTGGTAATCTCATTTTTACTCTTTTAAGGATTCTCCACACTGCTTTCAACAGGGTTGTATGAGTTTACATTCCCACCAGCAGTGGATGAGTGTTCCCCTTTCCCCACAACCTCTCCAGAATTTAGTGTCTTTTGTTTTCTTGATCTTAACAGGTCTTCTCAGAGTGAGCCGATATCACAGAGTAGTTTTAATTTACATTTCCTTAATTATTAATGATGTTGAACACTATTTAAGATCTTTCTTAGCCATCTTTGCTTCCTCATTGGTGAAGTCTCTGTTCAGCTCTTTACTCCATCTTTTGAGTGAGTCATTTGTTTTCTTCTTTTCTTTTGAGTAGTTTATATATTCTGGGTGTTAATGCTCTGTCTGATATATCACTGGTGAAGGTTTCCTCCAACGCTGTGGGGCTTTCTCCTCACTTCCTTGATTGTTTCTTTCCTGTACAGATTCTTTTGAGTTTGAGGTCCCATGTGTCATCTGTGGACCTTATTTCCTGTGTAGCTGCTGTTTGATTTAGAAAGTGTTTTCCTACTCCTATGTTTTGTAGATTGTTGCAACCTTTTTCTTCTATCACCTTCAGAGTGTCAGGTTTCACGTTGAGATCCTTGATCCACTTGGAATTGATTTTTGTACAGGGTGAGAGGAAGGGGCTTAATTTTGTTCTACATATGGTGACCCAGTTTTGACAGCACCATTTTCTGAAGATGCTAGCTTTCCTGGAATGAGCTTTTTTAGCCCCTTTGTCAAATATAAGGGGTCTGAAATTGTATGAGCCCAAATTTGAATCTCCAATTTTTTCCATTGGTCAACAGGTCTGTTTTTGTGTGAGTACCAGGCTGTCTTTATGACCATAGCCCTTTAATATACCTTGAAGTATGGTGAGGTGATTCTCCCTGTATTGCATTTTTTGCTCAAGGTTACTTTAGCTATTCAGGGTCTTTTGTTTTTCCATATGAATATAAGAATTGTTTTCCCAAGTCTGTGAAGAAACTGATGGGGATTTTAATTGGGATTGTATTGAATCTGTACATTAATTTGGGTAGAATCAACGTTTTTACTACATTAAATTTTCCAATCCATGAGCATGGGAGGTTTTTTCCATCTTTTGATGCCATCTTCAATCTTCTTCTTCAGCAGTTTAAAATTTTGTTGTAGAGATATTTGGTGGCTTTGGTTAGGTTTTTTTTCCAGATATTTTTTTGAGGCTATTGTCAGTGGTATGGTCTCCTTATATTCCTTCTCCAGGTGCTTGTTGTTGATGTAAAGAAAGGCTACTGATTTTTGTAGGTTAATTTTGTATCCTGCCACTTTACTGAAACTCTTAATCATTTCTAGAAGGTCTGTGTGTGTGTGTGTGTGTGTGTGTGTGTGTGCGTGTGCGTGTGTAGTTTTTAGCATACCTCAGGTAAACTATCATATCATCTGTAAACAGGGATAGTTTGACTTCCTCCTCTCCAGTTAGTATTCCTTTAATTTTACTTTCTTTCCTTATTACCCTAGTGAGCATTTCAAGCACTATATTAAAGAAGAGTGGCAATAAGGGGCAGTCTTGCCAGGTTTCGGCCTTAAAGGGGAATGGTTCTAATTTTTCTCCATTTAGGATGATGTTGGCTGTGGATTTGTTGTTTATGGCTTTTATTACATTGAGGAATATTCCTGTCAGTCTAATTCCCTCTGGAACTTTAAACATAAAGGGATGCTAGATCTTGTCAAAGGCTTTTTCTGCATCAGTTGAGATGATTATGTGATTTTTGTCTTTCAGTCCATTTATGTGTTTTATGATATTTTTTGATTTAGGTATGTTGAACCACCTTGCATCCCTGGTATGAATCCAACTTGTCCATGATGGATGATCTTTTAGATGTGGGTCTGTATGTCATTTGCAAATATTTTGTTGAGAATTTTTGCATCTATATTCATTAATGAGATGGGTCTGTAGTTTTCTTTTTTGTTTGTGTCTTTGCCTGGTTTTCGTATTAGAGTGATGTGGGCTTCATAGAAGGACTTTAGGAGATTTCCCTTTGTTTTTATCCTTCTGAATAGTTTGAGTAGTAGTGTTTATAAGAACTCCTTAAGTATTTTATAGAATTCTGCTGTGAAGCCGTCTGGGCCTGGGCTTTTTCTGTTTGGGAGGATTATTTTTTATTGTATTACATCTTCAATTTCCTCAAATGTTATGGGTCTGTTTAAACTGTCAGTCTCTTCTTGATTAAGCATTGGTGGTTCCCAGGATTTCAAATATTTATCAATTTCTCTTAGGTTTTCAAACTTTGTATTGTATAGTTTTTTTTAGTATTCTTTTATGATTGTCTGGATCTTTACTTTATCTGTTGTGATGTTACCCTTTTCATCATGAATACTATTGATTTGGACTTGGTCTTTCTTTCTTTTGGTCAACTGTGCTAGAGGTCTGTCTATCTTGTTTATTTTTTCAAAGAATCAGCTTTTTGATTCATTGATTTTTGTATTGTTTTCATTGTTTCTATTTCATTGATTTCTGCTCTGATTTTTGTTATTTCTTCCTGTCTTTTGGGTTTAGGGTTCATTTCTTGCCATCTTTCATGTTGTTTTAGCTGCAGTGTTAGATCATTTATTTGTTCCCTTTCTGTTTTTGTTTGTTTGTTTGTTTGTTTTTTTATTTTGCTTTGTTTGTGGGCACTTAGGACTACTTTTAAAGTACCCCACAGGCTTTTTTATGTTGTTCTATCTTTTCGTTTATTTCCATGAATACTTTTTATTTAATTCTTTCCTTTTTCCCTGTCCCATTAATTATTAAGGAGTGTGTTGTTTAGTCTCCATGTAGCTAGTTGGGTTTATTCTGGTGTTAATATTGACCTTTATTGAACTATGGTCTGATAGAATGCATGAAACAATTTCAATCCTTTTATATTTGTTGAGGTTTCTTTTGTGTCCCAGTATGTGGTCAATTTTGGAGAATGTTCTGTGGGGTGCTGAGTAGAAAGTATATTCTCTGGTGTTTGGGTGGAATATTTTGTAGATGACCATGATGTCCATTTTTTGTATTGTATTGTTCAGTTCCAATGTCTGTTAATTTTTTGCCCAGTTGATCTGTCGAAAGTGCTCAGTGGAGAATTGAATTCCCTCATTATCAGTGTGCTGCAATTAATATGTGTCTTGACCTGGAGAATTATGTTTATATATTTCAGTGCCCCTGAGTTTTATGTATAAACATTTAGGATTGTGAAGTGAGCATCTATAAATCAAGATTGCTAACCATGTCAGGAGCTGAAATGCATGAGTTAATATATCAGATACAATGTATATGAATCTAACCTTCACCTTTAAAAATCATTTAAATTTTGTTTTTAAAAGATTATATTACTGTGAAAGAAAGGGATCCAGAAAGAAAGCCAACAGAGAGAGCCAAGATATTTTTTTATTTAATACATGCTAAGCTTAGTGAAACTGACATAGTTTCACTAATAACACAAATAACAGCAAATATTATCTGTTATCTTCAAGATTATATTCATGTTTTGTCTGTTCCCCAAATATATTTTTAATTTAAATGAATATAGTAAGAACCACATTTTTTAATGTCCTAATATCTCATGCTTGATATATCAATAGCTATATATCAAAAGTTTATACCATTGTTTTACACACATAACATGTTTTAAAATAATATTTTTATTGGTTCTTTGAGAGTTTTGTTCTATGTACTTTAGAATGCCTGATTAGAATATTTGAAAATTTTTATTGAATTTCTGTGCATTTGATACAATATATCTTGATCATATTTAAACCTCCATGCATTATGTCGTATATATTAATGCCTGTGTATTCGAGTCTGTGTCCCCAGATGTCCGATGCTATGATTTCACCCACTAGCTCCTGATTGATTCTCCTAGAATCACTCCCTTAAAGATAACTCTCCCTCACCCAGTGGTGATCAGTTGCTGAAATTTACTAGGCTAATGTTGAGGCCTCCTGAACTTTACTCACTTTTATGCTATGTTTTGTATGATTGAGGTTGCGTGTATCTTCTACATGCTGTAACTTCATGTGAGCAAGTTTTCAGCCATCTGAAAACATTTAACTTGTTGTCATCCACCGAAACCTTTCTAAAAATCTTTCCACAATTTTTGCAATGGTCCCTGAGTGCTGGAAAGCAGTTTTAATACAGGAGACCTGTCCAGAGAAAGACACTCTGCAGACTCTTATTCTATACATTTTGTTCAGTTCTGGCCTTCTGTGTAAATTGTGTTTTATTTCTTGAGGAAGCTTAGCTGGTGAGAGGAGAGAGATTCATTCTATTCCCTCTACCCCACTGTTCCACTGTGTTCTTCTTTTATTTATTTTTTTCGTATTTTTGAGACAGGGTTTCCCTTTAGTCCCAGCTGGCCTGGAGCTCGCTCTGTAGACCAGGCTGGCCTTCAGCTCACAGAGATCTGCTTGATTCTGCCTCCTGAGTGCTGAGATTAAAGGCATGTGCCACCACACCTGGCTCCACTGTGTTCTTTAACCCTTAAGTGTAGATGTTCCATTGGATACCTGGAACCCCAAAGAAACTTATTCTCTGTGTGATCAGTTGTGAAACAGAATAATAGTCTCAGATTGTTGCAAAAAACAACCTTCTTTGATGAGTGGCAAAAAGTATACTTGTATGTAAATATTAAGATACATATTTCTCACACAGTGAGTACATATGTCTAGGCATTGTACAGAGGTGTTTTTCTCTAGGATCTGTGACTTCTCCACCTATGTGCATTTAGTTCTGTTTACATGAGTTCCCTCCCACTGAGCAGGAGTTATGTCAATGAGATAGCTGTTGATAACTAACAAAATAAAAGTGCCACTCCTTCAGTAAGAAATAGTTGCTGCATAGGTAATCACTAAATTTATTATGCTTTATAGCTGGTTTGAACCATTGGTTGATCTCCTCACTTAGCATGGAATCCTCTAGTATCTTGAAAACTAGTTTTCCGGCAGGAGTCTTCGAGGTCAGTTCCAACTCCACTGCTCCAAGTCCTGGGTCTGAACTTTGTCATATCTTCAACAACAGGTTTTTATCTTCAAATTCTGGGAGGCAAACAAAGGCCTCTGTTAATTTGGTAGACTTTTGGACTAACCTGACTCATAGCTCAAAGGAAATGTTCTCCTGTCTGGCACTGTGTTTCTTGTTATACAGCCTTCTGCTATGAACACATATATTGTATATTTATGTTTCAGTAGAGTTTTGAACTGATAAATTTTCTGATGATTTTTCAAATTACCTAAACACTATTTATCTCCTTCCCCCTCCTTGTCTAACCTTCCATCCTTTCCCAGTTAAATACTCCCATTTTCCTCATTTTGACCTTGTTAATACCTGCCTTCTCTTTTCTCCCCTCTCTTGAAATTCTTCTCCCCCAATATTCTCATGGTATCTGTCCATTTTCCTCACTCCTGGATTATATCAGTATACATACTCACATCTAAGATTTTGGAGAGAAGGTCTACGAACAAGAGAGAACATAGATTGTTTGTTTTTCTTTTGCTGTTAATTCACTTAGTATCTAGTTCCATCCATTTACCTTCAAATTTCATTTCTTTTTTTTTTTTTCCACTGAGTTAAACTTCACTGTGTAAAGGTACCATATTTTCATTATCCATTCATCAGGTGAGGGGCATTTAGGATATTTCCTTTTTTGCTTTCTTTTTTTTTTTTTTTTATCTTTTTGAAACAGGGTTTCCCTTTCGTTTCAGCTGACCTGGAGCACACTATGTAGACCAGGCTTGCCTTGAACTCACAGAGATCCTCCTGCCTCTGCCTCCCGAGTGCTGGGATTAAAGGTGTAAGAAAAGAGCATCAACAAACGTGCATTCACAAATGTCTTTGCAGTGGAATAAGACATTTGGATATACACTGAGGAGGGTAGTATCGGGATTATATGGGAGATTTGTCTTTTAGTTTTTAAGACTTCTTCACATTTATTTCCACAGTGGTTGTACCAGTTTGGAATCCCGCCACTTGTGCATTAGGATTCTGCTTTTTCTGCTTCTTCCCAAGCATTTGGTGTCATTTGTTCTCTTGAACATAATCATTCTGATAAAGATTCAATCTTAAAGTGGTTTTGATTTGAATTTCCATAATTACTAAGGATGTTGAACATTTTTAAGGATTTTTTTCCTAAATATTTTTATTTATTCTTTTGAGAAGTCTCTATTCTGATCAATAACATAGTTTTTAATTAGTTAATTTGTTTACTTACTTCTTTGATGTGAGTTTTTCTATATTCTGAATTTTAATCATCTGTCAGATGTGTAGCTGGTGAAAAGGTTTTCCCAGTCTGGGAAATTCCTCTTTGTTCCATTGGTTGTTTCCTTAGCTGTACAAAAGTTTTTGTTTTCTTTTGGTTTTGGTTTTGTGGGGTTTTGCTTTTTTAGTTTAATGAGATACCATTGGCCAATTATTGATCTTAATTTCTGAGTAACTGATGACTTATTTATAATGTTCTTTCTTGCTCCTATATTTTTTAGGTTACTTCCTGTTTTCTTCTAACAGTTTCAGTGTTTCAGGTTTCACATTGACATCTTTGATTCACTTGGAGTTGGGAATGTTTCACTAAATTTAGAGTTCACTTTTGTAAATATTTTTTGTTTTGTTTCATAAGTAATCCAATACAGTTTGTATTCATTATCCACAATAGACTTTTAAATTCCTGTAACCCATGAATATCTGAGTATCTTGTACTTTGCTGGCTGCTGTGGCATGTATATTAGTTGGTTATGTTAATGCTAAAGCAATATTTTACAATTCCAACTTAGATTTTACTCTCTGCCTAGAAAAATTTGAAAAGTTATTAGATATAACAGCTTGGGAATATTTCAGTTACTTGTGCTTCCACATGTCTGGAATATTCATAGCATCAGAATGCATGTGCTGCTACAGGTTTTGAAGAATGTCATAGCATGTTATAGTCCTCAGTGCTGATCCTTCTCACGAGATTTTCATTTTACAAGTTTGCCTAAACTTTTTAATTGTCCCAAACCATTATTTCCTTTACAGGCAATCACAAGTTTAATGTTTCATGTGACATTTTTTTCTTAAAATTCACTCATAAAAATATATTCAACACAGCCAAGCTTTTAGTAATAGATGTTCAAGACAATTTTTTTTTTTTTTTTTTTTNTTTTTTTTGTAAATGGCGTCTGTCAGATCACCAGGCCTGTCTAACAGCAGTTCTCTGGGAATGGGAATTTCAATAAACTGCAGTCCTGTTCTAACCATCTAAATGTGATGAAACTTTTGTTTGCAGGTTATTGAATTTTGAGAAAATTGTAGAGAGAAGAAAGAGATGTGGAAATGCAGATAGTTAAATACTGCAGATTTACCTTTACTGTGAGGTCTGAAATTGATTTGGATAAGGGTTTTCTGAATTTCTGAAGGGTCTGGTTTATGTCTGGAGTTCTGGCACAGTTTAATTTCACATATGTGTGTGTTTGTGTGTGTGTGTGTGTGTGTGTGTGTGTGCTTGTGTTTCTGTGTCTGTGTGTTCATTTATCACTGAGAAGCTTACCTGTAATTTGTCTATGTATCATCTATCTTTGGACTCTGTAAAATCGAATGAGCTCATACTTGTGAAATCTGTTCACTTTTGTCTATTCAAGTTTAAATCAGAAGATAATAGAGTGGGAGCTGTTGAGAATAGTGCATTCACTGAATCTGAAAGTGTTTCCACTTAGTCCCAAACACAATTTATTACCGCCATTCCAAATTAATTTTCCTCTTTATTGTCCACTGGTAATATTATTTTCTAATTTTTTTTCTTGACTATCTGAAAACTTTGTGTTTTGTTCACTTATTTTGGATCATTAATGTTTTCTATTTAGCGAGACTATTGGGATATAGATAAAAATTTATTTGACTAATGTCCTGATTTCCAGAAATAACATTCCTTGTCCTCATTTTGTAATAGCTACTTAATTTCCCCCAAAGTAATCAGTATCAATTATCCTTTGTAACATTTCCCAAGGCTTCACATTGTCAATTAATTGTATTTTTTTCTAAAACCTTGTTTACCGACTTATGACATCAATAGCTGGCTATATATCAACATCCAATCTTCTAATAAAATTTTGTTGTAGATAATATAAAGTATTATATGAAGCACAAAATTTCCTGCATTTATAACTCTGAAATTTACCATGATTTGAGGAACAATTTATGGAGTTCAGTTAGGTAGTACAACATCCTATGCAAGTGGTCTAGCTTACTGTGCATAAAAAGGTCCATTATTTGTTTTCTTTTTTAATTACTGAACATGAATAATTTATGAGTCTTCAGGTTGCTGCTTCTGGAGATACATATAGTCAGTCCCATATATACAGTATGTTCTCTGAAGAGTCGTTTCCCATTTTCAAATGTGTGGTAAATGGTATATTGACTAGTTTATTATAACAAGCTCAAAAATCAATGTGCTGTTAAAGAATTTGAGCCCAGTTCCTTATGTAGTTCTCACAGAATACTATAGTGTATCTTTCAAAATTAATCAATGTGATGTAGCCAAATATGGTTTAAATTATCTCTGAGGCACAGTTAGATGGATGGTACATTTTTATTTGAGTTAGTAGAATGTACAGTATCTTTTTCTCAATTTGAGAGAAAATGTCCTGGGTTTTTGCATTAAATTACTATTATCTGGAAATTTACCATCAAATTGAATGTCCAAAGGGTGTCAAACCACATTACTTCTTAATAAATCATAAATGTACTCAAACTCGGGCTGTAATAAAGTGAATCACATAAGATACAGTGTCCCCACTTGGAACAGAAGAATCTGCTGTTAATATGGCTAAATCATATCACCAACAGTATTATGGTGGCTATGGGCAGGAACTGTTGTCTCTTTCAATGTGGCTTCTTTGGCTCCACATCAACATTGTCCTCTTTACATCTTCTTAGCTCAAGGTTTGCCTATTTTGTTCCCTATTGACAAAGGTCATAGGTTGTGAAATGTCTTCACAGGGTAAAATGCTCTTATTACCAGTCTTGTTGCAATAGTTATATCAAAATTTTTATCAGATGGTTAATTGAAAACAGTTCACTATTACTTCTACTGAATACCATAATTTCCTTTGAAATCAGAGAAAACACTTTTTTTTTTTTGTATGTGTATGAATGTATTGTTTGCATGCAGGTTTGTGCACCCATGTCGTGCAATGCCGCGGAGGTCAGAAGAGGGTCTCAGATTCCCCTGGAACTGGAGTTCTCCTGGAATTGGAGTTACAGACGGTTCTTAGCCGCCATGTGAGTGCTGGGGATCGAACCCGGGTCCTCTGCAAGAGCGTCGGTGCTCTTAACCGCTAGGCTATCTCTCCAGCCCCTCAGAGCAAACACTTTAATTATAGCATCTATTAATATTAAATCAGTTCTACAAACTATATGCACCATAATGAATTTAGAAACACTAGCATACTCCCCTAATTAAATATTAATTACTGTATTGCCTGAAGTTCATACTCTAGGTCATCCAGACTGTTATGAATGAAAAGGTTCTGGAAATATTTTCCACATGATTTCATCACAAGATGATCATGTCCAGAGAATTGTCCCCAGTCTCACACTCTAGAAATTGTTTTCTGTTTTTCTATGAATTCTAAAAGATTTTGTTTATTATTGTTATTTTACAAATGTGAGTATATTTCCTGCATATATATCAGTGCATCCATGTTGTGCATTGCTCAAGGAGGTCAGAAGATATTGTTGCATCGCCTAAAACTGGAGCTATGTACAGATGTTAGCCAACATATGGGTGTTGGAAATCAAACCTGGGTCCTCTGCAAAAGCAGCCACTATTCTTAATGGCTAAGCTTCCCCTCTAGTCCCCATATTCTCCCATGATTTCATCCAACAAATGTTAAGGAAAACCTGCAACATTTTCCAAGTACAAAACACATGATTAAAAAAAGAATACTTTTGTTACTATATATGATAAATAATTATGAAATTTTTTGCTGACACTGACAGTCATTGAAAATAAGGCCTCTTCCAGGCCAGTACAGGTTTGTTTCAACTTCTATATATTTACAAGTAGTCTATATCCATATATGTATATATACATGGATATGTGGTATATATATGTATATATATATATATATGGTATATGAAATATATTAGGTATATTATATATATATATATATATATATATATATAT
>VZQC01002643.1:1288936-1354212 GCA_009823505.1 Rhizomys pruinosus
CAATCTCTTTCACCTATAGGATGATTTAATTAAAAAATAAAGTTTGTTTCCCAAGTTAATCACACACAGTAACCCAAAACAGCATGGGTGAACTTGATGAAATCTGTGCCTTGATTCCACCCTATAAGTATATATAATACAACTGCTTTTTTGAGACTCATGGGTCAAAAATAAAAACCTAAAATAAAAAATGGTGATATAGATAGATATGAAAACTTTTTGTCAAAAATCCTTGCAAGCCAAATCTTAAAACTAACTACAGGAAAGGATTTGTATGTTCCAACAGGCCAGAGTATCACCAACTTAATGGCTGAGAAAGAAAATGCAGCTTTGCCATGAGTAGGATGTACTAGAAAGTGCCAGCAGAAGGATTGACTCCTCTGGGCATTGAAGGGAAGAAATGCCTCAGATTGCTGCAGACATCAGGCTCCTCTGTGGATCCTACTCGTAACAACTATTTTTAATGAATCCTAACGAAGCTTACCTTCTAGGTGCTGCAAAAGTTTTAATACAAGAGACTTTCTTAACTCGCCCCCATAGAATAAGGAGAAATATGATGATGATGAGGTCGTTCTCCAGCTGTAGATTGGAGCCAGCTGTTATAGAGGTATTCTCTTGTAAAATCGGTAAAACTGCCTTCTTTAATTGACTAATGGACATAGAAACTGTGAAAAGGATTTTTCTCTATTCAGAACCAAATATAATGCTAAATTCTCCTTAAGCTATGCACTTAAGCAAAATATATTAATACAGGAGCTCTGAAATCAACAATGGATTATTCTACCAAGGAGATGTTGGCCAGGGGATCCAAGCCCCCACAAAAGGTAAAGGCTCCTTCCCTCCAAACCATTGGTCCTTCTTGAACAGAGTTTCAATTTCTTGAAACCTCTAGGTACTGGTTTTCTAGGGTCTCTGGCCTATAAGACAGTCATTGTGCAACCCATCTCAGATCCCTTCTTAGAGTTCTCATGTGTGTGTGTGTGTGTGTGTGTGTGTGTATGTGTGTGTGTGTGTATGTTAAATGGATTATATTCTTCTAGATAATTATAATTAGCAGTCATATTTCTAAGTTATTGGGGATTGTGAAATTTTAAATCACACAGGATATCATTTAGCAGCACAAGTTTGTCTATCAGCAATTTTGCATTTTCACGTTTCAATTTGAGGGGTAGAATGAAGCAGACACAGAAATTTTCATTGTGTGTAGTTTACGAATGTTGTTGGAAATGTAGTAGAAATTCACTAAGGATTTCCTTTACAAGAATCCACAAATTAATGCCTGGTATTGTCACATATCAGGGGAATACTTGCACATCACTGAAAAATAAAGCCAAGATTGGTTGTCTCAAATTTGTTATATATTTTGTTTCCTTTTCAAAACTGTAATAACAATTGTGGGATAATTTTTAGGATGTATGAGAGATTTTGTGACACTTAAACATTGAATTGCACTCAGCCTACCATCAAAACCAAAGGAAGATTTATAAATAAAGTCAGTGGCCAAAGGAAACAAGCGAGAATCTGTTTTGTTTTATTTCCCACTACCTTGGCAGCTGATTTGCAGAAAACCATCAGGAAGAGCATTCTGCCCTGGAGCAAACAGACTCACTTATGAGCGAAAGTAATTTCAGTTATTTATGGCTTTCCAGAGAAACCCTGTGAATCCAATACCGTCTGGCTTATCTCTGGGCACTGGTGTTGTTTTTTCCTACTGCTGATATCTTCACCTTACTTAGACCAAAATTACACCATTATCCTCTTTATGCTTCCTCGGTGTATTGATATATTAATTTTATAGATGAGTTTAGGAATTCCAAAACTCGTTACACCAGTTATAGGTGTTGAAGATTGAAAATGGGCATAATTATTTTGGGGCTTTTGCTCTCAAAATGATGCAAGTGGATTTTGTTCTCCAAAATTAAAATATATACAGAGTTTAATGGAACACGTTTTTATGTTTGAGTTCTTTTTTCTCAATAATGTTCTTTGGTTTCTAACCTAATTTTCCCTTATCTTAGTACATGCATGGTTCTATAATTACCACAAAGTCTACTGAAAATATGGACATATCATTGTTTTGTCTGGTAAGTGACATTTATTATTACTTTTAATTAAGCAGGATAAAATTTCATGAGAATCTTGACATAATATGCTTAATTATGACTATCCAGTTCACTAAAGAAAAGTATCTATGAATTTTCTTTTGCATTTAAATAAGACAAAATCACTGAATTAGAGTAGCATGGGCAATGTTAAAATGTAGATTGTCCTTTTACAGGAAACATTCTGAAAGAAAGTATAAAATAGTGTACGCTCCTAGCAACAATTGTGAACTGTTGACAAAATTTCTTTACAGCTATCCACTTCTCCCCACACATCTTAACCAAAAGTTTTGATTAAAATTCTCTAACTTACCTTGAAATGCAAGTACAATCCAAATTCATCCCCAAGGCATACAATTTGCTTTGGAAATTCAGAAGACTGTCCAAATGTTTGTATAACTCTTTTCATGCATAAGGAACAGCAATTTTAATTCAAAAATACATTTTTTCAGTATTTGGCATTACAATGTTTTCTTGGATGTTTGTGAAATTTTCATTTTGGTTTACTTCTTTTTCCTTCATAGTACATAAATTTAAAAGAAGAAATAGACTTTTGCTGACATAATAAAACTATTTGTTATTTAAATCTTTCTTTAAAAAGCAAATGCCAGCTTGGCATGGTGGCACACTCCTTTAATCCTAGCACTTGGGAGGCAGAGACAGGAGGATCTTTGTGAGTTCAAGTCCAGCCTGGTCTACAACGTGAGTTCCAGGACAGCTGAGGCGACAGGGAGACCCTGTCTCGAAAAGACCAATAAATAAATAAATAAATAAATAAATAAATAAATAAATAAATAAAAAAGCAAATGCTGTGTTTTACTACAAGATGCTTATCACATAAATTAATAAACTTCATTTTGAGATCCACTTGACTTTTCTGTAACCTGAGGAACATTAGGTGCTACCTGCAATCTCTGTATAAACACTTTTAATAATTTTAGAATATCATTACTAACCATGACCTTTCAGTTTTATCTATGTATGTAGTTCCTTGTGTTTATGGTAGTTAAACACACAAATTTATTCTTCACAGTTTTGAAACATATGTTGAACTCTAATCATTTCCTACATGACATGCATCATAATGCCTTGTGAAGTTGCTGGCAGCCACAATGAGTAGCACCTTCCTATCATTAACAGAGTCCATGGGAAAATACAAATATCCTGCAGCTTTCGCCAGTGCCTTGTAATACTCATGATACATACTCATCAGTTGTTTTGTTATGGTAGACTCAACTCTTGATATTTTGGGGGGAAGTATAGATATCTCATTTTTAATCAGCATCTATGCTAAATATTATGAAGTCTACCTCTCTGATAAGTACATATATTATTATAAAAGATGAACTGTCGAACTGAGCCCACAATATTCTAGCATCAAAACTTGCTAATTATTTAAATGGGATAGGAAAACAAAAAAACATAAACCTCAATAGAGGCTGATAGAATTTCACAGATTATTCTTTAATTATACTTATGGGATCAGATCATACTTTGAATTGATGATAATTATAAACATAAAAATATCATTTTGATGTCCAAATGTCTCTTAGTACTCTGTGGTTATATAAGATTCCAATAACATCAATATTCTCTACTTACACATTTTCCTAAACTATCAATTCATAAATTCTAGATTAACATTATGCAATTTACGTATACTTGGTTCCTTTCCCTAAAACCATTAATAAGTAGTCACTTCTGATATTTTTCTTATAGTAAATATAATTTGTAATTTTGATGAGGATATCTTCCTTCATTTCATCCTAAGTGTAGCACATAATTAAACTGTTATGCACCTGATGCTAAACATTCATTTCACCATTATTTTAGTTGTATCAAACATAGTGTGACAATAGTTTGCAAAATCTGTCTACTGTCTTAGAATTTACCTACATATTGCAGAACTTCATGAGGTCTGGAGAGTAAGTAAACCACTCATTATTTTTAAATAAAATTTCAACAATCGCAGTACTTCAATCAGTGACCCTTGGTGATTGTTTATTCTATATCTAAAGACCAACAATGATTTTCTAACAGCCGAATAAAGCAATTCTTTCTCAGTTATATTTTACCCTTGCTACTGAAAGCAGTGTTCCATGGTTTCATACATCTTAACATAATCCATATGTGTCCTCAGGCTAATTCTGCTTAATACTAGATTTTAAGGCATATCATTTTCCTTTTCAGTGTTTCTACATTAGATTTTTTTTGTCTCAAAATATCTAGCCCTAGTTACTTTCAAAGAGTTACTAGTTTAGGGACTTCATGATATCCTTGTTACTAAGTCTCTTCATCATTACTTTTTCCTGTGAAAATACCTTAAAATGATCACAAATATCTCCACCATTTCTGAGTTGTTTTATTTTTTTATTTTTTTTTTTTATTTTTTTTATTTTTTATGTGTATGAATGTATTGTCTGCATGCAGGTCTGCGCACCCGTGTCGTGCGATGCCGCGGAGGTCAGAAGACGGTCTCGGATTCCCCTGGAACTGGAGTTCTCCTGGAACCGGAGTCACAGACGGTTCTCAGCCGCCATGTGGGTGCTGGGGATCGAACCCGGGTCCTCTGCAAGAGCGGTCGTCGCTCTTAACCGCTAGGCCATCCCTCCAGCCCCTCTGAGTTGTTTTAAAAACTAAACATTTGTTATCTTATGGACATTCTATAATGCATGGAAGCCAGTAAACAAAAGCCAAACTTTCAAGTCAAATTTCCCTTAGTTCAAACCCCAGACTTACCAATTATCAGTCATGTAACTATTGTCTCATAAAACCAGAGCAGTAGTTCCAATTTTTATGATTTCACTCTCATTTCTAAAAATATGTCTATGCATGTATCTGAATATGGGTATGTGAACATGTATACAGTGTTCACTAAAACCAGAAAATAAGTTCTTTCCCTGGGAATTAGAGATAGGCTCATGTGAGGCTCCAGAAATTGCTGGAAACAGAACTCTGGGTTTCTACAAAAGAACTAAACTGTCCCTCCAGCTCCATAAATTTCACACTCCTTTAGGAAATGTGACAGCCTGATGCCTAGCTTGATTAAAAATATTCCATTTTCTCTATTGCTACATTTAATTTCATATTAGTTTGTACATAAATTGCTTGAAATATTTTATCTGTACACATTCAATTAATTTAATTTTTTTTTAGTTTTTGAGAATGCCACACATGCACTCTATTTATATGATTTTATTCTTCCCTCAGCCCCCTCATTCTCTTCCCACATCTTTCCCCACTCTTGCTCCTTTTCAATATTATTTAATTTCCTACTTCTTTATTTACTATGGTATCATATATACATATATATGTATGTATATTTTTTAAACTTACTAAACTTTTTCCATCGTTCATATATGATTTCTCAATTGAATCCAGAGCTGCTTCCCTTTCCAGGCTCCCCACCCCACCTGAGACCCTGCACTCTGTCATACATGTCCTGCATAAATTTCCAGAGTTGTTTTTCCAGTCCTTTCGTTTTTCTTCTCTCCAAATTGTATTGCTATAGTATATACATATATATATATATATATATATATACATAGTTATATACATAAATATATACATACATACATACATACATACATACACATATCCCTTGAATTGGAGGATATTTTTTTCCTAAAAGATGTCATGTTTTCCTTAAGGAAGTGCTCAAAGGTTCCTCCTTGGCGATCCCAAACAACCATCAATCCTGCACTTTTGCTTCACATTGGGGTCTTTCCCTCCCATGGTCCCCCAAATGAAGTCCAGTAAGTACACATCCTGTCTTGATCCCCTGCAATGGTCTCCATGATACAGCCCAGGTAGTCCAACAAAGGCAGTCTATGTTCTGAAGAAGCTGACATCAGCTTAGCTGTTTAGTCCAGAAGCTGGGTATTTCAGTAGTCCCCATATGAATTTGAAGGTTTGGAGGATTCCTGGAGAGACATGAGTCTTCAGTCCATATTGGAAGGTTTAAAAGCTGTGTCTCATGTCTTTGAGAAGTGCCAAAAGCAGTGGCAGCCACAGAGTAGATGCACTTGCCAGTAAGATTTGAAGACAGGCCAAACAATAGTACTCTCTCTTTTTTCTTTTTGTCTTTTTATTAAGATCTCAAGTTCTATGTCTGTAGTACAGTTTCTCTAGTCTTACTGGTTATTTACATCTGGTTTTATTTTCCTTTTGGATGTTTAAGCCCACACAGCCCAGATTAACCAAGGTTTTTATTTTCTTGAGGTCAATTGAACATCTGGTACTCAGGAGTCTTTCAGGTTTTTTGTGTTTTTGTTTTTGGTGGGGGGTGGGAGGGAGGAGGGTGGGTGTACCTTGTTCCTTTCAGCTTTTCTATCCACCAGTTCTATCCACTCAAGGACAAAATCAGGTCTTGCTAGACCAAGCTTCCTTTTCTGAAGCATGAGCATACTTTCCTCTTTATAGACTGGACATTGGCTGAAGTCCCATTAGTGGCTCCTCAAGACCTCCTTGAACAGGAAGACTGGTGAGCCGCATTTTCAGGACGTTTTCAAGAGTTGCCCCCACGCATAATCCCCTAAGACTTGGTTGACCTCTGAGGGCAAGGAACAAAGTTTTCCCGTAGGTCCCTCGGCCAAATTGGTATGGGTGTTAAGTACGGTCCTTAAACACCAAGAAAGGCTAAGTTGCAGCAGCCTATTACATTGCTCCTACATTAAAATTGTATCTTTTGGAAACAATCTGTATGTTATTTCCATATCATATTTCTTGATTCTCATCTTTCCATTTTAATCCCATATTACTCTAGAAGATGCACACATACCCTCCATCATGTACCAAAAACCCAAGGTCCGAAAATAAATGTTAGGTCAGCTCTAGAACTTGTTTAGGGATTCACGATGCAAGAACACAGTTGTCTCTAGATCGTGAGGAATATAACATAAACGTTGCTTAGTTTGTCTCACAACTAGTTACTTGTACTAGCATCCACAGATGACGGATACCATTTGTCTTTTGTTTTTCTTGGATTGTGTTACTTCATGTAGCATAAAATCTTCTAGTCCCATCCATTTACCTGAAAATTTCATGATGTCATCTTTCTTTACTGCTGCATAGAACTCCATTGTGTAGATGTGCCACATTTTCTCTATCCACTCCTTTGTTGAGGGGCACTTGGGTTGGTTCCAGCTCTTTGCTATTGTGAAGCAAGCTGCAATAAACATGGCTGTACATGTATCTCTGTGGTAGGAAGAGTCTAATGGATATATTCCCAGAAGTGGTATAGCTGGGTCAGGTGGTAGGTTCATTTTGAGTCTTTCAAGGGTTCTCCATACTGCTTTCCATAGTGGTTGTAGAAGTTTGCATTCCCATCAGCAGTGGATGAGTGTGCCCCTTTCTTCACAACCTCTCCAGCATTTAGTGTCATTTGTTTTCTTGATCTTTGCCAGCCTTATCGGGGTGAGATGATATCTTAAAGTGGTTTTAATTTGCATTTCCTTGATTATTAGCTATGTTGAACACTTTTTAAGATGTTTCTCAGCCATCTCTATTTCCTAGCTTGTGAAATTTCTGCTTAGCTCTTTACTCCATCTTTTGAGCGAGTCATTCATTTTCATACTTCTTTGTTTTTTGATTAGTTTATATATTCTGGAAGTTAATGCTCTGTCAGATGTATCAGTAGTGAAGGCTTCCTCCCACTCTGGGTTTTCACTTCACTTCCCTGATTCATTCTTTTGTTGTACAGAAAGTTCTGAGTTTAATGAGCACCCACTTGTCAATTGTCAACCTTATTTCCTGTGCAGCTTCTGTCTGATTTAGAAAGTATTTTCCTACACCTATGTCTTGTAAGTTGTTGCCAACCTTTTCTTCTATAACCTTTAGAGTTTTGGGTTTCACACTGTGGTCTTTGATCCATTTGGAGTTTATTTTTGTACAGACTAAGAGATATGGGTTTAATTTTATTTTTCTACATGTGGTGATCCAGTTTTGTCAACACCATTTGCTGAAGATGCTGTCTTTCCTCCATTGAGTCTTTTTGGCCCCCTTTTCAAATATGAGGTGGCTGAAATTGTATGTGCTCAAGTTTGGATCTATATTTTTGTTCCACTGGTCTACACGTCTGGTTTTGTGCCAGTACCAGGGTGTTTTTATGACTATAGTCCTGTAGCATAGCTTGAAGTCTGGTATAGAAATCCCCCTGCCCCGGATTGCTCTTTTCACTCAGGGTTGCTTTGGCTATTTGGGGTCTTTTTTATTCCATATGAATTTAAGAATTTTTTTTCCAAGCCTGTGAAAAATGTCCTTGGGATTTTAATTGGAATTGTGTTGAATATGTATATTAATTTACATAGAATAGACACTTTTTTTTTCTTTATTAGTTTTTCCAAACCATGAGCTTGGGCGGTCTTTCCATCTTCTGATGTCTTAAATCTCCTTCTTCAGGAATTTATAATTATTGTTGTAGAATTCTTTGGTGGTTTGGTTAGGTTTATTCCTAGGTATTTTATTGGTTTTGAGGCTATTGTGATTGGGAAGGACTCCTTGTATTCCTTCTTCAGTTGCTTGTTGTTGATTTAAAGAAAGGCTACTGATTTTTCTAAGTTAATTTTGTTTCCCTGCTACTTTACTGAAACGCTTAATCATCATTTCTAGGAATTTTCTGGTGGAGTTTTTAGCATCCCTTAGGTAAACTATGATATAGTCTGCAAAAAGTGATAGTTTTACTTCCTCTTCTCCAATTAGTGTTCCTTTAATTTCATTTTTTTGTGCCTTATTGCCCTAGCCAGTGTTTCAAGCACTAGATTGAAGAGGAGCGATGACAGGAGGCAGCCTTATTGGGCTCCTACCTTTGTGGGGAATGCTCTAACTTTTCTCCTCTTAGGAAAATGGTGGCTGTGGGTTTCTTATATATGGCTTTGATTATGGTGAGGAATGATCTTTTCATTCCATTTCCCTGTAGTACTTTAATCATGAAGGGATGCTGGATTTTGTTGAAGACTTTTTCTGCATCTATTGAGATGACCGTGTGTTTTTTTTTCCTTCAGTCCATTTATGTGTTTTATGATATTTACTGATTTTTGTATGTTGAATCATCCCTGCATCTCTGGTATGAATCCAACTTGATCCTGGTGAATAATCTTTTTGATGTGCTTCTGTATACACTTTACAAGTATTTTGTTGAGAAATTTTGCATCTGAGTTCTTTAATGAGATGGGTATGTAGTTCTCTTTTTTGGTTTTATCCTTGCCTAGTTTTAGTATTAGAGTGATGCTGGCTTCATAGAAGAAATTTAGATTTTCCTCTACTTGTATCATTCTGAACAGTATGAGTTATAATGGTTGTAACTCCTCTTAAATGTTTTATAGAATTCTGCTGTGAAACAATCTGAGCCTGGGCTTTTTTTAGTTGGGATGTCTCTTTTTACAATTTCAATTTCTTCATGTATTATGTGCCTGTTTCAGCTGTCAATCTCTTCTTGGTTTAGCTTTGGAAATTCCCCAGATTGCAGATAGTCATAGGTTTTCAAATTTAGTAGAATATAGGTTTTTGAAATATTTCCATATGATTGGATCTTTTCATTGTCTGTTGTGATATTTCCCCTTTCATCATGAATTCTATTGATTTGGAGTTGCTTTTTCTTTCTTTTACTTAACTGGGCTAGGGTTCTGTCTATCTTGTTTATTCTCTCAAAGAACCAAATTTTGGATTCATTGATTCTTTTGTATTGTTTTCTTTGTTTCTATTTCATTAATTTCTGCTCAGATTTTTGTCATTTCTTCCTGTCTGTCACAATTTGGGTTTATTTGTTGTTGTCCTTCAAGTGTTTTTAAGCTACAGTGTTATCTCATTTATCTGTGCTCTTTCTGTTTTTTGTATATATATATATATGGACTGCTTTTAAAGTGTCCCATATATTTTGTTGTGTTGTACTGTCACTGTCGCTTAGTTCCAGGAATGCTTTATTTCTTTCTTTTTTTCCTCCTCGACTCATTCATTATTTAGGAGAGTCTTGTTTAGTCTCCAGGTGTTCATGTAGGTAAGCAGCATTTATCCTGGTGTTGATATTGAGCTTTATTGTACTATGGTATGATAGAATGCATGAAACTACTTCAATTTTTGTATTTGTTGAAGTTTTTTTTTTTCTGTGTCCAAGTATCTGGTCAATTTTGGAGAACGTTTTGTGGGGTACTATGCAGAAAGTATATTCTCTGGTGCTTGGGTGCAATATTCGGAAGATGTCTGTGAGGTCCATTTCCTGTATTATAATTGTTCAGTTCAGATGTCTCTCTGTTATTTCTTTGTCCAATTGATCTGTCCAAAGGACTCAGTGGGGCATTGAAGTCCCTTATGGTTGTGCTGGGGTTGATCTGTGCCTTGGGGTCCTGTAGAAGTGTATTAATAAAGGTCGGTGCACGGGAGTTTGGTGCACATATATTCATGATTGTGAAGTCTTCATGGTTAATTTTCACTTTGATAAAGATATAATGGACCTCTTTGTATCTTTTAATTGCTTCTACTTTGGTCTTTTGTTGACTTTTAAATTGGCATTATTATAAACAAAGGTAATAGATTTCCCTTGACTTCAGCTCTATTTTTTCTCTAATATTCTGATAAATCATTCTAATTATTGTGGAAATATATATATATATGTAGATAGATGCAGGCCATCTGTGGCTGCATTGTCTTAAATTTCCTGTATTTGGCACCTGAATCTGCTCCTAGGTGAGAATGTCTTGTATCAACTTATGGCACACCTTGTGAGACAAACTTGTGATATAGAGTTCATGATATTTACAGAGCATGATGCAGGAGGTCTGGGAGTGGGCCCTGAGAAATGACATCATTATGTTTATATAAGGGACTTGTGTAAAATAAATGAATTCCTCATTGCCATCAGATGAAAGTCTGTTAATTAACGTGCAATTTAGATGCTGGCAATATGTGGGTCCCTCAGATTTACAGTGGTGATTCAGCTACCTCAATCACTTAAGGGAGCAGCGCTCCCAAAGCCAGAGGTGAAGCCTTAAGTACAATCAGTACTTTAGCTTGGGTGAGGCTACATAGCATACATCTTGAGCAAGGAGTGAGCAACTCTTGGACAGGGTTTAGCTAACAGTGTGAAGCCTGTGAAATCACCAGCTTCACTGCCCGTGGGCTGCAGAATAACCAATTTTGCAGTCAATGGACACTGCTGAAAGTTCATCATCCTTTCAGTATAGCTATCAGCTTTGTTGGCAGTCTTAATCAGCAACTGGTTGGGCAACCTGCTCTCCCCCTCACATCACCAGCAGTTCCAGACACCTGGCGCCTCCATCAGTGGTGACCCCCCCGCCCACGTATGGATTGGGGAAGATAATGACTTTGATAATTTTCATCAAATTTGATAAAACTTTATAAAAAACTCACACAGTTCCTCACTGCTGACAATTATCAGCAAACTGAAGCTTTAAAAATTTGATGCTGTGAGTACTATTTGAAAGTGACAATTATCTATTTTCTCAACTAAAACCTGATGAACAATAGCTTGTAACATTAGGAGAAATTTTCTTTTTATAATTCTGCTGACATTTGTAAGTATACCACTAATTACTGATAACATAGAATAATTGTATTCTCCCATAATAAACAAAACAATCTCAGGAACTTAATAGCTTTTGATTAAATTATTTATTGTCAATTTTGAGCATTTCAAATAAACACATTTTCAAACAGCATTTCTAATAAATGTATATTAAATTGTCTCAGATAATATGTATGTTAATAATGCCACAGATTACAATACATAGAAACAATGATGGGGATTTACATTTGTACTACTCATTCTATTTTGCCTAAAACAATCTTCTATTATCTTTCTTTTTTATTTATTTGATTTTTTAAACAATAGGTAATAAGTAATGAATGCAAGTACCCTTCATGTAAAACCAATTTGCAAGCAGCTGTGCCAAAACCCAAACAGCCCAAGGCTCCCACCATCCAGCTGGAGAGGCTTGTATGTACAATCATGTTGATCAAATAAGTGTCAAGTCTATATTGCTGTAGTCTCACAATTCACCCCAATCACAGCCCTTTCATTCTGCCATGCCTCCTCTTATGCAGGTTGTTCTCTAGGCTTTAGAAAAGGGTCACAAGTGGGTGAGAAGCAAATCAGTATACTTTCTCTGGAGATGTCCTATTGGACTCTGATCAGCTCACACTGTTTCCCTTCATGGGTTGGCAGTTTATCCAGGAATAACTTTTCAATCCTACTAATGAAGCACAAGCAATTAGATATACATGCATTTAAACATTACTAATTACTATGGTAGGTTACATTGGTATAGACACAGATGTTTGGATGGTATGCTAATCCATGAATTATACTTTTTCTGTAAAAGATGATACGGTCTTACTGTGGCTTATAACATCTTCTAACCACTAGAGGGCATAAGCTTGTGGCATCAGCTGTGAATTATTCCTCCAAGAAGAGAGTTAATAGCCAATTATATTTGGGATATACAGACATATGGCTGCCATTGTTGCACAGTATTTCCAGGCAGGTGAGGTGTAGCCAAAGCTGACAGAGGAGTCTTGCTTGACTCAAGGAGACCAATATTTGCTATATTGACTTAGTGGCCTTTGATAACACTCTCTGGCATTCCAGAGACCAACTGTACACTTGCAAGTGTGGTCTCAATACATCTTTCCCATGCTTACACCAGGTCTTCGACAGCAGGGCCTTACCGCCTCTCTTTTTGCAGGTATCCCAATTTACAGGCAAGAAGCCTTTACCTTTTGGAGGTCTTGGGTCACCTGGCCAACATCTCCTTGGTAGAATAACCCATTGGTAATATCAGAGCTCTCCTGTACTAATATATTTTTCTTAATTGCACATCTTATAAAGATTTTAGTATTATATTTGGCTCTGAATAGAGAATAATCCTTTCACAGTTCCTATGTCTATTAGTCAATTAAAGAAAACAGTTTACACTGGTTTTATAAGAGATTACCCCTATAACAGTTGGCTCTAATTTACAGTTAGGGAATGACTTCATTACGATCATTATTTTCTTTGTTCTATGTAAAGGAATTAAGAAAGTTTCTCATATTAAAACTTTGCGGCACCTGAAAGTTAAAGTTCATTAGGACTCATTATAAACATTTGGTACAAATAGGATCTACAGAGATGTTTGATGCCTGTAGCATTCTGTGGCTTTTCTTCCTTTTAATGTTTATATGGGCCAACTTCTCTGCTGGTATTTCTTAGTACATCCTGAACAATGCAAAGCTGTATCTTTTCCTTCTCAGCCAATACGTTGGTGACGTTTGACCTGTGGGAACATGCAAATATTTTCCCATAGTTAATTTTAAGATTGCAAGCTTAATTTTTTAAGTTAAATTATCCTACATGTAAAAGAAAATGTTACAAGATGATACTGTACAACACAAAAATTATAGAGAACATTTGTATACATTAATCCCAATGATGTTGTTATACAAATTTTAAGTAAAACAAATGTGGACAACAATTTATATTTCCAATTAATTTAAATGTATTACCAGTTTAATTAAAACCTTTTAACGAATGTTGTTTAATATAGACTTTTTTTTTTACTTTTACTAAGTCCTAAAATACTATATAATATGTAGACAAAGTTTGGACTAATTTGGATACCTGTTAAACTCACAACAATTAAATATACATTAATCGAATATAGACCAGTTTCCTCCTCCCAACCCTCCTACCCCACCAGATTTACCATTTCAGTCAGTTCTTTGATGAAGTCTTTTCTGTTCTGTTGTTGGTATTGTTGTTTCTTCCAATATGCACTATTCCCCACAAGAAATATTTACAACTGGGTTATTGGCGCTAGCATCCACAAATAAGGGATATCATTCCTCATTTGTTTTTCTGGGACTGTGTGACTTCGCTTAACATAATATCTTCTAGTTCCATCCACTTACCTGCAAAGTTCATGATGTTGTCTTTTTTTTTAATTTTTTAAAATTATTTTTGTACGTGTATGAGTATATATATATATTTCTTTTTGGTTGAATTTGTGCAATTACATATAATATACTTTGATCATATTTAGGTCCCCATCCTTATCTGTGCCCCCCCATTATATGTACTGATATATATATATATATATATAATAATAATTTATATAAATTATATAATATAGTATTTAATATATAATTGATATGTAGATAAATAGATAAAATTATATAATATATTTATATATATATAAATATATAAAATATATATTATATATATAAATATATAAATAAATAGATATAAATATATATATATAATATATATATATTAGGTTGAAAATGTGTCTTCAAATGTGAGCCTTGTCAGCCTATCCAGAATGATACCCTTCAAGAAATATGACTCTCTGTCTTTTTCTCCCTCTCTTTCTCAGCAACCACCTGTTGATAAAAAATCATAACTGTTACTTCATGATTTTAAGAGATGATTATTCTGGAGCCATGTTTGTTGTGAGTGGCTATGGCCCAGAATCATTGATTCCAATTAGCACCAATTCCATGTTCCACCCTGGTAACAGTTGCATTCAATTTTTATAGTAACAGAACAAAGAAAAGTCATAAGTCAAGACACTTTTGAATACATTGATGGGTACATTCAGTAGGCAGGTCATAGCGAAGTGGAGTGCTTTCTACTATAGGGCTTGGATGTTATCTGATGTCATTCTTATCCTTTTGATAGATAAGGTCTGATGATTTGCTAAGTTAACACATTCCAAAAGATTTTTATCTCTTAGTCATGGGATGCTACTTCAGAAACAGAGGTGGGCAGGGAGTGGCTATTTATGGGCTAAACAGCATCCAAGGTAAATTGGCTCTGAATCTGCAACTTTCCAAACTCTCCAGACATTAAAGTGCTAATCAGTTGTTCAGCCTTGCAGAAAGTTTAGTTCAAGATAGAAGATTTTTCCGGGACCAATGGAACAAAAGTGAAGATCCAAACCTGAACACATATGACTTCAGTCATCTCATATTTGACAGGGGGCCAAGAAGACACAATGGAGGAAAGACAACATCTTCAGCAAGTGGTGTTGGCAAAACTGGATCGGCACTTGTAGAAGGATGAAGCTAAACACCTACCTCTCGCCCTGTACAAAAGTCAATTCCAGATGGACCAAAGACCTCAATGTGAAGCCCCAAAATCTGAAGGCAATAGAAGAAAAACTTGGCAGCAGACTACAAGACATAGGAATAGGAAAAGACTTCTTAAATCCTTACCTTTTACATATTAAATAGCCTTTGACCTCTGAGATACCATTTACTAGATCATTGCTGGCATTGACCACACTGTTGAAATCTTTGTCCCCAAAATGAAAGGCTTTCTGTAACAAGAATCAAGGGGATATGAGTTATATGGTGGCCACATTATAAGTGATTACAAATGTAGGGCCAAGGCAGCAAGAGCAACCGAATAGGTCTCCAGGGGTGTTGCAGATACTGGCAAGGATAAGCCTTTTTAAGCTAATAAAATCATGTGAGATATGAAGTGCTTTGAATAATTTCAATTTGTATAATGATTTATGGAAGCTTTCAACCATTCATTATCTATCAAGTGCTCTATTACCAAACTAATTTTTAATGGATCCCTGAGTCCCTGTAGATTTCCAATGAACAATATGTCAAATAAGAAAGTTTCAAAGTAACAGATTAGATAGGTAAATTGTGCTCTGGTCTCCTGATAAAATGTACATACCATTGAAACAAAAACAATACAAAGAAACCAGCCAATAATCCTTCAAAGTACTTTCAAGGCAAATTATATTTTTCTTCTTTTAAGCTCACACTGTGATTATGTACCCTGGGTTTAATTTTTTTCTTTATTTGTTAGCATGTGGTAGCTTTATCATCCAGTAGAAAAAGAGCTACACAAGATTCAAGAAACACTTCAAATATTAAATTACTGTGATTCTTAGAATGACTTAATCTGTGTAATACAATATTGAAAACTTGTGAATATTTTACATTCAATTTTTGTGAAGGACTAAAAGACTTATACAAATATTAGTAAATATTTATAATAAACATAACTCTCAGCATGGAGCTGTTACACACAGTAGACTGCTGTGCTGAGGAAAATGGCAATGAGATTTGCTTATATTCACTAAGTGGGAGAAGAACTAGATGTTATTATGAAAATTGTATTAGATTTCTATTGCTATACAGCAAATTGACACAAAATTAGAGGCATAAAAGCACCCTGACATAGCATGCCATGCTATTCAGAAGTCTGGGTGGGCAACATTAACATATCTGCTTAGAGTTGCACGAACTGGGGACAGTTGGGGAGAAATCCACTTCTGAGCTCAAGCTGTTGGACAGCCATATTCTACTCTTTTTGTTTGACAACTGATACCCTTTTGTAAATTTCAAAATTCCTTAATTTTTTATTCCTAGTCTTAATGTCACAATTTACAGGAAAATATACCTGGGGTAATGAAAGGAAAAATGAAAAGCTACAACAGATTAAAAAGCCTCAGGAATGTACAGCTAATTTATATACATTGCATTAATCAAATTTGCACATTCTGAAAATTGCGTTTGCCACAGTCCTGAGTGAAAAGGGTTTCCTGCTTAAGCTGCACTAGCTTTTCTGAGTAGGAGTTATTCATTCTTTTACTGTTCCTCTAAAGCTTTTGACATGATTGTTACAAAGTAACCTGCAACTTTCCTTCTCTCTCTCTCTCTCTCTCTCTCTCTCTCTCTCTCTCTCTCTCTCTCTCTCCCCTCTTCCCCCTGCACTCTGTTTCTTTTTCTAAGTAGCTCTTTTTATTGATTTTAAAATCTATGCTATATCTGCCATTTCCACCACCAAGTTCAAAACTTCAACATTGAGTGGTAAAACTTTATAATTTCCTTAGCTTCTTCCACAAACCAACACCTTTATAGGAATGTGATTTGATTGCTGTTGTCCACAATAATTTCCAGAATCATAATTCCCACCAACACTACCATAGCTACTCTCACCAAAACTTTCTCTTTCATTGTAATGCTCATATCTTCCTCCACTACCACTGCATCCACCACCTTGTATTCCATATCTGGTCTACCATCAGCATATTCTCCTGTACTACAATTATCATCAAAATCATAGTTCCCACCATCACCTCCAAATCCATTCTAGCCAGCATCACCACCTCAGTAATCACCTTGGCTGCTCCAACCTTGATCTCCATAACCTCTTTTTCTACCACAACATGAATTATCTTTACCAATCCCAGGGTTTCTTCTGTGACCTATAAAGTTGTCAGATCTTACTTCCAATCCAGCTGACTGCATCTCTTGTTTAGAAGGGCCCCTTTCACTTCACAATTATTCCTTTAATAGTCTGGGATTTCTGAATTTTATCAACCGTATCATGGTAATTGTGCTGGATAGCTTTAGTGTCAACTTGACACACCTGAGTTGAGGGAGCTTGAATTGGGGAACTGGCTCCATTAGACTGGCCTGTGGCCACATCTGTGGAGTATTGTCTTGATGGTTGAGCAGTTTGGAAGGGCCCAGCCCACAATGACTGGTGCCACCCTCAGCAGGTGGTTGTGTCCTGTATAAGAGGTCAGGCTGGGCATGGGCCAGGGGAGCAAGCCAGTGAACAGCATTCCTCCACGGCTTGTGCTTCAGCTCCTGCCTCCAGGTTCCTGCCCTGAGTTCTTGCTCTGGGCTCCCTAAGTGATGAACTATGACCCAGTAGATGTAAGCTGAATAAACCCTCTCCTCCCCAAGTTGGTGTCGGTCAGAGTGTTTTGTCACAGCAATGGAAGACAGACTAGAACAGTAATCATAATTTAGAAAAACAAACCCTCTCCTTCCATTCTCCTTGTTTTACATATCTTCTATGGTTTCTGTCTCACCATACATTACAAAGTAGTTCCTCACATAATGTTCTGTATCTTTTTAATTCCACCAACATTTTTTTTCATTCTTAAATGGGCACCAGGCTTCACAGAATCATATCTGAAAACAACTATATTTGATGCTAGTACATGTCCATCAACCTTTTGTGGCTGAACACACGATGCTGCATACACCTCTTCAACACAAGAATAAATTACAAAATCAGAGACCCTGGAGTTTTGTTTGGGATAAAGCTGCTGCATAGTCCCTTCACCTCAGACTCCAGGTGTGTGTGTGTGGGGGGGGGTGCGGTAAGTGATACAAAGGAAACTGAGTTGAGGATACTGAAGCTGCTCATTGGTAGTCAGCTTGGAAACTAAAGATGACATTTTAAGATAAACTTTTTTTTTAAGTCTCATGGCTACAGGGAGTGAGCCTCTTTCTCCTTGTGGAAGGCATTAGTGCCTTATGTGCTGACCTTCATCCTTATGCCAGGAAGTAAGTAAAATCTAATTTCTCACACACTTAAATAACTTATTTTCCAATTTGCTACCATTGTGGAGATTTGTATCTGTATAGGCTCCCAGATTTTCCAAACTATAATGTTTATTATGTTCTAGTTAAAAGCCCATTGACTTTACTCTTTAATTACACTTTCATAACCTATTATATTAACAAAAATATACATGTTTGCCTCAAGTATCAACTATCGAAATATGGTGAAGTGAAGCTCAGTTTCCAAATTTTTCCTCATCAACATTTACTTTTTAGAATAATAATAAACATATGCTTCATTCTTCAAAAGACCTTGGCAAAGTTAATACAAGATGAGAAAATCAATGTTTATGGAATGTTCTCTTTCTTCACAAAAGTGCATTTAGCTGAACCTGAATCAATTCTATATATTTAATCGTAGCATCATATAACTAAGAGACTTAAAGCCAAATAAGACTGTGAAGTCATCACATTTAAAAGAAAGTAAACAAAAAGATTTTTTATTAAAATGACTAATTCAAAAACATTTTAATTTACATAGAAAACTGAGAAACTGAAGACCTTAGGACATGTTTTACTTAGCTCTTTCCACTGTCTGCAAGGCTTGTAACCTGATAGGTCTTGCTAAAATACTTAGCCTTGTCTCCATTCTGTCTCTTTCTTTCTTAATTTTGTCTCTTCTCCGGAGATTTTATGTCATACAGGACTAGTTTCAGTTTACTGGTTTGTGTCATTTTCAAATTCAAGAACCGATTCAGTTTGGAAGGATTATAAATTTAATCCTCTTAATGTGGTTCCTGAAAAAAGCTCTTCTTAGTGGGAAGCTGAGTAAATTATTTCAAATTGAATACATGACCTTTAATTTTATTTTGAATATGAATGCAGTTTTACTCATCTAAATTTAATGCGTGTGCTTTTAAGTCATTGGAATATTAATTTATTTTATTTTTCCCTTTATTTTTTCCCAATAACTCACTTATTTTATTTCTGAATTTGAAAAACCTCCCATAAGTTTTTTGTTTTGTTTTGTTTTGTTTTTTTCTGGAAAACACAAGTGATAGAAAATATATGAAACCTCAGAGGAAATAAATAAAAATAAATAAACCTCAGAGGATTCTACCCCCCTCCCCATTTGACCTCACCAGTCTTAAACTGATATAGTGACCAAATCTAGAAGTATGTTGTGAAAAATGGAGCAGCAGTCCTGACCCTTGGACTCATGCCTCCTGCAGTATAGACACAGTATCACTGACAACAGCAGTGTCATTCCATTGGCTGAATCTTTTCATGAAACAGGTATGGACATCTTCTTTATATTTTTTTCATTCTGGGGACTTACTAAGTAAGACATTTTGCCAATATTAAAGTTGTTGCTTATGTTCTTAACTTTGAACTTTAAAGAGTCTTAGTGAAAGTTTTGACAAACTGTTTAATATGTATTTAGAAAAAAAATAAAATTTTCATTTAAGTGGTGACGCTTTTCTTTCATTCTCTTTTTTTCAATATATAATTTTATTGCATTTTTGCATTCCATACTCCATTCCGTACTCCAAATATATCTTTCTCACATTTAAGCCTCCACTCCCTTAACTGACCTCCTTGACAGCCCCACCACCAGATTTTATGTGTTCTGTCATCTATGGTAAGGGCTAGTGATCAAGTATTTTTTTTTAATTTTATTATTTTTTATGTGTATGAGTGTATTGTCTGCTTGTAGGTTGGTGCACCCGTGTCATGCAGTGCCACAGAGGTCAGAAGAGGGAGTTGGATTCCCCTGGAACTGGAATTAAAGACGGTTCTTAGCCCCCATGTGGGTGCTGGGAATCAAACCCAGGTACTCGGCAAGGGCAGTTGGTGCTCTTAACCTGTGAGCCATCTCTCCAGCCCCGTGATCAAGTTTTAGACCCAGAGATTTCTTGATGTGAGTTTCATTCAATGGAGCCTGTTCATGCTATTAAGTATCACTTCCTTAAAAACTCTCCCTCACAGCAGTGATTAGTTGTCAATATAAGTTCCTTGGCTAAGGTCATTGGAGTCTCCAGCCCATTTCTCCAGTTGTATGCTGGGCTGTGTTGAAGTAAATTTGCATGACTACAGTGCATGCTTTCACAATTGCTGGAGAATTCATGTGAACGAATTCCCAGCAACTTTGAAAACCCAGCTTCTTTGTGGTCATGTATGACCCCTGGCTCTTATAATCCCTGCCTCATGTTTGTTGCATTGTTTCTTGGTGCTGGGGGCAGAGGTTTAATATAGGAGTCCTACCCAAAGACATGCACTCTGAAATGTCTGTTCTTGGTGCTGGGGGCAGAGATTTAATATAGGAGTCCTACCCAAAGACATGCACTCTGAAATGTCTTATTCCCTACACTTTGGTTAATTCTAGCCTTCTGGGTAGTGCTCTGTTGCGTGAGGAAGCTTCTCTGGTGAGAGTTTAGAGCTGTATTAGTAGTGTACTCCCCCCCCTCCCCCCAGTTTCTTCTGTTCTACAGTTTTCTGTTAGCCTTAATTGTAGAAGTTCCATTAGAGATGTGTCACTTAATGTTGGGTATTAGGTCTGTGTTTCTCAGAATTTCAAGGAACACACAGATGTCCACTTGCTCCAGAGCTGCCAATCTAACAACCTCTTACCCTTTACCTGAGGTCCCACCCAGCGGCTTTAAAAGGGTGTACCTCAGTTGCCATCTAGTTGGCTACTCAACCATGTGCCAACAAGTAGTCAGTCCTGGCAATTTCTGAAGTAAATATGTTCCCAGAGTGACTAAGCCTAATGTCCCTGTCTTTTATTGGGGTTTTGCACCATGGTATAAATCTAACATAATGGTGTCAAGAACTCGGTTGGGGGTTGAGATATTTTTTGTTGGACGTGGTGTGCTCACCTGATCTCCCCTCAAAATGAATCTAACATTTTTATCGCAACCCCCTGGGAATTGCCAGAAATCTATTTTTCCAGAGAACCAGCTTCCACATTTTACAATAAGGTACCATATACATATCTTCTCTCTCTCTCTCTCTCTCTCTCTCTCTCTCTCTCTCTCTCTCTCTTCTCTCCCAATCATTCTCCCTCCCTCTCTCTCTACTGCTTTCTGCTTCTTTCCTCTGCTCCTTTCCTCCACCTTTTAGCTTCCTATTTTCCATTTTAAACTCTCCTGAGAACCAGTGTATCAGAGCTCCCAAACCCAGCCGCCAGGTTCAGACACCGTCTGGATTGCTGTCCTCCAGGAAACTGGAGGCTGAATACCAACCTGCTTTCTGTTTGCCCCCCCCACCCCATAAATTTCCAAGATGCTGGCTTTACAGGCTTGAAGTCATGGTTCCCCCCAAGCTGTACAGGATGCTGGTTGCCTGGGGCTGTGGATTCCTTCTGGCACCCCTGAAATTAGGGTGGACACATTCTAATCTTTAGAAGCTTCTGAGGCTAAAAGCTTTACCTTCTCCCTACAGATCTCCTTTCTCTTCTCTCACTCTCTTTTTCTCATTCTCTCTTTCTCTCTTCCTTGCCCTCCCTCAGGCTTTTGTTTTTCCTCTGATGCTTTTCCTGCCACTCAATCAAACAGGAAAGGGTGGAGCAAGGCTGTGCCTACAGAGTGCTCAGTTTCCATGCACTAGACCACACCCACTCCTTCCAAGGTGCCATCTTGATCCACCAGGTGGCAGGGATACCTTACTGAGAACTGTTAAATGTTTAGCTGGGCATGGTGGTGCTCACCTTTAATCCTAGCACTTGGGAGGCAGAGGCAGGCGGATTTTTGTGAGTTCAAGGCCAGCCTGGTCTACAGAGTGAGTTCCAGGCCAGCTGGGGCTACAGGGAGACCCTGTCTCAAAAAGACCAAAAAAAAAAACAAAAGTTACATTGGAGCTCTTAACAACTTAATGTCATGTTCTAATCCTTTTACAATTTATTTAATGGCATGTTCTGATCCTTTCATAATTTTGTTTTTAGGTTTTTATATTGGATTATTAGAAAAAGGCAACTGAGTTTAAATTAAATATATTTTAAGTCAAATTAACCTAGTTTTGTATTTAGCAGTTTTTCATCTGTTTCAAAATAAAATCATTTTTCCATTTTTATTTTTGTATGGGTAGTTAAATTTTTTACAGGCTATTGCTTAAGATTTTGTATCCTCTACTGACTTTTTAACAAACACTGATATATATATATATCGATCTTAGAATAATTTATTTAAAAGACTTTTACCTATTTTTAAGGGATAATTTCAGATATTGGCATTTTGTCCAGGCCCTCCGTTTCATCAGTTTTCTTCATAAATATCATTTTATTCCGAAATTCATTTTTGTTTCTACTTCTTGATACAAGTCTCTGTATCTGAGATTAAGAAGGTGTGTCCACCACACCCTGTCCCAGCTGGCATCAGGATCTTGCTCCAGGCAGCAAAATTTTTACCCTTCTGCATCTCTTTAAGGAAAGGGCTTTTGATTTTTCCACTAACAATAAATTTATTCTCATTAAATTAGCAGGTAAACCCAGTTTGAGACAGGCAAGCCACATACACCATATCCCAAATCTTGTGCACATGCTCCTCCCTGTCCTGTGCAGGTACATGCATATACGCAGTCTGTGCTGCAAATACTGGTTGGGAATAGAGTCTGTTCCCACCTGAATAAATAAATGTTTTAAACTCTAAATGATTCTGTGTAAATGTGACATTGAAAATTATTGGTTCAACAGCCCTCCACAACAATGGGCAAGTTTAGATTAAGGTGTGAAGCAAATCAGGGAACTGGGAACTTTCTGTGCCTTGACATCAAGTTATTCTGGGCACTTACCCTTAGCTATGAGATTTTAGAATAAAAAAACAAAGGTGGGGGGATTTCTCATTGTGCAGTGTTAAAGAGTACAATGAAACCGTGTTTCTGTCCAACCTGTCTGTGTGTTTTAACAGTTCTCCCATGTGTCTTTGAGATTCATGTAACTGTCATGTGTCCATGTTCTCTTATGTGTTAATTTCTGTCAAAACAAAGTGGCCACTTCAAAGTTATTTCATTATATATTGTGCACAAAAAGCTATTTTTTACTTTTCTCCTACTTACCAAGGCTTCTGACAACTGTGCCACCGTCCCTCTGAGGAGAGACCAATTTAAAATTCCCTGCATGGTGGTGCATGCTTTTAATGCTAGCACTAGGGAGGCAGAGGCAGGTGGATCTCTATGAGTTCAAGGACAGCCTGATCTACAGAATGAGTTCCAGGCCAGCTGGGGCTATGTGGAGACCCTGACTCAAAAAAAATCCCTAGATTCATATTCTGGCACTCGGATAGTAACACATGGCTTCCCCTGTATACCTATGAACTGCAATCTCGTCCAATGAAACAGCTTAAATGCTTTTGGTATTGACAGTTACTAAATAGCCTTGGTTTTATACTGCATTGGTAGGACTAAATGTTTCCTAACATCTCATTCTTTAGCTTCTCTCTTGGTGAAACTGTCTTTAATTATTGTATTTCAAATTTAGTCGTGGCTAAATGCATAATTCTATTTTCCACCATTTGTTAAAATATTTCAATATGTTCATAGTTTTAGAACTAAAAGTACAATATGTCAATGACAGCTTGATAAGGAAATTGTATTAGCCATCTCAGCCTTGGGAGTTCAATTAGGGCTGCATGTTTTAAATAACATTTCTAAAGGTTTTTTTGTGTTCTTTGGTTTTTTTTGTTGTTGTTTTTGTTTTTTTTGCAAATTAAAATATTCATGCCAAGCAACAATGTATGTGACTGTTAAGTACAAACACTAGGATTGAAATCTCTTGTATGGGGCTGGAGAGATGGCCTAGCAGTTAAGAGCACCAACCGCTCTTGCAGAGGACCCAGTTTGATCCCCAGCACCCACATGGCAGCCGAGAGCCGTCTGAAACTCCAATTCCAGGAGAACTCCAGTTCCAAGGGAGTCCGACACCCTCTTCTCACCTCCGCGGCATTGCACATCACGGGTGCAAAGACTTGCATGCAGACAATACATTCATACACATACAGAAATAAAATTAAAAAAAAAAGAAATCTCTTGTATGAATGGTATATGTATGTGTATGATACTGTTAACAGTTCTGTAATATAGTTACAGCATATTAAGATCTGCATATGATAGCAATGTATTTGCCTCTGCTCAGTACAAACTTTATATACTGCCATCACCCAATTTAATTATTAGAGCCTTATTTATAAGTGCGTATATGAAGTACTGTTCAGTTTCAAAGAATTCTATAATGTTTTAGCATACCCAAGAAATTGTATTCCATAGCTGGAGGTATCTATCTATCTATCTATCTATCTATCTATCTATCTATCTATATATGTGTGTGTGTGTGTGTGTGTGTATGTGTGTTAGACTTTGCACATGTTACTCAATGTTTTTAATAAAAATTAGGTTTCACTTCCAGGGACCACATAGGGCAGTCCAAATGAAACCAATTTGGGTGAGCTTGATTTAAGTATTTCCTGTCTGCTATAGGTATGTGATAATAGTTTAAAATCTGGGGACAAGTGACATGATCTTCAATTGAGATAATCATTTGAGATAGTCCTAGAAGATATTGTTTTTAGCCTGTTTATTATCTTGGGTTTGTTTTCTGAGCTGTTTTAATTTGTTTGTCCTTTCATGGTTTAAATTCATTCTACTTTGAGTAAATAAATAGCCTTTATAGACCTTAAAGAACAAATTGTAGGCTTTAAAGGATAGATCTAATGTCAACTTGACAAGCCTGGGCTAAGGAACCCCAATCATTGCCTTCATTGGAATAGCCTGTGCCCATTGTGGGCAATGGCATCCTTGGTCCATTATTTCTATGTTGTATAATACAGTAGGCTGAGCATGACCCAACAACACAAGCCAGTAAGCAGCATTCTTTCCTAGCCTGTGCTGCAGTTATTACATTCAGGCTCCTGTCATGAGCTCTTACTATTAGTCAGAGTGATTTGCCACAGCAATTAGGAATTTACTGAGAATGCATAAGTTAATGTTCAAGCTTTACTTATGTGTTATATAGTAATTAAAATACAAAATTTTATTAGTGGTTTAACAACCATACTTAAAGCTCCAATCTGATTTGGCAGCAGGGATTTGAAGGGACAATTTTTTGGCCTTTACCCTCTAAGGTCAACTTAAGTCTTAGGATCCTGCATCGACACCTTCCTACATGTCCTATGGCAGTGTGTCACTAGTCATCCTGGGCCAGGGAAGTCTTGGAGATTCATTTAAAAGGACTTCATCTGGCCAGTGTCCAGTCAAGGGAAGAATGTCAATATAGAAGATAAACTCCTCACGCTTCAAAGGGAAGCTCCAGTCAAGCAAGACCTGACTTTGTCCTCCCATAGATGGAACTGGTGAAAAGATCCAGGTGAAAGGCCTGAGAGACCCCTAAGGACCAGAAACTCAACTGATCTTAACACCAAAACTAATTTAATTTATTTAAGCTAATTGTATGGTTTTAAACACCCCAACAGAAAACTATAATCAAAACAAGAAAAAAAAAAAAAAGAAAATAACTCTAAATCTGAGCAAATACAATTTCAGCCATCTCATATTTGAGAAGGGGGCCAAGAAGACACAATGGAGAAAAGACAGCATCTTCAGCAAGTGGTGTTGGAAAAACTGGATCAACACTTGTAGAAGAATGAAATTATTTTATTTTTATTTTATTTCCGTATGTGTATGAATGTATTGTCTGCATGCAAGTCTGTGCACCCGTGACATGCAACGCCGCAGAGGTAAGAAGAGGGTGTCGGACTCCCCTGGAACTGGAGTTCTCCTGGAATTGGAGTTTCAGACAGCTCTCGGCCACCATGTGGGTGCTGGGGATCGAACCTGGGTCCTCTGGAAGAGCGGTCGGCGCTCTTAACTGCTAGGCCATCTCTCCAGCCCAGAAGAATGAAATTAAACCCCTATCTCTCGCCCTGTACAAAAGTCAACTCCAGATGGATCAAAGACCTCAATGGGAAACCCCAAACTCTGAAGGTGATAGAAGAAAATGTTGGCAACAGACTACAAGACATAGGTATAGGAAAAGACTTCCTAAATCAGACAGCAGCTGCACAGGAATTAAGGTAGACACTTGACAAATGGGACCTCATTAAGCTCAAAAGGCTCTGTATATCAAAAGAAACAATCAAGGAAGGCAAAAGAAATCCCACAGAGTGGGGGGGGGACACCTTTACTGCAGAAACATCTGACAAAGCATTTGATTTCCAGAATATATAAACTACTCAAAAAACAAAGAAGAAAGAAAACAAATGACCCACTCAATAGATGGAGCAAAGAGCTGAACAGAGACTTCACAAGTGAGGAATTAGAGATGGCTGAGAAACACCTTAAGAAGTGTTCAACATCACTAATCATTAAGGAAATGCAAATCAAAACCACTTTAAGATATCATCTTACTCCAATAAGACTGGCTAGGATCAAGAAAACAAATGATACCAAGTGCTGGAGAGGTTGTCGGGAAAGGGGAACACTCATCTACTGCTGATGGGAATGTAAACTCATGCAGCCACTATGGAAAGCAGTGTGGAGAACCCTTGGAAGACTTGGAATGAACTTGCCACCTGACCCAGCCATACCACTCTTAGGCATGTACCCTCAAGACTCACCCCACCACAGAGATACATGCACAGCCATGTTTATTTCAGCTCTCTTCACAATAGCAAGGAGCTGGAACCTACTCAAATGCCCCTCAACTGATGAGTGGATAGAGAAAATGTGGTACATCTACACAATGGAATTCTATGCAGCAGTAAAGAAAGATGACATCATGAGCTTTGCAGGAAAATGGCTGGAGCTAGAGGACATCATGCTGAGTGAATTAACACAGTCCCAGAAAAACAAATGATGAATGGTATCCCTCATCTGTGGATGCTAGTGCTAATTACCTAGTTGTAAGTATTTCTTGTGCATGGTCCCTTGAGCTTTTGTCCAAAGCAGTTGGGAGTGATGCATATTGGAAACAGCAACAGCAACAACAACAACAGAAAGGACTGCATCAAATAACTGACTGAAACAGTGAAATTCTGCTCAAAACAGTCAACTTCCACATGGAGAATTTCGAGAAAGACTGAGAAAGAGATGAAAAGCATGTTTGGCAGAATGCATGAGCTCTGGTGGTGTGGGGGGATGGGGGGACACGGGTATAGATTTGATTATATATAAATTAATTAATTAAAAAAAGAAATATTCATTCTCATAAAGATTCTATAAGTTTGGTATTTTATCATTGCCATGATCATAGGTAGCAGAGACCCTTATACAGATAGATCATGTGAAACTATAACCTACTGAGTTCACGATCTGCTGCTTAAAACATGGCACCTAAGTATTAAAAAAATAAATAATAAAATAAAATAACTTATTATCAGAGAGATAGATGAGAGACCTACTGTGCCATGTTAGAAAAATACCACCTTTGTATTCTTATGCTTATTTGGGCTCTCATTCTGGAGGTCTGTGTACTAATTTTTTTTCAATTCCTCAGAATAGAGTACAGGTTCTCTCTCCCTTTAGATACTGTAGATAGGGTCCTCTATTTGCTAATGCACCCACTAGGCTGCCTGTTGGTACTGTGAAGTCTGAGCACTAGTATACTCATATAAGACTTAACCAGCTTGTCTTTTCAGTTGCAGAGAAACTGTCCACCATCTACTAACCACAATCACCTGGACCAAAAACACCAGGCAACCAGAGCAGCCAAGATGAGAGACCAGATTCTAACCCTCCAGCCTGACACCCATTCCCCAAGACTTCATCCCCAACTCAGCTCTGAAGCAGATACAAATGAGAGAACAACACCACATTCCCTTATCATAATCAAAAGGCTGGAATGTTAGATCTATGTTTCCCAGAATTCTAAGGGATAGACAGATGTCCACTTCCTCTGAATGCTGTCATTTCTATGACCTCTTCTCCTTTACCTGAGGTCTTGCCCAGAGGATTTACAAGAGTGTACCTCAGTTGGCATTTTGCTGGCTACCCTACCATGTGCGAACAGGTAGTTAGTCCTGGCAATTTCCGAAGTAAATATGTTCCCAGAGTGACTAAGCCCATGTGCTTTTATTGGGGGTTTGCACCATGGTATAAATCTAACACTGGGCACTTCACATACACATATTATCTGTGTGTGATCCATTGTGAAATACTACAACAGATTCCATTTAGTGTTTATAAAATCTTGATATATATATAGATATTAATATAATTATATATATATATTTATATATCTAGTTAAGATATTATATAAGGATGTAATGGGGAACTGGGGCTTGGGAAGAGTTGAGGGAGAACAGGGAAAAATAGAAATGTATAAATATAGTTATCTCATGCTGTAATTCCCGAATAGAGCTGGTATGTAATTTACATCACGGTTTTGAAATAGACCATAATTGTTTTCTTCTTTGTATTTTCTATTACTTTGTCTACTAACATGATCAGGAACGCTGATATAGTACATAAAATCCTATATGTTTTCACTGTTCTGAATATCCCATTCAATAAGCCACTTAGAAAATAAGTCAGAGAACTTATCCTCAATTGTTTTAAAAAAAGCATTCTAAGCATAGCCAAAAATCTTCAGTAGTCAAACAAATGAGGTACAGGACCCCAGTGTGGAGCATGGGGGCAGGATTGAGGATTGTTTGGGTTTGTCAAGGAGGAAACTTCCAGCACTTCCTTCGGGAAAACACCTTTTGGTAAAAAAAAGATTATAATTAACAGCTAAAAATATTTTGTAAATAATATTTTCTCTATTGATACATGCTACAGCCACTCATAATTTATCCTTATGTAATCCTATGGTGTGTTCTATCATATAGGAATATTAATATCCATATTCTAAAAATAAGAGAATGTAAAGTTATACTTCTTTTTACCTGCATGAAACTTTACCATTAAAACATGAATCTCTAAATGTGCTTTGGAATTAATATATAGTTTATTTTCAGATTTTGTAATTTTGATTTATGTGTGGAGTGTATATATGCATATTTTGGAATAATATAAAATCAAAGGGAACAAAAAAAGAGAGGGGAAAAAACTATTCAAAGAACTGAACAAAACAATATATTTGTGCATCAGAAAGGTTATAAAAGACTGAGAAAAAGATGCAAGACAGGACTTAACGTGTATTACAGAATCTATGACCTCTGGTGAGGGGGCAGGGGAGCATGAGGGGTGGACATGGATGGAGGAATGAGTCTAAATTTGATTAAGAAATGCTGTATGAAATGTGCTCAATAAAAATTAAAAAGTTAAAAAAATCTTCAGTAGTCATATTTGCTGCTTTACCTATGAGGAATATTCCTTGGGTGATAGGATGTGAAACTGAATGCCCAGTAACTAATTATTTAACTAGTAGGAAAAAATAATTTGGTAGCATTTACTTCTAGGTTTCCTCTCTCTAATGAAAGTCTGCATGCCTATCCAAATTTATAGAAACTCAATCAGGCTATAACACTCTTATCTGTTTAAAATATTTTAAATTTAAAAATATATAAAATAAATCTCACTGTGCTTATCCTAACCAAAATTAAAAAGACACACCACACAAACATTTATGTTCAGTTGAATGAAATCATGTAACACAAAGCTTATATTAAAATGTCAGATATTTCATGGACTCAGAGATGAACAATTTATGATGCGCTGTGAAAACACAACACAACATATAAAAACATCTGTTTGCCACATAGTACATTGTACAGTATTGGTTGCTTTTTTCATGGTTGTGTGGCTGGCATTCTGGGAGTTATAGCTTGTTATCACTGAGCCATATCTCAATAATGTACGACATATTAGTAGCCCTAGGAAAAACTGAAATTCATATCTCAAATATGGTTTATTTTAAAACATTAGCTCTCTCATATCATCACAAAAATCATAAAATTACACAAAAAATAATTGTAGGTCAGAGTCTGTCATACTTATGAAAGAAAAGATGGAAAATGATCTTACCAATAATGGGAGAGAACAATCTCCTTTAAGGGAATATGGATTTTCCAGTTGCAATTTTTGTTTAAGTAATTTAAATCTAAAAAAAAAGTAGAAATTCTCTTGGATTGGCCATGACAATTTTTCTTCACAGCAGTTGTTCCCTCATATGAGTTCAAAGCAGAGACATTTAAAAGAACTATTAAAACACCATTTCTGGGCTCACTTCCAGAGTTATAGACACGGAAATCTGCATGGGGCCTGGCAGTATGAGAAATTACCGGGAGATACAAATAATTCAAAAGTGAGAATGAAATTTAGATACTCTATGAAAATAAGGATCATTGTTATAAGGCACAATAAGCATGATTCCAGGGATAAAGGACAAACTAACAGGAGAAACATATATATCTATCTACCAACTGTGATCCCATTACATATGCCTCTATTGGTAATCACAATAAAAGCCCAGTTTCAAATGTTAGCATTAGATGAACTAAGATTTACCTGAAATGATAACTACGCAAGACAGAGTGGGGTACATACCGTTAGTCTGAGCACTTGAGAGGTAAAGGCAAGTGGGTCTGTAAATTTGAGCCCAGCCTGGTCTACATGGAGATCTGCATGTCAGATGTACTGTTTCAATAAACAAAACCAAAACAAAACAAGCTAAAAAGGGAGCAGATAGAGAGATGATTCAGTAGTTAAGAGCACTGGCTACTCTTGCTTATTACCTAGGTTTGGTTTCCAGCCCCGACATGGTGGCTAATACCATCTTAACTCTAGTTCTAACACCTTCTTCTGACCTCTGTTTTGCATGGTACCACTTCACTTACACACATGCAAGCCATAAGCTCATACAAATAAAAGTAAAAATAAATAAAATATTTTTTTTAATTCACAGAACCATACAGAGAATAACAAAGGTTTGAGTGAATAGCTGGTGACAATTGTCTCTTGTTAGGTTATTTTACAATCTCTGATAGTATGGGAGAAGTGGAAATTGAATTCTCTACAACATATTAACACTATCATGTTGGAACAGTGTCTTACTAAATGTAGATATTTATGAGAAAATAGTGGGTTTTTTAATTAATTCTTTAATTGACTAATGGACATAGAAACTGTGAAAAGGATTATTCTCTATTCAGAACAAAATATAATGCTAAAGTCTCCTTAAGCTATGCACTTAAGCAAAATATATTAATACAGGAGCTCTGACATCAACAATGGATTATTCTACCAAGGAGATGTTGGCCAGGGGATCCAAGGACAAGTTTACATTCCCGCCAGCAATGGATGAGTGTTCCACTTTCCCCACAACCTCTCCAGCACTTGGCATCATTAGTTTTCTTGATCCTAGCCAGGATCTTACTGGAGTAAGATGGTATCTTAAGGTGGTTATAATTTGCATTTCCTTAACTATTAGCCAGGGGATCTAAGCCTCCACAAAAGGTAAAGGCTCCTTGCCTCCAAACTGGGATGTCTGCAGGAAGAGAGGCGATAAGGCCCTGCTGTTGAAGACCTGATATAAACATGGGAATGATGCATGGAGACCGCACTTGCAAGTATACAGATGGTCTCTGGAATGCCAGAGAGTGTTACCAAAGGCCACTAAACCAATAAAGCAAATATAGGTCTCCTTGAGACAAGCAAGACCCCTCCGTCAGCACCAGCTACACCTCACCTGCCTGGAAATGCTGTGCAGCTGTGGCAGCCATATGTCTGCATATCCCAAATCTAATTGACTATTAGCTCTCTCCTTGGAGGAATAACCCACGGCTGATGCCACAAGCTTACATCCCCTAATGGTTAGGAGATGTTATAAACCACACGAAGACCCTGTCATACTTAACAGAAGAAAATGTAATTCATGGATTAACATACCATCCAAACATCTGTGTCTATACCAAAGTAACCTACCATAACAATTAGTACTGTTTAAATACCTATATATCTAATTGCTTGTGCTTCATTAGTAGGATCGAAAGGCTATATATATACTGTTGAAATACCTATATATCTAATTGCATGTGCTTCATTAGCAGGATCGAAAGATTATGCCTGGACAAGCTGTCAGCCCATGAAAGAATACAGCCAGAATTGACTAGAGACAAAGACAACAGCTCCAGAGAAAGTAGACTGTTTTGCTTCTCATCCACCTGTGCCCTTTTTCTAAGCCTAGGGAACAATCTGCGGAAGAAGGGGCACAGTTGACTGTAAGGGCTGCGATTGGGGTGAATGGTGAAAATACAACGATATAGACTGGACACTCATTTGATCAACTTGATTGAACATACAAGCCACCCCTGCTGGATGTTGGGACTCATGAACTGTGTGGGCTTGGGCACAACTGCTTGCAAATTGGTTTTATATGAAAGATGCTTGTACTCACAAATTATCACATATTGTTAAAAAAATGAAAACAAAACAAAACAAAAAAAACAGAGAAAGATGCAGAAAAGTTATGGCAGAATGCATGATCTGGGATGGGCAGGGGTGGGGTGCGGGGAAGGGAAAGGGATATATGCCTGAACTGAATTGGAAAATGATGTATGAAATACACAAAGCATCAATAAAAAAATAAATAGAATAAAATAAAATTTTTTTCAATTTTTGAGATCTTGAAGCTAACAATGGGAGGAGAATTTTATGTTCCCACAGGTAAAAATCACCAATCTAAATGCCTGAAAACATACAACTTATGGCTGTGCAGGATGGACTGGGAAATGCCAGCAGAGAGGTTGACCCATCTGAACATTAAAGAAAGAGGAGTTCAGACTGCCTGAGTCACAGACACTGAGCATCTCTCTGAATACTATTGGGGTTAACTGTTTATAATGGGCTCTAATGAAGTTTACCTTCCAGATACTGAGAAACCTACCTACCTCTCCCCTTTATAGGAAAAAGAAAAACATGATGGTAATGAAACCAATCCCTAACTGTAAATTAGAGCCAATTGTTACAGTGGTAATTTCCTATAAAACAGGCATAAGTACCCTTTTTTAATTGACTGATAGGCATAGGAACTGTGAAAGGATAATTCTCTATCTAGAGCCAAATTCAATAGTAAAGTCTTTATAAGCTGTGTAATTAAGCAAAATATATTACTACAGGAAAGCTCTGACATCAGCAATGAATTATTCTGCCTAGGATATGTTTTCTAGGTGATTAAAATCCCCTCCCCCAAATTATAAACGCCTTTTGCCTATAAGTGGGATATATACAAGGAGAAAGGCAGTAAGTCCTTGTTGTCAAAGATCTGGTATGAGCATGAAAAAAATGTTATGAGACATCACTTGCTAGCGTACAACTGGCCTCTGAAATGCCAGAGAGCATTACCAAAGGCCACTAAAGCAATACAGCAAAATATTGGTCTCCCTGAGACAAGCAAGACTCCTCCGTCAGTATCAGCTACACCTCAACAGCCTGGAGATATTGTGCAACAGTGGCAGCCAAGTGTCTAGATATATCCCAAATCTAATTGGCTATTAGCTCTCTCCTTGGAGGAATAACAACCAGTGGATGCCACAAGCTTATGTCCTCTAGTAGTTAGGAGATGTTATAAGCCACAATAAGAACTTGTCACCCTTTATAGAGAAACCACAGTTTGCGGATTAGCATACCATCCAAGCATCTGTGTCTATGCTCACAGCTTAGCTTGATATAATAATTAGTACTGCTTAAATGCCTGTACATCCAATTGCTTGTGCTTTGTTAGTATGACTAAAAAGGTATCACTGGAAAAGCTGTCAACCCATGAAGGGAAACAACCTGAACAGACTAGAGTCCAAAATGACAACTCCAAAGAAAGTGTATTGTTTTCTTCTCACTCACATGTGCCCCTTACCCAAAGCCCAGGGAACAAACTGCGGAAGAGGAGGTGTGGTAGAATGTAAGGGCTGCGGAGAGATAGGGGTGAATCATGAGACTAAAGGAATATAGTCTGGACTCCTAATTGATCAACATGCCTGTGCATACAAGCTTCTCCAACTGGTCTATGGGAACCTTGGGTTGTTCAAAATTTGGACATAGATACTTGCAAAATGCACCAGTTATCTAATTGTATGACAAACTGAGTAACATCAATGTTATCTGCAAACAACTGTGTCATAATATTGTAGAATTCCTTAAAAATAAACAAAAAAAATTTAATTTCATGAGTTTAGAAACTTAATCAGAGAAATTCTAATTTTGATAATTTTTATAAATTGACCTGATATATTTTACTTTAAAAAAAATGGTATTAAATAAAATTTATACTATTATTAATTATTATTAATTTTATTTATATTAAAATTAATCTAGTATATTCACGTATTTTATATATGCCATTCAATTACATGCATTATAGATTAAAGGAGGTATTTAACTTTAATACTAAAATTCCATTGTCTTTAGTTTAACATAATTTCCTAACTAAAAGCATAGCATCTAATTCATCATTTTGTAATTTAAACTAAAGGAAACTTAAACTTAACCAAGTTAAAAGAAACAGCATTTTAAACAATGAACATTTAGCTCTTTGTCAAAAACACAGAGGTAAAAACTTTATTATAGTTAATAAAATTTGTATAATATCTGATAAAATTTAGTTATTCCTTGAAGTTAAATTTAATCCTCTGTTTGTTATTTCTATTGCTGTGATAAAACACCATGACCAAGGCAACTTATAGAAGTAGATGTCTTTGGTATACAGTTCCCAAAGGATAAGAGTTCATCATGTTTTAGAGGCAAGGCAAGAGGCTGAGCACTCACATCTGCAAACAGGCACAGGAAGGAAAGTAAAAGAAGTTGAAAATAAAGCAAGGCCATACCTTCCACCAGCAAGGCTGCACACCCTAAATTTCTACAAACAGTACCACCAAATGAATCCAGGAGCTCAAATACTTGTAGCTTATGAGTAACCCACCTCATTCAAACAAGCCCAATCCTAAGCACATTTTTATTTTCCATCAAAGCTCAGTAATTTATCATTATAAATATTATGAATAATAAGCTTACTCATATTTCATTATTTAATACATTTGCATATGCATTTCCTTTCTTTAGGTATCGACAACCACCTTTATTGATATAACATTTTCCAAAGTTTTCACATATAATCTCAATTTAATCATAATACTTTTTTCAACTCTGTTCGATATTTTGAGATATAGAATATTAATAATGTGGATTGGTTATGTATAGAATCAGAACACAGCAATTATGAACAAGATACATTATTCAGAATTGTATAGATTATTTAACAATACAGAATCTGAAGAAATGAGACTGTCTGTCAGAGATCCACTGTCCAGTCAATTATCAGTTTTCCCAGTAAGCTTAGACTGGGGCTACAGGGCAATTGATAAGAGAGAGAAAGCTGGAGAGGTCTTTTTCCTTTTTGTTTAAGAGAGGGAGCAACAAAACGAATTGTGGAAGAGTAAGCTTCAAATAGAGATCAAAGAAGGAGATAGCTTGAGGTAAATGCTGAATCCTTCAGGAAAAGGCAAAAATATTTATTCTTCTGGACATATATTCAATATCATGAGATTATAAATTTGTACTAAACTCGGTAACTATGTATTTTATAAATATTGATATACTAGAGGTATATTATAATTTGTTACCTGGAATTATGGAAAATTCTACAATAAGGGGGAATATTAAACTCTGCAATTATATCTAGTGACACTGAAAGGAAAAAAAATATTGCTTGAGTTTCCCGATATTGAGTGAAGTGTACTGAATATGTTGAGAGGATCACATATACCAGTAACAGGTCTTCAGCTCTTACTATCAGAGCAACTGTGTGTTGGAGTCAATTATATTTACTTCCCCGTAGCTGATCAAGAACCAGAAATGATGAAAACAACTAATTCACATAGGATAATGTAGGAAGAGACTAATGAAGTGTTGTTTATGTACTTGATTCAAAAAAGAAGCTAAATCTATCATAACCCTGGATTGGCCCTGGTACTAAAAATACACAAAGAATATGGTTTGAACCACACCAATATTAAGGAGATCATTCTGGGAAAGCACTCTTAGTGCCAGAAAACCAAAAGTTTTCTCTAGGGTATAAATTGTGTTTCAAAAGAAAAAAAATAATTAACATGTATTACAGGTACTAGTAGAAATTGTAATGCAAATCTCTACAAAACTGAAGAAGGAAAATATGGTATGGAAATAGGTGTGCTATTGGCTTGAAGAAAAAAATTGCAAAAGAAAATGAGTGAAGGAAACATCCACAAGTCAAACAGTATGCACTACAGTGAAGTGGAGGAAGAGAATTAGACTAAATAGTGAAAATAAACTAATTTGGTGGAAATTGGATAAAGACATACCGAAAGTTTTAGCTTATTAGTATTTTCTGAATAAACTGACATCAACAATATACATGATGACTACTCAGAATCCTCTGTTACAGAAGGAAAATTGCTTTTAAAACGGCAGTGTTGCACGACTTTTCATGGGGTCACATGAAAACTGTATAGCACAAATAAAGTGTGGACAATACAATCTAACCATCCATCAATATCTAGCTCATGAAACAATGAGTTTAAATTAACTGAAGAAAATATCACTTACAGAAACAAGTACGACTCAAAGGGAGCAGAATTAATGAAAATCCCAAGTCGATATACATGATGGTTCATGAAAGCTCTGCCCTGGAGTTCCTTGCACTTCCCAGGCAAATCATTGTAACTAAGTTTTCTGAGACTTATAAATGCTGCTTAGCATACAGCCTCAATCTTTTGAATCTCCCTTCTTCCTCCAGGGGGAATGTTTCAATTCAGAATAAATCTATAAACATAGGTAGTGAAATTTGTACAAAGGCAAAATGTATTGGAGAAAGAACACTGAAATTTCTTCCCACAGATACTTGAAAGTTACACATTAGTATCTTATCTCATCAATCCAAAGATTTATAATCAATGCATTTTAGCATATTCTACCATGAGTTTGCCTGAGTCTTGTGGATACTGACATGATTGCTCTAAGTTTATATGCGAAAAAGTCCAAGAAGCTTGACAGATTCTGTTTCCACGTGCTCATACAACACCCCCTCGGCACTTAAAAACTTTCCACTTCCTCTTCTGCAATGATCCCTGAACTGGGGGTAGGTGAATTTCAACATAGGAGATCTGTCTCTGGAGAGTCAATGGCAATAATAACAACAACAGTCAATAACAATAATAACAGTGTCAATGTAAACTCAAGTTCAATTCTCTATTTTGTATTTTCATTCTTGGAGTGTAATATGATGACTATTACTACAAAGTGTAACACAAGGAACCCTGAAGCAAAGCAAATATTTTCTCCTCTATAATAAACTAAGCTACCATATAATTTTTCTCTGATATATGTTCACTATGAAGTTCTCATACAAGCTAACTTATATAACAAGGGAAAATATTTCCACATCATGCAATGTACTTTCCTGAATATTGAATTCCAATTTGCTAACACTATACATATGAAATTTTCAATCAATATGACTTCCTTAACTACAAATATATCAAATCACAAATTGTTCTTATGCTATTTATGTATACAATTACATTTCCTAGACAACTGAATATGAAAAATCCTTCATCAAGAATTAACTTAATCAACAGTGTGTCCACAAGAGAAACAGTATTGTAAAGAACAGTTTTGGGAAAGGAGATGTTTTCCATGCACTGTGAATACATAGAATATTCTGAAGTGATCCCATGAGATAAACATTTTGACAGTTTTGTTGCTATATTTTATGCCATAAGAAGTTCAACTTGTTTAGCAAAATAATTTAACATTATAAAAAGTAGAAAACTGCCTTATATGTCATTAAGCTTTTGCAGAGTAACCCAAAACATGTAAACATTAATAGTGATAGGAAATTTATAATTTATAAGAAGGTGATAATTATCCCTCTTTTATGAAATACAGACCTCAGTAATTCGGATGCATTTTAATATAATATACAATTTGATATAACGTAAGTAAAAAATATATCAGGATAATTCTAAATCATTTTACTCCACAGAGAACAAGAAATTTTACACTCTGATTGGTGCCTGGTGTCCTGTTAATCTGTATTGTCTGTTGAGTACAGAACTATCATTTGAGACACAAGAAAATTGATGGTAAATTTTAATTTCTATGTTGTAATTATCGTAAAAGGACTCTTACTTCAGTGAAAATTATCAGTTTGGATAATGATACTCAGCAGCATTAAGAAAAACCTCTGTTCATTCCATTTACTAAAATTTATATAAACAGCAATTTCAAAAATGAAACTTAAAATACATATTGTGAAGAATGTTCACTCTGCACTGTGTACCATTAGAAATCTGGTGAGCAAACACACACTAGCCACACAGACCAATAATTTACTTACAACCAGTAGGATACAACAGAAACCTATAGAAAGTGAGAGGTGGTTCATCTGTTCAGAAAAGGTGCCCTGGAGCAGAGGGATTCAACTCTGCATGCAACTTCCATTACAGGTGAAGAACTGGAAAATCAATTACTCTAGGCATATCTTGGGGTAACATGTCTCATGGGTCCAAAGTATCCAAGGACTTTATTTTTAAGAGAATTGGAAGAAATCTCACACCATTCCTACCTGCTCTTCCTTATCTGTTCCCACTGCCTTTTAACACTTTCAGAAGGGAAGTGGGAACAGAAAAACTGTGATGTTGAAAAGTCAACCAAAGGACTATCATGAGCATAGTGTCATGACATTATTATATTTATAAGTGCAAATGTGCATGCGTGTTTGTCTTCTATGAATGAAAAATGCATTTTAAATATTTTTGCATCAATGCTAAGTGAAAAGACAGTCAACATTTTTTTCTTTCCTTCTCTCTATATTTTAAAGCAGAACACCTGTGTGATTACAGCTTGTGAAACAAAGCATATATTCAAAATATAATATAAAGCTTTGTAATGCATATCATTAGAGCCTAGTCTGCAGTTCAGCATGGAATGGCCAAAGCACCAGATAAGTGTTATTTATGAAAATAAGACTGAAACAAATGTATCCACAAAAATATGACTCCATTGACACTACTGTGTATGGTAGGAAAAATGTGTGATTCCTGCATTCTGGAGACAGAAGGATTAGAAATTCAGTTTATGCCAAGCGTGGTGGCACACGCCTTTAATCCTAGCACTCGGGAGGCAGAAGCAGACGGATCTTTGTGAGTTCAAGGTCAGCCTGGTCTACAGAATGAGTTCCAGGACAGCTGAGGCTACAGGGAGACCCTGTCTCGAAAAGACCAAAAACAAAAATAAATAAAAAATAAGAAAATCAGTTTAGAAGTTCAATTTAAGACCAGTCTGGGGTATAATTTAGAAACAGTCTCAAAAAAACAATATTATCAGTGGTATTTATTTATAAATATATGAGTCATATCACTTTGTACAATAATTTTGCATAGTATTATTTTATTTTAAAGTCATATGTTTTAAAACTTTGCTAATTTAATAATAATAAATTTCGGTTAGTATAATGATGTTAAGGATACAGCTATATATAAACCCAACCCAAATGTGATCTATTAATCTTGGTTGATCCTTATTTATATTTGTTGAGGATATTTTAATTTGAATTATTAATCTGATATGACTAATATTTAAATTGTTTGTTGCTTATATGGTATAAAATGATAGCATATTCACTGATTAATATAGATTCTAAGTTAAGTAGTGAAATCTTTATTAGGGATAACAAAGACTGAATTTTATATTGTTTATTATTCTGATTTTATACATCTAATTGCCAATAACTATCCTTAAGGTATATCTTTAAAATTAAAAAATTCAATTATATTTTATGAATAATTATTAGAAAGAACTTTAAAATTACAAACTAAAAATTAACAACTACTAGGTCTTTTCTGCCAAAAATATTTAAAAGCATATCATGGCTTTATGGTCATATATAGTGACAGTGAAGAGGCTTTAGAACAACTGTTACATAAACAAAAGCCAAAGGGATCAAACACAGCTGTCTTCCTTTCTCTGAGAACTTTGCAGTAAAAGCATTCTCTTTGCCAGCTCCAAAGTTCAGAGGCAGGAGCAATAGATTTCTGTTTGTGCTGTCCTTATGGATTTCAGAAATGAAGGGTCATTTTCTGCTTAGGAAGCAAGTAGAGAAGTTCAGAGTAACATTGTGACATTTAAAATCATTTGCAAGTAAGAAATGAGTGATTTTTAAGATCGTTAGAATTAAGATACATTTCACAATAACTGAAACAGTTTTCTGCTGACATCACACATGTTTTCTGAAGAGATTTTTGCATGTTCTTTGCCAAAGCACAAAGGATCTCAAATACAAGTTAAAAAAAAAAAAAGACTTCACAGTGAATAACAAGGGTTAAGACAGTAACTCTTCAGTTAAACATAAATATTTACAACTACTTTGTTAAATTAAATTATATTTAATTTTAATGAGTGAATTTGTCCATTGCATCTATAATATTCTCTTTCATATAGCACTTTGTTTTATAAAATAGCTAGTATCCAATGAATATTTTTTAACTTTTATTTTTTGTATTTATTTATTTTTTAATTTTATTTATTTCTGTATGTGTATAAATGTACTGTCTGCATGCAAGTTTGTGCACCCGTGTCGTGCAATGCCGCGGAGGTCAGAAGAGGGTGTCGGACTCCCCTGGCACTGGAGTTCTCCTGGAATTGGAGTTTCAGACGGTTCTCGGCCNCACCATCAGCACCAGCTACACTTCACCTGCCTGGAAATACTGTGCAGCAGAGGCAGCCATGTGCCTGTATATCCCAAATCTAATTGGCTGTTGGCTCTCTCCTTGGAGGAATAACCCATGGCTGATGCCACAAGCCTACATCCTCTACAGGTTAGGAGATGTCATAAGCCACAGTAAGACCCTGTTATATTTATCAGGGGGTAAAAATGTAATTCATGAATTAACATATCATCCAAACATATGTGTCTATGCCAAAGTAACCTACCATAACTATTAGTGCTGCTTAAATACCTATATATCTAATTGCTTGTGCTTCATTAGTAGGATCGAAAGGTTACTCCTGAACAAACTGTCAGCCCATGAAAGGAAACAGCCAGAATTGACCAGAATCCAAGTCAACAGCTCCAGAGAGAGAGGACAGTTTTACTTCTCATCCACCTGTGCCCCTTTTCTAAGCCTAGGGAACAATCTGCGGAAGAGGGGGCGTGGTAGAATGTAAAGGCTGCGATTGGGGTGAATGGTGAAACTACAGCGATGTAGTCTGGACACTCATTTGATCAACTTGATTGAACAAACAACCTGTCAACCTCCACTGAATGGTGGGACTGTGGGGGTTTGGGCACAACAGTCTATAGATTGGTTTTGCACGAAGGATGCTTATACTCATGGATTATCACTTATAGCTAAAAAATGAAAAAAAATAAACCTGAAAGATGCAGGACAGTTATGGCAGAATACATGATCTGGGATGGGGTGGGGGTGGGGGGGAAGGGAAAGGGAAATATGCCTGATCTGAATTGGAAAATGATGTATAAAATGCACAAACCATCAATAAAAATTATAAAAAAAAAATGTTTCCTTAAGTTCATGCACCAACCCTGGCTCTTTCAATCTTTCTGTCCTGTCTTTCTCAAGAGATGGCAGTTATTACAGAGTTCCACAACTGATCACACAAAAAGAATGTATTTTTGAGAGATTTGCATCCATAAGGGACACACCTAAAGTAGAGTCTCAACACGAAAGGCTCATGGAACATAGAAGAGTGAAAATAGAATGATGACATCACTCTGCTCACACCAGTGAATTATTGTCAATGGGATAGGAACACAGGCCCTCATGCAACACTATGCACTTATTCTATCATAATTTACCACAGTTTTCCCACCTCTCCCTTGGGAATATCTGTTCCCTACTATACCTCTTTGGTGTGCGTGTATGGGGGGGGTGCTCTTTCTTCCATTTATTTCCATGTTTCCTTTCCATTCAACTGGTTCCTGCTCTTACATCAGGATATGTGGAGAGCAGGCATTGGCCAAAATGGCGCTTTGGACCCTGGCCAGGTCTTATCGCTTGATTGTGGCCTGACTGCCCAGCTCATTCCCCAGCCAACAAGAGAACGCCAAACCTGAACCCTCATTAGCATGTCCGCTGACTTCCGTATATTGTGCATACTGCTTACAGACCAATGAGAGACCGCCAAGGTGCTCGCACCCTAGCAGGAGGCAGGGTTGAGGGAAGAGATTATTAGTAGGGGACACGGGAAGGGGTAAGGGAGAATTGATGTAAGAGTTGCCTGATTAAACTGCGTCTGGAAGAACAAGAGTGTGTCCTCTCCTTTTTCCCGCCGGCTGGGAACAGAGAGACGAGGAGAGCGACAAGTGGTGGCCCATACGGGGAACTTCCATCGGTGCGAGCACGGTCCAGAACCAGAGGCAGGCAGGTGGTCTAGCCAGTAAGCTCCCAGGTAAGTGGGACAATTAAGGCTCTCAGGAGTGAGACAGCAGAAGTGTAGGTGAAGTTTTTGCTTTGTGTGTGTGTGTGTGTGTGTGTGTGTGTGTGTGTGTTTTCCCTCTGAGCCAATGGGTTTCCCCTTTATTTTCTTTTGCTTTTCTGAATGTTTTAAGTTTATTTTGGTCCCACTTGTTGATCATTGACCTTAATTCCTGAGCAACCAATGTCCAATTTAGTAACTCCTTTCCGGGGCTTGAGAGATGGCCTAGCGGTTAAGAGTGCCGATTGCTCTTGCAGAAGACCTGGGTTCGATCCCCAGCACCCACATGGTGGCTGGAAAAATCTGTCAGTCCAATTCCAGGAGAACTCTATTTCCAGGGGAATACGACACCCTCTTCTGACTTCCGTGACATTACACGACACAGGTGCACAAACCTACATGCAGACAGGACATTCATACACATAAATAAATAAATTAAAATTTAAAGAGAAACTCCTTTCCTACACCTATATATCTTGTAGTGCATTGCCTACATTTCTTACAGCACTTTCAGATTTCAGGTTTTGTACTGAGGTCTTTGATCCTTTGATCAATTTGGAGTTGACCTTTGTGCAGAGTAAAAGTTAAGTTTCCAATTTCATTTTTCTACAGATGGCGATCAAGTTTTGCCAGCGATGTTGGTTAAAGCTCAATAAAAAATAAAAATAAGATAAAACCCTTCATAGTACTGTCACAAAAACGAGCAGATCAATGGAACACACTAGAAGACCCAAACATGAGTGAAGGCAATTTCAGTCACCTGATATGTGACAAAAGTGCCATGAATACATTATGGTACATTTGTCTCTAAATATAAGGATCCCTACTTACATACGGTAAAGAAAAGTCATTTGCCTAGAGATATAACAGAGATAGGATTTTCTATAGGAACTATAACCACCCCAACATTGTATATTTGACTATAATTACTGTACCTCCCATGAATTCCCTCTCACTGAGAGAGAGAACACCCCCAGATAAGATTTCCACTACTCTACCAATAGATATAGTTTGCGGTGCCAGTCATTGTGGTTATTAGAATTTACAGCAGGTTTGGACCTTTGGTTAATTCTCTCCCTTCGCAGCTTGAATAGGATTATTAGAGTTAGGCTTCAGGGAGAAAGCTTCCAGGGCGGATCTAATTCCATTGCTTCAAGTCCTATATCTGAAGTATGTCTCATCTTCAGCAGCAGGGTCTTACCTTCAAGTTATGGGAGATAATCACCTTTACCAAAGGCATTAAAGATCTTTACAATGAAAAATTTTAAGTAATTAAAGAAACATATAGAGGAAGATATCAGGAGATGGAACCATCTACCATGATAATTTATATGGAAACACAAAGCCAATGCAATCTTGGACAAAAAAGAGGAATGCTGGGCACAACATCATACCAAATCTCAAGCTACAGTACAGAGCTATAGTCATGAAAACATCATGGGAGATAACCAAGAGCTATGATAATGGCCTGTGTTATTTTTGGCATCTCTTTTTTTTCAGCTTCAAATAGAAAATGTATTACATGGATGAAACAATTTTGAGTTAGGAAAGAAACACCACACGTTCTTAAATGTTCATAAACATATGAATATCCAAGGTCAAAAGGTAAAACAATTTAAACTGGCTCTAAACTGCCCTAGGATTTAACAATTTTGTGTTTCGACCTTGTGTCTTATTTTTCTTTCTTTTTTTTTATTGATGCTTTGTGTATTTCATACATCATTTTCCAATTCAGTTCAGGCATATATCCCTTTCCCTTCCCCCTACCCCACCCCTACCCATCCCAGATCATGCATTCTGCCATAACTTTTCTGCATCTTTCTCTGTTTTTTTGTTTTGTTTTGTTTTCATTTTTTTAACAATAAGTGACAATTTGTGAGTACAAGCATCCTTCATGTAAAACCAATTTGCAAGCAGTTGTGCCCAAACCCACACAGCTCATGGGTCCCACCATCCAGCAGGGGGGGCTTGTATGTTTAATCAAGTTGATCAAATGAGTGTCCAGTCTATATTTTTGGCATCTCTTGGACTACTCTGCCCAACCATTCAAAGGGAGGTCTTTCCTGTCGTGTACTGTGTTTGTTGCCATATAGGCCCCAAGTGTAAACATCCCTTTCTTAGGAGGTTCAGGAGGCAACACATTTTCCTCTGGCTTCCCTAGCCCACCACGAATACCATTCCTTCCTACTCTCTCTTTTCTCCATCTGACAGCCCAGTCCCTGTGTACCCATTAACTCCACCCCGCAGTAACACCTAACTCCCTCCATCCCTGTTTTCCTGAGTTCTGTCTTCACACACATTGGCCCCCTGCATGTCTCCCTTCCTCAGTTTCCACTCTAACACTCCCACTTTCCCCACATCTCCACTGGTAACATCTGCTTTCTATTATCCTATTATTTTAGATTCTTTCTTTTCTTTGATTATATGGAAGAACTGGAAGATAAGACAGTTTTGAAGACACAGGACAGACTTCTGACAGAGGACTTTGAGCAATGGAGAAGGAACTGAACAGGAAGGCCTCAACATGAACTTAAGCTCTCATATTTCTGGAGGATATGCAAAGTGCCAAGGGAGAAAAATCAATCAATGGTCCAACAGATCCCTCAAACCTAATAACCATAGCAACAGGCAGAGCAAAGTACCTCTATTGATACAGTAGTGGCACTATTAACCCACAGAGTAATCAACAGCTATCTAATTGGACTTAAAGCCCTCTTAGTGGGAGTGAACTCACAGGTAGCATTGTAAACACAGCCAAATACACATGGCTGGAGAAGACATAGATCCTGGAGAAAATCCCACCACTGTGGTATTTCTAGACAAATGAAATTTGTTAGCATGTGATGAATATGGATTCTTATTTTAACAGATAATTGTATTATGCACAACTCATGAAAGGAGCTTTTTATAAAAGATGAAGGCTACTGCAGAAACTCACATCTGATCCACACACAGAGAATAAACTGTTAGATATCCAGGTCTGTATAAAAAATGTGCTGTGGCCCCAGCCTTAGCCTGGGAACTGTTGGAGACATTACTATAAGATGAGGGAAAGTAGAACTTTAATATTATAGAAAATAAATTTGTTTGTCATTTCCCTAAATGCCATTTTAAATAAATTGAAGACAAAAATTGTGTTTTTCTTGGATTTAAGTTACATAAGATGGACATTTTATGAAATTCTATATTCATTGCTTTTATATCACTGTAACAAAAATTTTCATTTTAAAAGAGGTAAGAGAAAAAGACAGGTTTATTTGGCTTCCTGTTGGGACACAGAGAAGTTGGGTATTGCAGGAAGTTTACTAGAGTGAGAGACGTTAAACCATGAGATGTGTGCCACTTTCAATAGTGACCTATTTCTGATCACTATGTTACACCTCTAAAAGTTTCCATTCATGTCTCAAATAGTCCCACTACTTTTGGAATAAAAGTTCAAAATGTAGATGTGTCCTTCCATTTACCTAATCCCAAGTGCTCAACCCTAAAAGCTCATAAGTACTACCACTCATAAGTACTTCCACTTAGTGAAGTGGAATTGATAGAATGNAGGCAGTTCTGCCTTGCATTACTGGCAAATGGACAGCATTAGTCAGTAGGTTTTATATGTATAGTTACTTATTCATATATTTTTATATATTATTATATATGTAACAGTAATAATTATACAAAATTGAAGAGAAAGGAAGTTTAGGAAGAGATGGGGTAGGAGACTAGAGGGTGAAAATTATGTAAATAAGTACAGTAATCCTGTATAAAATATAAAAATATTTCTAAGAGTTCAAATCATGAAGTTAGGACACTTTGGATTTAAACCAAGAGAAATATTTTCTCTAAAAATATTGTAACATTTACTTGCTAGTAAACTTTCATTTGACTAAACATTACTTCTGCCTAAAACATAAGGTCCATATTACAATGTGTTTTCTTTTTTCCTTGCTCATCTGATCCTGCTACACAAGATGAACTCAATGTGAACAAAGTGACTTTTTTTTCTGTGTATGTGTATGCACATGCACACTTACCATCGCACAAGAACAGAATTTGGATGATGTATTAGTTATTTTCTGCTGCTGTGATAAAACATTATGACCAAGTCAACTTACAGGAAAAAAGAGCTTATTTGAGCTGATGGTTCCAAGGAATTGAAATCTATAATGTACATTTTCAAGCATGTACAAGAAGCAGAAAGTGAATTTTTTTTTAATTTTTGACCATTTCTAAGTTGTATAAAATCTATTGTTATCATATTCTTCCCTAATTACCTCTATTATTCACCTCACACTCCAACTGTCCCCACCAGTCCCCTTCCTGCTTTCATGCTTTTTTGTGTATGTAATGTGCATGTGTGTGTGTGTGTGTGTGTGTCTGTGTGTGTGCGCCTGTAATGCACAGAAGGTCACCGTGCTGTGTGTTCAAGACTTCAAAACCATGATATAACCAGAAGACAGCATTTTAAAGTGCTCTCCCATATCTCAGTCTTCCTAGACCCTCTTCTGCAATGTTTAATTCCCAATAATTGTTCTTGTCCAAAATCTGTGAGGACCATAGAAAGTCTTATTGATGACTTAAAAGTTTCAGAAACAATTCATCATCTGCACATAGATTATAGTAGAAATTATTCTTAATTAAAGCAAACTTATTAGGAACTTTTATTCTTAGAGGAGAAGAGTTTGAAAAATGTTCTAAATAATCCATATGCTAATTTAAACATAAAGTAAATTAAAAATCAATTATATGTATCTGCATGATACAAGTTGGTGCGATATTTTCTGATCTAATTTGTAATTCCTTCTTGTCAACACACCACATTACCTGTCATTGAAATTTTGTTCTGTCTTCACTTTTAGTCATCCCCTGTTCAAGTCTTTCTCTCAGTAAGGAAGCATGCTACCAGGGTATAAGCAAACTAACAGCTTGTCATGTCTATCAATGATGGCAGCAATAAACATATTTTCTCTTCAAAAAAGACACATATAAATGCGAAATGTAAGTAGCACTTTGAAGAATGAGCTTGGTTCAGGGACAAAGTATTGTTATTTTATTTATTGATCATTAATTGCTGTTAGAATCAATATATAATATGTTACATATGTTGTGCACTAAGTTAATTATACTGAATATTTAATTTGTTACATACCATAAGTTACTGTTGTTACTATATTTTATTTGAGTTGTGCTTTAAAATTTTCTCCTATGTGGTGCTTAAAAGAAAAACATCAGCACTTGAGCTAACTGAAGATTATATTTCTTACTTAAACTGTTGTCTGCACAAATTCAATACTGCTACTCTGATATAAGATATATTAGGTTATCCTTTATTATTGTCATTGTGTTTTTGTGTATTATTGGATTGCCTGCATGTGTGTAAGTGCAACAATACCTGTGGAGGTCAGAAGACAAGATGGTCCCGGATCCCCTGAAACTGGAGTTAGGACAGTTGTCAGCTGCCAGGTGATGGCTTGGAATAGAACCTAGGCCCTCTGGAAGGGCATCCAGTTCTCCTAACCACTGAGTCAACATTCCAGCCCACATTCGATATTCTTAATGTTTCTCTTCTCTTTAATGTGAAGACATAAAAAAAAAAACTTTTGGATTAAAATTTCTAAGATCATGTTCCTCTCAAAGTGAAATGCAATGCATCTGTCCATTGAGAAGTTCTAGTAATAATCAAAATGATAGGCAGTAATAGGTCATGAATAGGTGTCCTGATTTGTTTAATTAGGCCAACATAATTCATAAGAAAGAATACTTCAACAATGTGAAAATACTTTTCATCGTTGAACATGTCTATTCTAAGCTGCATATCATANTATATATATATATATATATATATTGCAGGCTGCTGTATCCAAGGAGTTCTGTATGTGACCTATGCCAGCTGTGCAGTGTGACATTCAAATGGGACACTAGCTGGGACCAGTGAGCATTATGCTCTGGTATCCCCCACAATAAGGTGAAGATCCTGACTCCACACTCCACACCTGAGCACACACCATATGCCTCTGGCAGATGAACCTGAGCTATCTTGCATCCCTCATGGTACATTAGGAGATCCTTGAAACTGGTGACTCACTTGATCCTGCAGTCAGAGATAATGTCTTTCCTTATATTTGATAAAGAAAGCAAAAACCTTTTCAATAATCAATTAATTAAATGAGAAGAAGAAAACCAAGACTCTTTTGAATTGATTGATTATGTAACCCCAGCACATTGAACTATGAAACTGGAAAATACAGAACCATGAATAAATGCATAAGACAATGAAAAAAAGTGTTTTGAACAATTTTGCATACAAAATACATTGCATACCTTTCCTAATTTGAATGGCACACTCTATTCTATATGCCACTAATCTGGCTGTATGAGTAAAAACCAACTTTATATAACCCAAATTTTCCATCTCTGATTTTTCAAGTTAATCTGATATATTTGTCCTTTGTTACAACAATGGTTGTGTGTATTAAGTGTTTTATTAACTTTACATGTATAAGTCCTAGTGAAAAACGATGACTAAAAATCATCCCTAATTCCACTTCGAGGAGATCTGACACCCTCTTCTGGCTTCCATGGTCATTGTATACATGTGATAAACAAATACAGAAAAAATAACCTCATACACATAAAATAATTTGATTTATTTATTTATTTATTTTTTTATTTATCTTTGTATGTGTATGAATGTACTGTCTGCATGCAGGTTTGTGCACCCGTGTTGTGCAATGCCGCAGAGGTCAGAAGAGGGTCTCGGATTCCCCTGGAACTGGAGTTCTCCTAGAATTGGAGTTACAGACGGTTCTTAGCCGCGAGGTGGGTGCTGGGGATCGAACCCGGGTCCTCTGCAAGAGCGTCGGTGCTCTTAACCGCTAGGCTATCTCTCCAGTCCCAATAATTTGATTTTTTTAAAGAAGTAACTAGATCGTCTTTATACATGAAACTTTAGGCATAACATAAGAGAGGATACAGTTTTACTAAATTTGCATAGCTATATTTACTAAATATGGTGTTTCCAATGAAAAAATATTTATTATAACTTATATTTAGTTAATAATACAAATAGAGGCTTTACTGTCTAATTCACTTTTCTGACATAGTGTTTCATTCTGTAGTTCTGGCTGAACCAGAACTTACTTTGTAGATCAGCCTAGTCTCAAACACAGAGATTTGGCAGACTCTCCCCCCGAGTGCTGGTGTTGAAGGTGTGTTGGGAGTTGCGAAGTGCCGTGCCTCAAAGGTGGCACCAGTTTTGGCCTCCCACCCCCACGGGGGTGAGTGCTCCATGCAGTTGGTTTGGCCCTGCTGAAGCCCTCTGTTCCGCATAGAGATATCCTATCCTTGAGACCCACGTGGTGGAAATTGATTGGTTATGAAATGCTATATAAGTGGTGAACCGGTAGGAGACATTGAGAGGAGACGTTGAGAGAGAGCAGATGTAAGGGTGCCCGAATAAACTGCTCGAGGAAGATCGCTCTCATGTTGTGTCTTCTTTCGCTGGATGAAGGGAGTCGCGACTAGTGGTGGCCCGCACGGGGATCCTCGCTTCTGATAAGAGCCTTGGGCAGTCGAGGCAGCGCCGGTAAGTTCCCAGGTAAGGAGGGACGATAAAGGTCATGGTGAGCGACAAGTCAAAGACCGCGGTAAAGCGGCAAGGATAAATTCGCTGTTTGGCGAATCAAAAGTGAAAGCTCGTGGATTTGCGAGCCAAGATCAGTAGCTGTTTGGCGAATCAAAAGTGAAAGCTCGTGGATTTGCGAGCCAAGATCAGTAGCTGTTTGGCGAATCAAAAGTGAAAGCTCGAGGAGTTGAGAGCCAAGATCAGTAGATGGAAGTATATCTACTTCTTGCTGGGAGTCTGTTTGTTAGTTTTCTTTTCTGGGTAATCGTTTTCTCAGTATTCTGCAGGGCGTGTCCCAAAGGAGTTAACATGGGGAACTCACCGACCCACCCAATTTTTTATGCCCTCAAAGACTTGCTTAAGGCAAAGGGGTTAAAACTTAAAAAGGAAACATTGATTAATTTTTTGACAGAATGTGATCTATTGCCCCCTGGTTCTTAGTGTCAGGGAGTTTGACAGTAACAAGCTAGGATAAATTGGGGAGAGATCTTGATTTTGCATGGGAGCAAGCCACGGTTTAAGCTGGTATCCGCCCGATATGGAGGCTGGTGCGTGCCTATTTGGGGGATCAAAAGTGCTGTCCAGCATTGGAAAGAGGACAGTCAGCCTTGGAGCAGTTACAGGAAGAAAGATCAGAAAAAGATAGTCAAATGGTAGAAAAAGAAATGACCCATCTTGAAAGCTCAGATTCAGATCAGAGCAAACCTGAGGATGAAGAGGAGGAGATTTTGCAGTTGATCAGGAGTCTGAAACAACAAGAAATAGGGAGCTCTCCGAAGAGCACAAAACCTAAAAGACCATTAAAAGAGGAACCTCCGGGTTTGAGGCCACACCCTATGGCGCCTCTTCCTTATGACCCTCCCCCAAGTAGTCGGGGCGGTGCCTCTTCTATTTCTTTCTGCCCCGAGGTCTGGAGGGAAGTGGCCACAGCCTATTCAGTGTTTGTAGACCCAGCCAACAATAATCAAAGATATCATGAACCCCTTGACTTTAAGGTAATAAAAAATTTAGCTGAATCAGTAAGAGCTTATGGGGTAGGTGCCGCATTTACTGTTACACAAATAGAAAATTTAAATTGGTTTTGCTTGACCCCGAGTGATTGGGCTCAATTGACAAGATCAGTTTTGAGCCCAGGACAGTATCTAGATTGGAAGTCCTTGCAATATGAGTTTGCCTGTGAACAAGCAGCTATTAATCTAAATGCTGGCCTCCCCCAGGCTGCCTGGGATAGAGACATGCTTTTGGGGCAAGGCTGCACCGCCAATCACCAAATTAATCTCCCCGACCAAGTGTATACTCAAATAAATAACATTGCCATTAGGGCTTGGAAAGCATTGCCAAATAAAGGGGAAGTGACAGGCAACCTAACTAAAATCATACAGGGACCTACTGAGCCCTTTTCTGATTTTGTTGCCAGACTTGTTCAAGCGGCTGGTAGGATTTTTGGTAATGCTGACACTGCCATGCCACTTATCAAACAATTAGCTTTTGAACAATGTACAAAAGAGTGTCGGCAAGCGATAAATCCTTACAAAAACAAAGGCATTGAGGCATGGATGAAAATTTGCAGAGAAATTGGCGGACCCTTAACTAATGCCGGTCTTGCAGCCGCGGTCATACAGCTTTCAAAGCAAAAGAAAAACCCAGGAAGATCAGGCGCTTGCTTTAGATGTGGTGAGTTAGGCCATTTTAAAGAGCATTGTCCTATGAGAAGGGAGAGGGAAGAATTGCAGCGAGAGTCAAACAGAAACAAACCAGGCCTTTGCCCAAGATGTAAAAAAGGAAATCATTGGGAAAATGAGTGTAGATCAGTGAAAGACATTAATGGTAAACCTCTTAGTGCTGGTTATGGAGGAGCTTATTCAAAAAACAGGCTACAGGGCCCACGTCCCCAGGGCCCACAAATATATGGGGCAATGGAAGACATCCAACAGGCCCAGAGCCCACGCAGGTGGCCCACCTTTGTTCCTCCACAGGACCGCAGAGAGCCACTTCAGGCTCCGCAGGATTGGACCTCCACTCCACCTCCAGGCTCGTATTAACCCCTAGCATGGGAGTACAGCTTATTGATACTGATTTTCATGGACCGCTAGAACCTGGTACTGTAGGGTTACTCTTGGGATGCTCATCATATGCCTTAAAGGGGCTTCACGTCCATCCAGGAGTTATAGACCCCGATTATACGGGCCAAGTTAAAATTATGGTGGAGTCCCTGCGCGGAATTGTTTCAGTCTCTCCTGGGGATAGAATTGCACAACTATTATTGCTTCCCAGTCTTCATGACAAATATCCTTCAAATTCTAAGGAAAGAAAAGACAAAGGATTTGGGTCTACGGGAGTTGACTCTACCTTTTTGGCTTTGGATCTTTGTCAACGCCCAGTTTTAGAATTAAGTGTTGAGAACAAAAAGATTCTTGGACTGTTAGATACTGGGGCAGATAAAAGTATTATAGCATCAAAAGATTGGGTAAAAGGATGGCCCATTCAGACCTCTGACCAGATCTTGAGAGGTTTGGGTTTTGCAAAGACACCTGATATGAGTGCTAGACTGTTAACTTGGAAAGACAAAGAAAGCCATACAGGTACTACACAACCTTATGTACTTGAACTACCGATTTCTTTATGGGGAAGGGACATCTTACAAAGCATGCGTTTGCACCTCACCAATGAATACTCAGACATGGCCAGAAACATTATGATGACAATGGGTTATATGCCAGGGAAAGGTATAGGAAAATATCACCAAGGACGCAGTAGTCCGATTACTATTCAAAAAAGACAAGGAAAAGAAGGTTTGGGTTTTTCGTAGTGGCCACTGGGGACAGTATTCCCATTACTTGGAAGACAGAGGATCCAGTTTGGGTTCCTCAGTGGCCACTCTCCTCTGAAAAGATAATGGCAGCAAGAGAGTTAATACAGGAACAATTAGAATTTGGCCATATCCGACTGTCTGTGTCTCCTTGGAATACTCCCATTTTTATAATAAAAAAGAAATCAGGAAAATGGAGACTACTTCATGATCTCAGAGCAGTTAACCAACAAATGCAGATCATGGGACCGGTTCAGCGTGGCCTCCCTCTTTTGTCTGCTTTGCCAGCTCATTGGCCCCTGATTACAATAGATATAAAAGATTGTTTCTTCTCCATTCCTCTCTGTTCAAAAGATACCCAAAGGTTTGCCTTTACTGTTCCAGCATGCAATCAAGAAAAACCAGATTCTAGATTTGAATGGGTGGTGTTGCCCCAAGGTATGGCCAACAGTCCCACCATGTGTCAATTGTATGTAGACAATGCCCTAATCCCAGTAAGACAGCAATTTCCTTCAGTTAAATGTGTCCATTATATGGATGATATCCTGTTAGCAGATAAAAATGAAGACACTCTAAATCATGCCTATTGTGTCCTTATAAAAACATTAGAAGATAAAGGCTTGTTTATTGCTCCTGAAAAGGTTCAAAAGGACATGATAATAAATTACCTAGGTGCCCACATTTTACCTGACTGCATTGTTCCTCAAAAGGTTGAACTAAGAAAGGATAACCTTTCCACCCTCAATGACTTTCAAAAGTTGTTGGGAGATATTAACTGGCTAAGACCTTATCTTAAAATACCCAATCATATACTACAACCACTTTACGAGATCCTAGTGGGTGAACCAGCTTTGGACTCCCCTAGATCTTTGACTCCACCGGCAAGAGAGGCCCTCCGCATGCTGGAGGAGGCATTAAAGAAGGCGTTCTTGCGGCGATGGGCGCCGGATGCTCCTATTTCTTTGTGTATACTTCCCACCTTTAAACAGCCATCTGGCCTACTCTGGCAAGATGGTCCTCTCCTTTGGATTCATCCGCACATTTCTCCATCACAATCCATTGAACATTACCCATCAACAGTGGCAAAATTAGCCTTATCCGGTATTCAATCTTCTCTTCACCATTTTGGAAAGTCACCCAACTTGATAATTACGCCTTATACCCAGCATCAAGTACATGTATTGGCTGGTACCACTGATGACTGGGCCATCCTTTGCTGTAGCTTTGATGGTTCTTTTGATAACCATTTGCCTAAACATCCTCTAATACATTTCTTTAAGGAGCATCCTGTTGTGTATCCTAAGGTGACTTCCACTCAACCTTTACCCGGAGTTCCCACTATCTTTACTGATGGCTCAAAGACAGGCTGTGGAGCCTTTGTTATGGACTCTCACGAGCCAACAATTTTCCAATTCCAGCCAGGTTCCCCATGGAAGGTAGAATTACAAATTGTGGTGGAAGTATTCAAGGCCTGTCCTTTTGCCTTTAGTCTTTTATCAGACTCCTCCTATGTAGTAAATGCTGTCAACATCTTGGAGACGGCCGGACCCATTAAACATAACAGCTCTGTAGGCCCGGATTTTAGAAATCTTCAGGATCTGATCTGGGCCAGAACTGAAAAATTCTATGTTCAACATATAAGAGCTCATTCAGGTCTGCCTGGGCCTCTAACTAAAGGAAATGCTCTGGCAGATAGTTTAACCCAAGCACCTCTTATCTTCTTTGCATCTGCGATTGAGCAAGCACAAAAGTTCCATGAGTTATTCCATGTTCCTGCCAAAACACTTCAGCATAGATTTCATATTCCATGCGATACTGCGCGCAAAATTATCTTGGACTGTCCCAGATGTGTCATTCATCTTCATCCTCCCAGCCTCGGAGTCAATCCCAGAGGGCTCATGCCCCTTCACACTTGACAGATGGATGTTACACATATTCCAGAGTTTGGCACACTAAAATATGTGCATGTATCTGTTGATACGTACTCTGGCGTGATACACGCCACACCCATGACTGGAGAAAAGGCATGCCATGTAATTACACATTGCCTTGAAGCTTGGGCAGCCTGGGGAAAACCCCTTTCTCTGAAGACAGATAATGATCCTGCTTATATCTCTGCTTCCTTTACCCAATTTTGTCAACAGATGAATGTTGTCTGCTCTCACCGTCTACCCTATAATCCACAAGGACAGGGAATTATAGAACGTGCTCATCGCACGTTGAAAGAGTGTCTATCAAAACAAAAAGGGGGAATTGGGAAGAATAAATGGCCAAAAGATAGGCTCTTATTAACTCTCTTCACTTTAATTTTTTTAAATTTGGACAATAATAATAATTCTGCTGCTGATCGACATCAGTGGTGTGAAGGAAAGGAAAAAGGATATGTGAAATGGAAGAATATACTTACAGGACAGTGGAATGGACCGGACCCAGTCCTGGTCTGGGCGAGAGGCTCTGTTTGTGTTTTTCCACAGAATAGAACTGATCCTGTGTGGGTGCCAGAAAGACTCACCAGAAAGTATAACAAAACTTCTCAGGATGAAGATTCCCCTGCTGATGCTGCTGTTGCTGATCCTAAGTCTGGTAACACCAACCCGGATGGATCCGCGATGGGGGATACTGTCGGTGTTCCCTAGACCAATGCCAGTTCGCCATGATGCTAAGCTTTTCCCTCGCCTTTTTAGTACTAATTCATCTTTGGATGTACCCTATTTGCCCTTAGATGTAAGAATAGCCAGTATTAATGAAAATAGAAGTTTTGCATTAAGTGGTAGTCCATGTTTTCTTAAGGTTAGAAATATTAGCGAAAATTCAAAATGTGTTCAGATGTATAATCAGATAGTGGCTTGGTTTGATTTGCCAGAGGATTCCTATGGACCCTGTCATTCTGCCAATGCCTCTTGGCTTAGTGGATGGTGGCCAGCTAAGCATGGGGAAGAACAAGCACCCCGCCAACCTAAATATGCTCCACATTGTTTGCGCATTAATTGGGGGAAATTAATTGACACATTGATCTTGTCCAGGAATAGACAGATATATTGTGGCAAATAGCACAATTAGGATCTGAATTTAAACATTCAGGCCTATAATAACTTTTCCCATGCTGTAAATCTATCTAAACAACTTTCTAGCTATCTTCTAGGAAACTGGTCTGAGCAGTTTGAATGATTGGTGACCCAACTAATAGTGGAAATAGTGCAACGCGAGTGGGCCTGGACCTTGCCATCGGACTGCCATCCTGGATCTCAACAGCCATGAATCATCTCAAGGAATGGGCGGGGTTGGGATCCTTGGCATGCGTAATGTTGTTCGTATCTTTCCTCTTCCTGTGGTGTCTTTGTAAAATGAGAGTATCTCGACAGCAGAACATGGCTTTACTAGCACAGGCTTTTGTTGCCATTGAAGATGGACATTCCCCACGAGCTTGGCTCTCAATTATGCAAAAATCTTAAAGGTCGTGTTGCCCCTGAATATCTTCATGATCCTACTCAGAGACGGGCAACTTTCCTTCTACCTATGGCATGGAAACCTCAGGGCGATGGGGTATCCTATGATGGGTTTAATGGAGGAATGATCCTAAGACAGGGGGATTGTTGAATTCCATCTGCGGCCTCGAGACCATGCTCTATTAAAACAAAAAGGGGGAACTGTTGGGAGCTGAGAAGTGCCGTGCCTCAAAAGTGGCGCCGGTTTCCACCTCCCACCCCCACGGGGGTGAGCGCTCCATGCAATTGGTTTGGCCCTGCTGAAGCCCTCTGTTCCACATAGAGATATCCTATCCTTGAGACCCACGTGGTGGAAATTGATTGGTTATGAAATGCTATATAAGTGGTGAACCGGTAGGAGACATTGAGAGGAGACGTTGAGAGAGAGCGGATGTAAGGGTGCCCGAATAAACTGCTCGAGGAAGATCGCTCTCGTGTCGTGTCTTCTTTCGCTGGACGAAGGGAGTCACGATGAAGATGCCAGTATATTCATTTTTTAATGAATGAGTTTGGAAATATTAGAAAATACTGGTGTAGAATATGGGTCTATGAGAATATGTTGAATTTGTATTTCGCTCATAATTGACTTATGATAAAATTATGCAGAATACTTTTCTGAAATCCTTCAAAATTGTATACTTCTTTATTCTACAGTCAAATTTTTGCTTTGTTTTTGTTTTAGTTACACAAAAAATATAAATATGAATGTAAATTTAAAAACAAGGAAATTTAAAAACAAAGAAAAGCCTTTGATTTTTTTCACCCCTGGTCTTAGCTTAACTATTTCAATCATACTTCTAATCAATTTGTATATATAATTTTGTTTTCTTAATCTCTATTTTCTATTTCCTAGCATGTATGATTCATTGTTAATATTTTCCTATAGTTATTATCAGTATAGTATAATGCCATAATCTCCCCTGTGTTTTTTACTATCATTTTCAATTATGTCCAATTTTCTAAAAGATAAGCAATTGTGATTCAGTGTCATAGTGTCTACCACTAACTGACTCATGAAGCACAGTATGTCCCTTGAAATCCTTAATTTGAACATTGAAAACTTTTCAAAGGCCAATACATTCATTCAGAATGTAATTTGCTTGTTTGTTGGCTTATGGATCCGGTCTCTTAATGACAACTGTATTCTTTGTTACTCATTTTCTAAGCACGGTGTTCTAATCTCCACCTGAGACCTCTGTCTCAGCCTCTTGAATAATCAGTTTCACAATCTATATATTCATTCAACTGATCTTTATAATTGATAAAATGGCTTTCAATATTCACACACATATAAAATCATATTTTACAAGTATAAGTGAAACTGATATTAAGTACTGTGTCCTAAGAAAATTCTAAAAGGAAAAAAAATCAAGTTAAATTATTTTTCTCCTTCTATATGTAAGAAGACAAAATGATTTAACATTTTTAGTTAAAGTCTCTATTAACAGGATGAGGGTCTAAAAGACTAATTCAAATGTTTTAAATACAGAAATATGGCATTGGCTTTGAATCTCATGTAGCATTTCTTTCTTTAGCTCTCAGTTTGCTTTCATTTTCTTGGAACACTGAGCAAAAGTACTATATAATTTTTTTTTATTTTATTTATTTCCATATGTGTATGAATGTACTGTCTGCATGCAAGTTTGTGCACCCGTGTCGTGCAATGCCACGGAGGTCAGAAGAGGGTCTCGGATTCCCCTGGAACAGGAGTTCTCCTGGAATTAGAGTTACAGACAGTTCTTAGCAACCATGTGGGTGCTGGGGATCCAACCCGGGTCCTCTGAAAGAGCAGTCAGTGCTCTTAACCGCTAGGCTATCTCTCCAGCCCCAAAAGTATTATATTGTGTGTTGACCTCATGGCTGTTAAATTCATTGAAGTTCACTTTCCAACAGTAAACTAATGGTTTTGAAATACTTTTTTTAATTTATTTATTGATGTTTTATGTATTTCATACATCATTTTTCATTTATGTTCAGACATATTCCCTTATCCCTTCCCCCACCCCACCCCATCCCATCCCAGATCATGCATTCTGCCACAACTGTCCTGCATCTTTCTCTCCATCTTTTTTTATGCTTAGGAATTCACATTTTCCTCCATTAATTTCATATTACTCTAAAATATGGATACATACTCTCCACCCATATACAGTAATTACAGAGACTGAAAAATAATTGGTGGGTGGATTCTAGAGCCCATTGATAGATTCACATTATAACAACATTATTTTTTTATTAATTTTATTTCTGAATGTGTATGAATGTACTGTCTGCATGCAGGTTTGTACACCTGTGTCGTGCAGTGCCGCGGAGGTCAGAAGAGGGTGTCAGATTCCCCTGGAACTGGAGTTCTCCTGGAATTGGAGTTTCAGACGGTTCTTGGTCGCCATGTGGGTGCTGGGGATCGAACCCGGGTCCTCTGTAAGAGCAGTCAGTGCTCTTAAGGAGGCCATGTCTCCAGCTCCTATAACAACATTATAACAACAATTATGCTTTCAGATAAACAAAAATATAACCATACCGTTGTTCAGCTTGCCTTTTGTCTGGGGGATTTGGTGTTAGCATCCACAAATGAGGGAAATCATTCTCTGTTTGTCCTTCTGGGACAGTGTTACTTCTTTCAGCATAATGGCTTCAAGCTCCATCCATTTACCTGCAAAGTTTATAATGCCATCTTTCTTTACCACTGAATAGTACTCCATTGTGTAGATGTACCACATTTTTGTCATCCACTTGTCTGTTAAGGGGCATATGGGTGGGTTGGTTCCAGCTCTTTGCTATTGTGAAGAAAGCTGCAATAAACATGGATGTGCATGTATCTTTGTGGTAGGAGTGGTATGACTGGGTCAGGTGGTAAGCTCATTCTGAGTCTTTTAGGGGTTCTCCACACTGCTTTCCATTGTGGTTGTATAAGTTTACATTCGCACAGGCAGTGGATGAGTGTTCCCCTTTCCCCACAACCCCTACAGCATCTGTTGTCTTTTGTTTTCTTGATCTTAGCTAGCCATACTGGAACGAGATGGAGCTAGCTCACACTGCACAAGACCAGCGTTCACCCCGCTGGGCGAGCAGAGTGAAAGGGTTTTCAAATTCCAAAAAGAAACTAAGTTCACTTTTTATTCATGAGTTTGGTTTTTTTATAAAAATAACTTTGTGATTGGCACGTACAAATGTTCTCTATAATTTTTCTGTTGTACAGTATCACCTCGTAGCATTTTCTTTCACCTATAAGATGATCTAACGAAAATATTGTTTGCTTCCCAAGTTAATCACATACAGTCACCCAAAAGAGTATGGGTGAATTTGATGAAATCTGTGCCTTGATTCCACCCTATAGATATGTATAATACAATGCCTTCTGGAGACTCGTGGGTCAAAAAACAAAAACCTAAAAAAAAAAAAATGGGGGGGATACAGATAGATATGAAACCTTTTTGTCAAAAACCTTGCAATTCAAATCTTAAAACTAACTTCGGGAAGAGATTTGTATGTTCCAACAGGTCAAAATGTCACCAACTTAACGGCTGAAAAAGAAAAGATACAGCTTTGCATCGAGTAGGATGTACCAGAAAGTGCAAACAGAAACATTGGCCCATCTGAACATTGAAAGGAAGAAAAGCCTCAGATTGCTACAAACATCAAACCCCTCTGTGGATCCTACTTGTAACAACTATTTATAATGAGTCCTAATGAAACTTACCTTCCAGGAGCCACAAAAGTTTTAATACGAGAGACTTTCTTACCCCCCCCCATAGACCAAGGAGAAATATGATGATGATGAGGTCGTTCTCCAACTGTAAATTGGAGACAACTATTATAGAGGTAATCTCTTATAAAACCGCTAAAACTGCCTTCTTGAATTGACTAATAGACATAGGAACTGTGAAAAGGATTATTCTCTATTCAGAACCAAATATAATACTAAAGTCTCCTTAAGCTATGCACTTAAGCAAAAATATATTAAATGCATGTATTTATTAAACTCACTATATAAACCAAAAATGTGCACCAGAAGAATGAACACAGAAGATCACCAGTTAACTAGTCATCTCTGGACTGCAGAATATGGCCATCAATACCAGACACAGAGGAAATACTGCAGGCGTGTATTTTACAGTTACCAGACAAGTATGGTTACATCATGAACAGCTAGCATGTCAACCTGTATTTGGTGTTTTCTTGAAGAGCAAAGTACAATAATTCAGTAAGGGGATAAAAATTGAATAAATAAGATTCACATTTAATTATTTAATTTTCTGAATTAAAAATCCACTGATGTAATTTAAAGGCAGATTTACACACTCAAGATAAATATCTGACAAGCTAGAGACTAAAGATAAAACCCAATAAAAATTAAACTGGAATGATATATGAATAACCATCAAAATTGAAATTTAAAAACACACAAAAATGTAAAACTGCTGAGTGTGGAAATGGCTTTTCATATAAGAAAGTTTGAAAGATTAAGAATTGTTGAAAACACTGCAATACTTTTTGGCATGATGGCACAAGCTTTAATCCTAGAACTTGGGAGGGTGAGGCAGCCAAATCTCTGTGAGATTGAGGGCAGCCTGGTCTACATAGAGACTGCCACTCCAGTTGTGGCTACACTGAGAAGAAAATATACAATCCACACAAACATGATAGCATTAAGATAGAATATATAGATAGTGATATGATGAGAATAGATAGATAGAGAGATAGAGAGAGAGAGCAGTGTTTAACATTTAACAACACCCAGAATCTTTTATTTAATTAAAGTCATATATAAAATATACTAGCTATAATAGATTCAAATATAAATATATATAAAACAAAAAAAAATATATAAAAAAAAAATTTTTTTTTTTTTTTTTTTTAAAAAAAATATTATAAATATGTAAAAAAATTAAATATCAAACCCAGGTCTGAGAGCACCAGACTGCTATGCAGTGGACTCCCGGTTTCATATTTCCCAGCACCCACGATGCCATTCTTAAAGAACCATCTTTAACTCCATTATCCAGGGAGAAATCCAATACTCTCTTCTGCTTTGCAGACACTGCAGGACAACATGGTGCACCTACCTAACATGCAAACCAGGTACACATTACACAAAATAAAAAAGTTATAACTACTACTAACAAACATAATATAATAATATATATATATATATATATATTAAGAAGTGTAAGCAAAGCATTACCCAGATTTTCAACAATAGGAGAATGAATGCCAAATTTGCTCTTCCTTTTCATTAATTGTAATGTCCCTCTCATCTGGAATCCAGAACCAAGTGCCTAATTGTTTCCTGAGCTTCCCCTCTTAAATTGATCCATATTTCTTTAAGTAAGTCACAGTAATCTTTCCCAGCACACATAAATGAGAATGACACTGAAAGTTGGTAGTGGAACTGTGTTTGGGATTTTACACTGCTCAAATTCCATTGCTTTGTTAATGTCTCTTATTTCTATCCTGTTCTCCATAAGGTAGAAATTGAACTAAAGCACATGTGAAATCTATGTAGCTCCACACACTATAAATTTATTACAACAGGTACTTTCTTGTTGCTCTTATAGAACATACTGATAGAAGAAACTATAGGGAGATAAGGGTTAATTTGGGTAACAGATCCAGACCAGGCACAATCCATCATGGGAGAAATGGCATGAAAGCTTTCACACTGCTTCCACATAGGAAGCAGAGAGAGAAAGAACAGAACATAGAGCTAGGCTATGAAATGATCCAAACCACCCCCAAGTGATGCACTTCCTCCTGAAAAGCTCCCACTCCTAAAGGTTCTGTAACCTTTATGAACATTGCCACCAGCTGGGGACAAAATGTTTAAAAGCATGTGTCTAGAATTATTTCGTATTACTTATGTAACCCAATGGCATAAGATATTTTTATCAAATTATGAAAATAATTTATTTAATGTGATTTATGTGTCAATAAAATAGTAATATACTGTTTTGATAGGTGTTATTACCACATATACTCACATTAACATTTCAAACGGATTAAAATAACAAGAAGTTTTATATTGCATAGTTCTATAGATGAGAATTCTGGGATTAGATTCTATAATAAAATTTTAAGGTGTCAGCCAAGTCACACTCACTGTATAGGCTCAACCTCTACTGCTTAAATCATTCAAAAGAAAAGAGACATAGAACTCCCAAAATCCTTCTATGAAGTTAATATCACTCTAATACCCAAACCACTGAATATAGATGAGAGGTTTCTCTTACCTTTTATCTAAGTCTGAACTTCAAGTTAGAATACTGAAGATGTAATTATGGTGTCACTGGACCTCTTTGTTCCTCTCCTACCATTGGCAAATCTTCTTTTCCTTTGTTCATGAGTATAAGTTTAATTGGCTTACTGAGGATAGGTGGGCAAACCTGGCTTGTCAGGGATCCCAGAATCAATGATGATGGGAACCATCATCATAGTACCAGTAATACCAAATTACTTTAACAGATTTTTTTTTCAGGTGGGTTCCTCTACTGATCTCCACTTTATTTCTTTTTTTTTTTTTTTGGTAAAAATGCCTTCTTTAATTGACTAATAGACATAAGAACTGTGAAAAGGATTATACTCTGTTCAGAACCAAATATAATACTAAAGTCCTTAGGCTATGCACTTTAACAGATTTTTAAGACTGAACTTTTTTTTTTTTACTTTGAGGAATAAGCTTTTTGTCAGTTTGTATCTTCTGAGTATTTCTGGACAAATAGTGGTTCTACATGCCCATAAATGTACAGAGCCATGCTCCCTATGTGTTTATACACAAAATGGAGACAAATGCTGCTTGCAAAATGGAGTTTTTCAGGGCAAATCATCTCCTGCATAAACACTGTTTTACATAATAGAGCATAGCCAGAGCAGGGTAAAGACTGATCTCAAAATTTTAGGAAAGCTTATCCATCTTTGGTTCTTCCAAGTGGTGAATGTTCCATTGAAATCTTCCTGCCTCTTCACGATATGTTATTCTTAGTTTTTAAATGTCTTCAAACAAGGGAAGAAAAACAAATAAATACAACAGTATTAATTTATAAAACTGTGGGCTTAAAGAAAATATCATTTGTGACTGTATTAACTCTAAATCATGGTATTTATAATTATGTTGAACTGTGTATTTGATGACTACATCTTGGTACTAAATCACTCTAAATATAGGCCTTATAGCATGAGTTAATGGGGAAATACCCTTTCAAATGTTGTGGCTTATTTTTTTAACTAATAAACTAATTTAAAATATTTAAGGGTATATGTCTTTGCCAGGACTGTAGTATGTTATTGGACCTGGTGTCATGAAATGCCAGAAGACGTCAGAAGAGGGTGTTAGATCTCCTGAAACTAGAGATAAAAGAGAGTGATCACCACCATGTGAGTGTTGGAATCTGGAGTTGGATCCTCTGCAAGAGCAGCCAGTGCACTTAATAGCTAAGTAATTTTCCTGCCTTTCGTACAATATTTCATACGTCAGTTGGCAACGTGGCACGGACCCATTGATGCAGTTCCGGTGATGTCTTATCATGGCTCATGATAAGAAATTACTTGTGCTAGAAATGATTTCAGTTATAATACTCTGGATTTTGTTGCTAACATGTTTTCTGAGGACCGATTTACAATATTCATTAGAATGCATTTATTGTTCAAAAATAATAAAAGAATAGAGCATGTCCTTAAAGGGGACTGATCAAAAACCCACTGAGAGCTCAGAAACAACCACCCCTGCTGATGGGCATTGTTAGTGCATTATTAGCCCCTGGGCCTTATCAGAACATTGATCAAAACAATGGCCTAGAAACTATGGACTTGGGACATCCACACTGCTATAGAGCAATTCCTGTTCTGAAAACAAGCCCCAGGACATTCACAAACACCAAGCCCCATAACTGTATACTGGAATACTTAAACTCACCAGTCACTTGAATTAGTGTGGTTGCTGTCAGATCCCAAGGGTCAGTGTCTACCTCTCATTGACTAATAAAAGGTCAATTTGGATAGTGGAGTTTGCATTCTTCCTTTTTCTACTTGTGCCTTTTTCTACTCCTATTACTAGCAGTCCTGACATACAAGAATATTTCAAGCTTCTTCATGAATTTGACTTTCTATATTTCAAAGTTCTTCATGAATTTGACTTTCTGTATTTCGAGCTTCTTCATGAATTTGACTTTCTACATTTCAAGCTTCTTCATGAATTTGAGTTTCTATATTTCAAGCTTCTTCATAAATTTGACTTTCTATTTCCCATTAAACTGAATTTTATCATATAACACATTCCCTGGCAATGTTCAAGGACAGGAACATACAAATGTTTGAATGCCTAGCTATCATTACAGCAGTCACCTACATTCCAAATTTTAAACATTTGATATGGGTTTAATAAGAATATTTTTAATTATATATCCATGAAAACTCAATTCCATAAGTCATTTTCTGCTTTTGAAAATATCCAAAATTTGACCAGAGGGGCCGGTGCTAGTGGCCTGCACCTTGGTGCGGGCGGGAGTAGTTACCAGGGCAGGCATCTGCCGCCTCTGCCGCAGGTAGGGGGCCGTGGGCGGGAC
>VZQC01002643.1:1357224-1378245 GCA_009823505.1 Rhizomys pruinosus
GATTTCTAGATTTATTTTGTATCCTGCCACTTCCCCAAAGCTCTTAATGAAATTATACCTTCCAGGAAGTTTTCTGGTTGGAGTTCTTAGCAATGCCTGTAGTAGCAACATATCATCACCAACGGTAAAGGTATTCACCTTCCTTCTCTTTCCAATTAGAAACTCCTTTAATTATCTTTCTATTCCTTTCCTTTCTCTTAAATTGCCCCTGGGGCAGAGGTTTTCAACCATATTGAAGAGGAGTGGGACGAGGGGCAAAGCCTTGCCGAGTCCTACCTTTAAGGGATCAATGCTTCGTCATCTTTTTCCCCATTTAGATGATATGGCTGTGGGTTTCCTGTATAAGGCATTTGATTACATGTGAGGAATGATCCCTTCGACCAATTCCTCCAGGATTTTAAACATGAAAGGATGCTGGAATTTTTGTCCAACGGCTTTCTCCGCATCAATTGAGATGATGTTGTTTGATGGTGGTTTTTTGTCCTTCAAAATCCTTTGATATGTTTGATGAGTTTATTGATTTTCGTGAGTGAAGTTAACCCATCCCTGCATCTCTGGTATGAATCAACTTATGTCATGGTGGATGATCTTTTTGTTGAGTCTGTATGCGGATGGGTCTTTTGCGATGCAATATCCTGTTTTGAATTTTGGCAATCTGTTTTTGAGTTTTTTTGTTTTTGTTTCTTCTTTTTTTTTTTTTTGGTTTGTATCTTTTCCCTGGTATTTTGGTAGTAGCGTTAATGCTGGCTCCATAGAAGGATTCTGGGAGAAGTGTCCCCTCCGTTTGTATCCTTCTGAAACAATTTAAAGTAGTAATGGTTTGTATGTCTTTCGTAAATATATTTTTATAGAATTCTGCAGTGAACCCGTCGGTGGTGTCTGGGCCTGGGCAAGTTTTTTGGTTGGGAGGGATTCTCTTATTACATTTTCGATTTTCTTCTGTACTATTGGTCTGTTTGAACGAGACTGTCGATCCTCTCTTGTCTCTTCTTGGTTGAGCTTTGGGATTCCCAGGATTTCAGATATTCATCATTTCCTCTATTTTTCAAACTTAGGTAGAATATAAGTTTTTGAAGTAGTCCCGCTAAATTGTCCTGGATCTTGTCATTGTCTGGTTGTGATACTTCCCCTTTCGTCACCAGATTCTATTGATTGGAGTTGTTCCCTTTTTTCCTTTTGGTTAACAACTGGCTAGAGGTCGGTCTATCTTATTATATCTGCTCAAAGAAAAAGCAACACTTTGGATTCGATTGATTTTGTGTATTGTATGGTTCTTGTCTTTTTTTTTATATTTCATGATCCTCTGTCCGTCTGATTGTTATTTCCTGTTTATATTATCTTTTCTTCTTGTCTCCTGCCTGCTGCTCCGTTTAGGTTAGGGGTTTCATTTTTGTGGTCTGTCTTCAAGTATTTTTAGCTGCGTGTCATTTCTTGTTTTTTTTTTGTTCTTTCTGTTTTTTTATTATGTAGGCACTTATAGAACTTAAAACACCCTAAATTTTAAACTTCCTCACTTCCCTCTTAGGATTGCTTTTAAAGTGCCCATAGAGTTTGCTGTGTTGTTTTTTAATAACATTGTATCATTCACGTTATCCAGGATGTGAATTTGCTTTTTTTCTTTCTTTTGCATTTTTAATTTCTTTCCTTATTCTTCCCTCCTCATCTTATTCAGGAGGGTTTGTTTTATTAGTCCCGTGTGTTCTGTAGGTTGTGGGTTTTTCTGGTCGTTTGATAATTGAGTTTATTGCAACTGTGGTCTGATAGGAATGCTATGAGATTATTTATTCAATCTTTTTAATTTGGTGGTTTTTTTTTTGTTCCGTGGTCCAGTTATATGTGTCTATTGTTGGAGAATGTTCCATGTCAGGGTGAGTAGTATAAAGATTATTCTCTGGTGTTTGGGTGAGAATATTCGGGAGAGTCTGTTGAGGTCCATTTGGTTTATTGGTGATTTTCATTTAGTTTAGATGTCTCTCTGTTTGATCCTTTCTTTTCCCTGTTGATCTGTCTAGGGGGACTTAATGGGGTAATTATTGAAACCACCTAGTATTAGTGTGCTGTGGGGTTAATCTGTGCCTTGAGATCCTGTGAAATTTTCTTTATAAAGTGGTTGGTGCACCGGGTCTGGCCTTTGATGCAATAGTTATTTGTGAATCATTCATGCATTGATTTGTCCTTGATAAATGTAATGTCCCCCCTCTTTGTCATCTTTTGATTATTGCTTTTTGCTTTGAAAGTCTATTTTGTGTCTGATATTAGACATAGAACAACACTGTTTCTTGTTTTTGGTCCATTTACTACTACTATTGAAAATACTCTCCCTTATCCATCGCTCACCTTACTGAATTGATGACCTACTATCTTAGCATGAAGGGCGTTCTTTTAGACAGCATATAATGGGTGTTTGTTTCCTAATCCGTTCTCCCCATCTGTGGCTATTCTTTATTTTATTTGGGGGAGTTTAGCCAATTAATAGTTAAGTTATGAATGAAGATGGATCTGCTCCTTTTCACTTTATTATCATTTGGGACTTCTAGCCTCTGATTTTCTCCTATTTGTTGTTGTTTGTTTTTTGTTAGTTTCTTTTCGTTAGGTGTTGTTAGGATTGTTGCTCCTCCTTCTTCTGCCTTTTAATTGTTTTCAAGTATTTTAATGAAGAGTGTGGTTTCCATCCAGATACGTATTCCATCATCTTGTTTATGTCATCGATTTTTCTCCTTCAACTATAACGACATTTTTTGCTGGGTATAAAGTATTTTCGGTGGAGATCCGTAGTCCCTTAACACATACAAAAGGGGAATGCTTTGACCTTTGCTTGCCATGTTCTTTCTTCTTGCTCATGGTTTGAGCGAGAATACGTCCAGTTGTGGATTGACAATGGGGGGAATGGTTTCCCTTTCTTATGTATGTGCTATTTCTTTTCTTTTGTAGCTCTCAGAATTTTTTGCTTTGTTTTTGGGCATCTAGCATTTTAACTAATTATGTTTTTTTTCTGTCTTTCGTTTCTTTCTTCTGAAGCTTGTCTTTGGGTTCCTAATGTGCTTTCTTCTTTTAATTGTTATGGGTTTGTCCGATTGTTGTGTTGGGGGAAATTTTCATCTACAATTTCTGTTGAAGATAGATTCAATACTATTTTATATGAATTCTTCTCCTCCTCAATTTCCTATAATGTGAGAGGTTCTGATCTTGTTGCAATAGCTGTACCCAAATCTTTCTCTTCCCGTTGTTCACTCGTGTTATGTTTTAAAAATTTTTTCAACTAGCTTTATTTGAGCTGTTTTATTTAATTGCCTCTGTGTTTGATGCTTCCAGATATCGATATCTTGCTTTGGTCTTCTGTTCCTCCATTCACTTCTACTTTGAGAGGGTTTTTCCTTTCCTTTCTTATTGAGTGAATGGGTTTTAAGATTCTAATTTCCTTTTTTCGTTATTTTTATTCGTTACCTGTGATTTTCTTTTAGTACTTCCAGACTTCTCTTTTGAGAGCTTCTCAAATCTCTTCGTGGTGGTTCTCTCTCATTCTTGTTTGGTCTCCTTACTTCATGGTTGGCTTCTTTTTCAGTGTTTCTTTTCCTTTTGGAGTTTGTTTTTTTATCCCTATAGTTCTTTGTGGAGTTTGTGGGTCTGTTCCTCTTATTCTTTTAGTTTGTCATTGTATCCTCTAGGTCCTTTTTGAGTTTTTCATCTCTCTCCTTCTTTAGTTCTCTGTATTCTGTTATTTTTTTCTCTTTCTAGTTCTTTCTGGAGTTGGTCAATCTGTTCCTTAGTTCTTCTGATTGTTTGTCATTGTATCCCTCTAGTCCTTTTGAGTTTTTCATTTTTTCCCCTCTTTAGTTATCTGAATTACTCTTTATGTTCTTTAATTTCTTGGCATAGGTCTGCAATGATTCCTCTAAGATCTGTTCCTGGGCACTCCATGGGGTTCCCATTGTAGCATTTTCTTTCCTATGGTTGGTAGCGGCTTTGCTCGATGCAGGATTTTCCTGTGCCTTTTCCCTGTTGTCCCTTGTCGTGTTCATGGCATGTGGGCGTCCCTTTTGTGGTTCAGTCACAAATGTCTTTTCACAGTGTCTTTAGGGGTATGTTTCCTTTCCCTCCTTGTAAGCGTTTTTTTTTTGTTGTTCCTTCATTGCCTCCTCCTTGTCTATGGAGTATTGACTTGTCTAAACTTTAGACTTTCTATTGGAAATCCAACTCACTCATCCCTTTCCGTTCTGAAGGTTCTCCAAGGAAGAACGGTCCACTTGGATTCGCACCAATCTCGGGGGGGGGGGTGTGCTGACATTAGCTCCGCGGCCCCGAGCCGCCCGCACGCCCTAAAGGGTGCAGGGCCTCGACACCTGGCCCCGTGGGGCCAGCACCCAAATTCGAGACCTGGACGGTCCCGCCCACGGCCCCCTACCTGCTGGAGAGGCGGCAGATGCCTGCCATGGGAATCGACGGCCCCGGCCCGCACCAAGGTGCAAGCAACTAGCACCGGCCCTCTGGTCTACAGCACAAAAGAGACATAGGACGGTCCCGCCCACTACCCCCTACCCGGGGCTCTATGAGGAGGAAGAGATCCGGCCCTAGGTAACTACTCCCGCCCCGCACCAAGGTGCAGGCAATAGCAACTAGGCCCCTCTGGTCCCAGCAACAAAGAGAATAGGACTGTCCCACCCACTGTGCCCTCCTCACCTGCGGGAGAGGGCGGCAGATTGCCCCCCTGCGCCCAGGTAACTACTCACGACCGCACCAAGGTGCAGGATAGTAGCACCGGCCCCTCTGGCCCAGCACAAAAGAGAATAGAACTGTCCCGCCCACGGACCCCTACCTGCGGCAGAGGTGGCACAGGCCTGCCCAGGTAACTACTACCGCCCGCACCAATGTGCAGGCAGGCCACATCCACCGACCACTTTGGTCCCAGCACAAAAGAGAGATAGGACGGTCCCGCCCCAGGCCCATACTGCGGAGAGTAGGGGTGGGGGGGGGGGGGCGGCAGATGCTCTCTGCCCAAGGTGGTAAACTAATCCCGCTCCGCACCAAGGTGCGGGCATGACCGTCCCCTCTTGGTCCCTAGCACCACTAAAGAGACATAGGTACGGTCTCCGCCCACGGCCCCCTACTGCGGCAGAGGCGGCAGATGCCCTCCCACGGTAACTACTTCTGCCCGCACCAAGTTGCAGACAACTAGCACCGGCCCCTCTTGCCCCAGCACAAAAGGACCTAGGACGGTTCCGCCCACGGCCCCATTTCCCCATATCGCCAGAGGCGGCAGCCGCCTGCCCAGGTAACTACACAATCCCGCACCAACGTGCAGGCCAATAGCACCGAACCCTCTGGAGCACCAGAAAAAAAGGGCCTAGGACGGTTACTCAACAACGTGCACACATGAGGCAGAGGCGGGCAGATTGCGCTGCCCAGTCTGAAATACTACCGCCCGACACAAACGGTCTGAACCGGACCACTAGCACCGGCCCCCCACCTCTGGTCCAGACAAAAGAGATTAGGACGGTCCCGCCCACGGCTCCCTACATGCGGCAGAGGCGCAAGATGCCTGCCCAGGTAACACTTACTCCCGACCGCACTAAGGTGCAGGTCACTAGCACCGGCCCCTCGGTCCCAGCACAAAAGAGGAAGAGGAATGGTATCCCGGCCCACGGGGACCACAACCTGCGGCAGAGGCGGATGATGCCTGCCCAGGTAAATATCCCCGCCCGCACCAAGGTGCAGGCCACGAGCACCGGCCCTCTGGTCACAGCACCAAAGAGACTAGGTGATAGGTACCGGCCAACGGCAACACTACCTGGGAAGAGGAGGCAGATGCCCTGCCCAGGTAAAACGCTACTCCCGCCAGATACCCAAGGTGCAGGGAAACTAGCAAGACCCTCGTGTTCCAAGCACAACAAGAGATCTAGAAGTTCAAACAACACGGACACCCTATACCTGTGGTAGAGGCGGCAGATGCCGCCCCAGGTAACTACTCCCGCCCACACCAAGGGCAGGCCACTAGCACGGCCCCCCTCTGGGCCCAGCACAAAAGAGGACTAGGACGGTCCCCCGCTGTGAAGGGAAGGGGAGATATGCCTGAACTGAATTGGAAAATGATGTATGAAATGCACAAAGCATCAATAAAAAAAAATGTTGTGTAAAAAAAAAAAAAAGACAAATAAAACATAGTCAACATTTTTTTTAATTTTATTTATTTTTGTATGTGTATGAGTGTACTGCATGCATGTAGGTCTGTGCACCCGTGTCGTGCAATGCCGCGGAGGTCAGAAGAGGGTCTCGGATTCCCCTGGAACTGGAGTTCTCCTGGAATTGGAGTTACAGATGGTTCTCAGCCACCATGTGGGTGCTGGGGATCGAACCCGGGTCCTCTGCAAGAGCAGTCGGTGCTCTTAACCGCTAGGCTATCTCTCCAGCCCCCCATAGTCAACATTTTTATGGGAAAAAAAAGAAAATATCCAAAATTCAAGTGTCTACAGTTGGACACTTGAAATTTCGTTACTTGGTTGTATGTCAAATACCACCTGTATCTGCTTTTTTGAAAATTCAAGTTGTTACTTATAAAATAAGTATATTGAGTAATAATGGTCCAACTTAGTACAGAAAAGATTCTCAGAAAAATTCTTGGACATGCAAGTTAAAGAAAACTGGTAACCATGGTAATATTATGTGTGTGTGTGTGTGTGTGTGTGTGAGTGTGCGTGTGTGTGTGTATAAAAAGACCTTAGAACTCTTTGCTTACCAAGCTCATTGTAAAGCTCCTAAATTCCTTTCTCACTATAGACCTGAACAATGTATTAAACAATATATTTGATGTAAATACCCATTCCAAATATATTTACTATATTCCAAAATACCCACCCATGATCTCATCACAAAGGTGATAGGTAAATACAATTCTATTCTACTTCTTGATCTGAGAATTTCCTTCATTTTTATTAATAGACAAAATACTAAGATGAGGCTCCACATAATGTATTATAAATGGAAGGATGGTTAAAAACTGATAAATTAGGGGGCTGGAGAGATAGCACAGTGGTTAAGACCATGTTCTAGTTTGTCTTCCACTGCTGTGACAAAACATTCTGACCAACACCAACTTGGGGAGGAAAGGGTTTATTCAGCTTACATTTCCTGGGTCACAGTTCATCACTCAGGGAGCCCAAGGCAGGAACTCATGGCAGGAACCTGGAAGCAGGAGCTGAAGCACAGGCCATGGAGGAATGCTGTTTAGAGGGTTTCTCCCCTGGCTCATGCCCAGCCTGCCTTCTTATACAGTACACAACCACCTGCCCAGGGTGGCACCACTCATTGTGGCCTGGGTCCTACCACATTGCTTGACAATCAAGACAATACTCAACGGATGTGGCCACAGGCCAATCCAATGGATCCAATTCCACAATTGAGGTTCCCTCAACCAAGGTGTGCCAAGTTGACACTAAAGCTATCCAGCACAATTGACCCCTTGTCAACTTGACACACAAAACACATAACTACTAAACCACCACCTTTCCAGTTCTTATCCCCAAAGTATGATGTTAACATTAATCACAACCTAAGACAGTACAACCTTAAAAGCCCCACAGTCCTTAAAATGTCCAAACACTTAAAAGTTCACAGTATATTAAAAGTCTCTTAACTGTGGGCTGCTGTGAAATCCAAAACAAGTACTGTTTTATTTCAAAGGTAAGAATCGGGCACACTCAAACAAAACCTAAGTCCAGGAAAGTAGTTCAAGGCTGGACACCTGGGATTCACTGACGATCTTCTCAGCTCCAAAGAGTTTAGGCAGCTCCCCTTCTCTCACTCTGCCATCCATTGCACACACAGTTCATCTCGCAGGCCCAGGCCAGCTCCATTCCACACCTGCTGCTGCTCTTGGTGGTCATCCCATGGTCCTGGCATCTCCAAAAAGCTGGGGTCACAACTGAAACTGAGGCAGCACCTTCACAAATGGTCTCTTCTGACGTCTCCTGGTGCAAAGCCTCAGCTTCTTTCCATGACACCTGCAATCCTGTGGTCTTCACTGCAACTGAGGTGCACTTCCACCAATGGTCTTTCCTGACCTCTCACAGTGCCAAACCTCAGTTGCTCTCTGTGACCCCCTCAAATTTCAACACCGGAACCATATAGGAGACTCTTACACACTGCCGAGACCTGCTTCTGGCTCGAGATGGAGGCTCAGGCCCCTTCTGGATCACAGCTTCTGTGTGCTGACCCTGAAGAAATTCTTCCCAGATTTCACCACAGTGATGCTGGTCTCTTGTTACTTACAGCTGATTCTTCAGCCCCAGCTAACCAGCATCAATTGTCCCAGTACAAGAAAGATTTCCCTTCAGGTTCTGGTCTCTTGTTACTTACAGCTGATTCTTCAGCCTCAGCTGACCAGAACCCACAGATTACACAGTCCTGATGATCTCTGTTCCCCTTTGAAACTAGAAACTTCACAAGCCAGGCCTCCATCTTCTACAACTGCCTCAGAAAAACCACTCCAAGCTCCACAGCAATGATCTTTAGGCATCCAATGATCTTCCCAGCCCAAAGTTCCAAACACCTCCACAATCCTTCCCCAAAACACAAAGGTCAGGTCTGTCACAGCAACAGCCCACTCTCTAGTACCAATTTTGGTTCTAGTTTGTCTGCCATTGCTGTGACAAAACACTCTTACTGACACCAACTTGGGGAGGAAAGGGTTTATTCAGCTCACATCTCCTGGGTCACAGTTCATCACTCAGTTAGCCCAAGGCAGGAACTCAGGGCAGGAACCTGGAGGCAGGCCATGGAGGAATGTTGTTCACTGGGTTGCTCCCCTGTCTCATGCCCAGCCTGCCTTCTTATATGGTACACAACCACCTGCCCAGGATGGCACCACTCATTGTGGGCTGGGTCCTTCCACATTGCTTGACAATCAAGACAATACTCCATGGATGTGGCCACAGGCCAATCCAATGGATCCAATTCCCCAATTGAGGATCCCTCAACCCAGGTGTGTCAAGTTGACACTAAAGCTATCCAGCACAGGTCAATAACTGTTCTTGCAAAAGACCCAGGTTGAAATCCCAGCACCCACATGATGGCTAACAATTGTCTGTAACTCCAGTTCCAGGGAGTCAGGTACCTTCTTTTTCCTCCAAAGGCATTTCATGGCATGAGTGTGATTCTATACATGCACATAATTGACACATACGCATAAAACAAAAATAAATCAAAAGATAAAAAAACAAATTTGATGAGCTAAAGCTAACCCAAGGACATATAAACAGAGGATATAAAATCAAAGCTAATGATATCAATGGATAACTCATAAATTATAATGTTTCTTGATGCTTACAGAGTCTTCAACATGGATTGTAAATGGATACAATATAAACTGGAAAAAACATGTGCATGATCATCCAACAGAAAGGAGTAAGATCTCTGGCATCATAGGCTGTTAAATTAGAGCAATAAAAATTGTGTATATATGAAGTTTAATGAATGGTTTATGAATGTGAAATTGATGTTATTAGGATAATTTTATACTTTATTGTGTAGAATGGGGTCAAGATCAAATACATTATCAACTTTGGTGTGTACTGAATAAATATGTGTTGAATAATGAAAGATAAAAGATCTCATCTCATTTATTAAGCTAAATTATAAAATTCATTGAATATATTTTTCTTGAAAGGACGTCTTTTGTTTTAAAATACCTAGGTCTTGGTTTTATACATTTACTATGAAAACAATTGTGTTGCTTATCTAGAATAAACCATCTCCTTTAAATACCTAGAAAAGATCAGTCTTTTGTTTCTTTGTTTGCCTGTTTGTTCTGAAACAGGGTCTTCCTGTAACCCAGGCTGGCTAGGACCTCACTATGTAGACCAGGCTGGCCTCAGTCTCACAGAAATCTGATTGAATATGGATCATGAGTCCAGGTATTAAATGTATGTCCCACCACATCCAACAAGTTCATTTTTAAATTCCACAGTTGCTTATGTAAATAATAATAATACTCTGTATTTGATAAAATGAAAAAGTTTGATTCCTCACATTTTGCTTTATATTGATTTAAGGAATGGACAAATATATGTTTTTGGTATTTAGTATGGCTGAATTAGTATTTGTAAATAGTACATTTTATATTTTACATAATTTGTTTGGACTCTTATATATAGCCACAGCTAAGTGTAGATTTTTTCCAGCATAAATTAAATACTGAGTAGTATAAATTGGGGGGACCATTCATCATATTTTTGTAAGATGGATAGATAGAAATCAGGGCCCACAGAAGAAAACAAACACATAGCAACTGTAGACAGAAACTTCATCTTAAGAACTTGATAATCTCCAAAATATTCCCTTAGTTCTTGCTAGAGAAATGTAAGAAAAAATAAAAAGAAAGTTACCAAAAATGAATTAACATTTCCTCCATTCTGTTGCAAAATAAATTTCTTTGTAAGTTGTGAAAAAGAAGAATCCATATTTAGTATACTATAGTAAGAAATAATGCCACAAGTTTATGTCCTCTAGTGATTAGGAGATGTTATAAGCCACAATAAGAACTTGTCACCCTTTATAGAGAAACCACAGTTTGCAGATTAGCATACCATCCAAGCATCTGTGTCTATGCTCACAGCTTAGCTTGACATAATAATTAGTACTGCTTAAATGACTGTACATCCAATAGCTTGTGTTTTGTTAATATGACTAAAAAGGGTATCACTGGAAAAGCTGTCAACCCATGAAGGGAAACAACCTGAACAGACTAGAGTCCAAAATGACAACTCCAAATTAATTAGACTGTTTTCTTCTCACCCATTTGTGCCCCTTTCCCAAAGCCCAGGGAACAAACTGCGGACGAGGAGGTGTGGTAGATTGTAAGGGCTGCAGAGAGATAGGGATGAATCACGAGACTATAGGAATATAGTCTGGACTCCTAACTGATCAACATGCCTGTGCATACAAGCTTCTCCAACTGGACTATTGGAACCTTGGGTTGTTCAAAATTTGGACAAGGATACTTGCAAAATGCACCAATTACCTAATTGTATGACATACTGAGTAACAACAATGTTATCTGCAAACAACTGTGTCATATTGTAGAATCCCTTAAAAATAAAAAGAATTATAAAAAAGAAATAATGTTTGTCCAAGGATGCAAAAGACTTACGGCTTTCTCTAAGACCTATGACCTCTCTACTCATCTGTATTTGGCTAACCACAACTTTTCACACTCAGAGAATAAATGTCTGTGAGATTCCCAACCCTAAATTGCACATCTACAATTGTACCTCTACACCTGAGGTTCATGGATCATAGCTGAACAAGGGGAGGGAATATGAATGCATCTTTCAACTCTTATCAGCAAAATTTCCTTAACTGGCCAATGTATAGAGAAAAAGAGACTGAAGAGTTTGGATCCCTGGACAGGACTCCTATATTAAACTTCAGCTACCCAAGGCTTAGGTATAATAGAAAAAGTGGGATCAGAAAGAAGGTAAAATCCAGATGAGAAGGTGTATAACCATAGTTACAAGATATTAAATGCTTCTGGGACCTTGTTCACATGAACTTACAGAAATGGTGTCAGTATGTACAAGACCCCTGCAAACTCAACAAGACAAAAATTGAATAGAAAACTGGAGAATTGGGCAATAGGACAAACCTGTGGTGAGGAACTATTGGTAGCTCATCATTGCTGTGTGAGGTTGAGTTGATCTTCCTTATGACTTTACAGGCTCATGTGGATAAACTCACACTAATTGAAATCTTGATGGACAAACTACACTTGATAAGCTTTAACATATATGACAGCATTCATGAAGTTCTGTGAGAGGGTTAGGAGGGGTGCAGGTTGAAAAAAGTAGGCTAAATATTATTAAATGCATGAAATCTACAGAAATTAAAATATACCTGAAGTTTTCATCCCTTAAGCTTAGTTTACAAATAATATAAAAATATAAATATTCACCAGCTATTAAGGTACTTTTCACAATTCTAAAACTTGTGAAAATAATATCTTTAAGACAAGAGACAAGGAAAGAATGATCAAAGAACTGACATGGAATAAGTGATTTATTAGTTCTTCCACCAAGTTGGAATCTTGATTTTCTAGAGAGATACAGGATTAAAAGAATTGTGTGGGTCAGGGATTGGAAATAAATCTAGTAGATAATTGTCACCAACGTCTCTGTAGAATGCAAAATGAAATAGAGGAAAGAGAAGTAAAAAAAAATGATAGAGCTTAGAAATGTCAAAGGAGACAGAGAAAAGTTGCAGAAAGGACCTAAATATTGATGAAATTAAAAGAAGTTCATGTCGGACTTGTGAGAATTATTAGCTTGGAAGAAAAGGTAATGGAAAATAATTGAAACAAAGTATCCCAGTTTTCACAAGTAAAAAAAATTGGTTCAAGTATGATAACCAAGCTTTCTTTGTTTTGTTGGTGAATTTTCATTTTTTTTCTATTTTCCCTGAAATTATGCAATAAAACATGATATGGCTTGCAAGGAAAACAGTTGATACAAGGCAGCATTCCTGAAAGAATAAATGTTTTCAATTAAAATAGAACACCCTTATGAGAGTAACAGCCCTTAGCATATTGGGAATTTACTTTCTGATAGTAACATTACCTTTTCTATCCACTCAGTTGCAAAATGAGCCTTAGTTTTAAGGGTAATTATTTCAGATTTCCCTCCAATTCTGTGTCAATTACTGAATAATCTATATGGTAGATACCTGCTATATTTTGGTCACTGTTTGCATATGACCTGTGGTGGTTAATCCTGATAATCCTGGGTGTCAACTGGACTGGAAGTGGGATTAACAAATATGAGAAATAGATCTTCAGATTGAATTATCTGGAGCTGGATGACCCACCCTAAATGCGGGTGTTACCTTCTGATGGCGCCAGGTATAAAAGGCCATTGGCAGAAGGGAGCTTGTCCCCTGCTTTTGCTGCTTGCTTTCTCTCTCACTAGTGATTTCTTCTTGCTGCTGTGGTAAACTCATTGGATCCCAGCATAGACTGGAGATTGGCAGATCTCCCCGAATCCATCAGGCCTTCAGTGCTGGATTGGGACTACTGAATATATATATTCAGGAGATTAAAGGTTTAACATGGAAGTTCCATGTTAAAAAGGTATTAATAGTTTATTTGACTTGCTGGCTGAGGTATTTATTAAAACATGGCCTAATAACATAGAGTTCGAGATGCCTGATATTCCTTGGGATTGTTAGGCTCAGGAAAATGGGTATGTTCAACTGTATTCAAAGTATAAAAGCAAATTCTCCACAGTGGAAGGGCCCAGAGGACATGCCTTTCTCTAAGTTCATAAGATGGAAAATACTGAGAAAGACACAAGAATATTTGAAGAGCTTTGCTTTTGTTCTTTTCCTTATGCCAGATCTTATAGTTGGAGATGCTATTGTTCAGTTATGTAAATTAAATATACACATAATAGGTTCAACAAGACCTCAGGGTAAGCGTCAGGAGGCAGCACTGGATTCTCAGCAACTACCTGGGTTCTTGGTCTCTCCAGTGCGGTACAGCTATTGTTGGACTACTCAGACTCTACNTATATATATATATATGATATATATATATAAATCTGATAATCATATATATATGATTTATTATTGTATGTATATTTAGTAGTGTTTCGATAATTCATAAAGAGTTTATATTAAATGCTCATTATACACCATAATGAATAAGACAACTGTGTTCCCCTCACTCACTCTTCTTGTCTATCAACTTAAGATAACTCATTATAAAGATACATCTCTTCAACGACCTTACTATTTAGTAAATTAGCTTGTAATGGTCTGTAATTGAACAAAAATTGCATAGAAGTTATAAAAACAACTTATTTTAATGGCCATTAATTTATATTGAAAGTTAAATATATTTATTTGCATTTTTAATTCTCAATTAAATTATTTTTTTTGTATTTTCATAATGTCTAAGCCTGAATATTTTAACTATACAATTTTGTATAGACAAAATCAACCCAAAATATATTAGGATATACACTATGTGAAATTAGACATTTTAATTCAACAAATTCATAAGATAATTTTGAGAACAATAATTCTCAGACCTGGAAGATAATGATAAAACCTCATCAGTAAAACATACCTGAAAGCAATAGATTTAAGATAAACTTAAGTACACACTGACTCAACACTGCCCCCTCCTCAGGTCTTCTCAAAATTGTATTCTATATACAGTAAAATATGAAATTTTTGAGGAAAATTCAGCGATAATCAGAGTGAATTTTTTAAAAGCCAAAGATCATTTTCTAGTACAGAATATTGAAATGCGTAAAATCCTTGTGCTCAGATGTTTGTTTTTAGATTTTGAAACGTTTTCATTGCAAAATGAAGTATACTGTGGATGGGACACAAGTGTAAATATGAAGTTCCTTTACCCTTCAAACATGCCTTATATTTACATTTGTACACATTTTACTGTGCCTACATTTTGACTGTGACCAATCATAAGAAGTCGTGTATGTTGCCATGTAGGTGTCCACAAATGGGGGTAACACTGTGGGGCTGAGGAGATGATTCATTTGGTAAAGCACTCACTGTATAAGTAGGAGGACCTGAGTTTGATTATTAGTATGCCAGCCAATGGGAGGCACAGTGACATATTTCAGATTGTAATCTGAATGCTGGGGGAATGGAGACAGGAGAATCTCTGAAATTTTGGCCGAGTCTGGCCAAATGGGTGAAATTCAGATTCCATGTGAGTCTGTGTGTCAAAGAATAAGGATGAAAATCTGTGATGAAGAGCTTAATATTGATAGCTTGCCTGCATAGACAGACAGACAGACAGACACACACACACACACAAACACACACACACACACACACACACAGAGTACAAACACACAAAAATCACCAAGAAAAAAATGTAAAGCATTTTGTATTTTAGACATTTCATACTTGAGTTTGGATTTTGGAATTTAAAATTGCACAGAATTAATTTTGAGGAAAATTGAAAGGTAGATACTAGACTACACCGGAGTCAAAACAAACTATGGTGGCTGTAAGAATTATAGACAAATCTGATTTACTAACAGATCTCCAATCATAAAGAAGGGCTCTTATCAAACATAAAATGTTATTAACTCTTCAAAACCTCCGTCCTATTTATATGTAAAGGAGGTGACAATCCTTTCAAATATCAAAATCAAAAGAGAAAAATCCAATATTTATGTAGCGACTTCAGCTTGACTTTGTAAATGTTAGAACAAGTAAGCAGAAAATCACTGAAGATACAGATGAGTAGAGCACACTAGTAAACCTTGTTATCTGATGGAGATTTATGCCATACTCTTTCGAAAAAGTACCATGAATATTATTTCCAATATGACAGAGACAACAGCTAGGAGAAGCCATATTCTGAACACTTTAACAAAGGTCGTAACAAATAGTTCCTCACCATGCAATGGAATTTACATTGGTAATTTTCAGAAAAATTTCTATAAATTATCTTTAAAAGTGGTAAAATAAAAAAAAATTTAAAGCAACACACATGCAACAAAAGTTTTTGGAGGAAAAAATGCATTTTGATGTGATTGAAAGAGAAAAACCTTCCTTTGACAGGACTTGTGGTGCAGAACCTTCCTTTGCCAGGCGTAGTGGTGCAAGTCTTTAGTCCCAACACTCAGGAGGCAGTCAGGCAGATCTCTGTGAGATCAAAACCAGCCTGGTCTGCATAGAAAGTTTCAGGCAGCTGGGGCTGCGGGGAGACCCTGTCTCAAAACAAACAAACAAACAAACAAACAAACAAAAAACCCAAAACAAAACAAAACACCCAAGAAACAAAAACAACAACAAAAAAGAAAAACCTTCCTTTGACATTTTTAGAGATGTTGTGAATACATTGTCTAAGGAGGTGCATAGAACTAATGCATACACTAAAAAGAAATGCGTGATATATAGCCCAAAGTCTACCTCAAAAATAACATGGAAATAAAGAACAATATAAACTTAAATCAATTAACTATAAACATTGAAATTAAAATAGAAATAAATGAAACTGAAAAATAATAGCAGAAAAAAACAAACAAATATATTCACTGGTTCATTAAAAATAAGAATAAAATTGACAAATCCTAAAACTCTCACGAATCTAACCAGGAAAACAGTTAATTGGCACACAGTAGCAGTAGGAGAAGTGAATGTGAGAATATCACCCAAGACTCCCACAGACATTCAGACATCATGAAGGTATTTCATGAGAAACTCCACATCCACAAACCAGGTGGTTTCCATATCGTGGAATCCCTCTTTGTAAGATTTAAGCTAAACTGTCCATATAGAATAAATTAAAGCCAGGTGTGGTGGTGCACACGCCTGTAATCCCAGCACTGGGGAGGCAGAGGCAGGTGGATCTCTCTGAGTTCAAGGCCAAACTGGTCTACATAGCTAGCTCCAGGCCAGCTGTTACTAAAGGGAGATCTTGTCTCAAAAAGAACAACAGCAAAAAAGAATAAATTGAAACCATTGTGTATAATTAAAATTTCTAAAATTTATGGTAAATAAGCTTCCATCAGTAAAAAAAAGAAACACATTCTGAATATAATTCTTGTTATTTATAACAAACACTTCATTATGAAGTAATGCTATCTTATACTATTAGTTTCCAGAATATAATGCAATAGTGACAATTTTCATTTTAAAATCTTATTCTCTGTCAACTGAACTGTGTGGGTGTTTAATTTATTTTACAAAGTGAATATTTTGTCAGTATCAGAGAAGAACTAACCAATTGATTTTTATGGAAAATGAAGTGCCACAAATGAATATGTTTAATTTCACACTCAAATTTGTGATACTGTTCGATAATTCAGCAATTTAAGATTCCAATATATTTTAAAATAAATAATTGAAACATAATATGTACAGAAAGATAAATTGAAAAATTCTAAGTGCAAAATTTCAAAATTCCTCAAATTAAGCATAGACAAAAGTTCCAGTTATATTTTCATCTCAAGAAATATCCTAATGTACTAAACTGACATTCTCTGCCATCATTAAATTTAGGTGCATAAATGGACATGATTAAACTTCATGCCTTTAATCCCAGCACCCCAGACAGAAGCAGGAAGATCTCTGTGAGAAAGACAGCTTGGTCTGCATAGTGAGTTTAAGGCCAGCTGGAGCATGTAAAAAAAAAAGTACTGAGAAACTCTTAATTAGTTCAATAAAAGGAATAAATGTATTATAAAAAAGAAAATGCCTGCAATTATCCATTATATGAATTATGAATGGTGACATAAAACATATAGAACTTGCAAATTTTCCCTGAAACAGGAAGCAAACATAGCAACAAGATCCAAAGTCATTTAATATTTAAATCACTTGCTTTCCTATATATAAGCAATATCATCGAGTACAAATAAATCATTTATGACACATGAACGAATATGTAGTAGAGATATATTAAACTGTCTGCAAGATTTTTTTCTTTCTTTCTGTGTTGTTTTCTATGGCCCAAACTGGCCTGGAACACACTATGTAGACCAGGTTTGTCTGGATCTCAAAGAGATCTCTATCTTCCTCTTTCTACCATTAGCTGGGATTAAAGGTGTGTCCCATTATGCCTGGCATTGAACAGAGTTTTTACACAAAAATTTAAAACAACTTTTGAAAACCAATAAATATGTTTGAGAAGTAATCTGTGAAAGTGGACTGGGAAAAATCAGTGCTGTTGAGATACAAATTTGACCTATTGTATTTTTAATCTAACTTGATGAAAATCAACATGTAACAAAATCACTTTCTATGTAACAGTAAATCATCTCTAACATTTCCATATAAAAACAAATCCTAAAATAGCTTGCAGAAAATCAGAGTTAAGTTTGAGTTCTTTCCTTCTCTCATGTCAAGAAAATGACATTTCATAACGTTCCCAGAAGCACCACAGGACAAGGTGTCACCAGACATTTCAAACAGGAGAATTACTGTATATGTTCTGTCTCTCCCCAGCTTGAAGGCCTAGGAAATCCCACACTTTTTGGGCAACCACTTTGCCCCGCATCATGCTATCCTTGTTTTAATTTAAACCTATAAAACATCGTAACACAAAACAGCTGCTAATATCCATGCTGTAGCAGTTGCATGTGTGACTGTCCTTTAAAAGAGAAACAATTGTTTAACAGATCAGATCCAAGTGCTATTTTTCAATCAAAAAATAAATAAATAAATAAATAAATAAATAAATAAACAAACAATATTGGCATTTCGTGACCTAAAAAATTGGCACTGATCAACATAGTATGACGTGAAAAAGTATTAATAAAGAAATCAATGCAATTAAACAAAAAACTCAGAAGTAGACCCTCATGAGCACAGACAACTGATCCTTCAGGAAAGTGCAAAGAAAATTGTATGGAGAAGTAATCATTTGTTTTTGTTTGAGAAAAAGTGCTTCAAGTATTAGACAGATAGATAGATATATAGATAGATAGATAGATAGATAGATAGATAGATAGATAGATAGATGATAGATAGATAGATAGATAGATAGATGATAGATAGATAGATATATTTATCTATATCTATAGACATAGCTACATGAGTATATCTCCCATTAATGGCATGCCTGACACAAATTTAACTGAAAAAGACGATAACCATGAAATCAAATGCAAATTTATGAGGCTGCACAGAGGTCTCAGAGATTAATAGTGCTCATGGCTGCTGCAGTGGACTAGAGTTTTGTATCCAGAACACATATCAGGAAGCCCTAAACCCTCTGTAACCCCATTTCCAAATGATCTAACATTATTTTTAGTAATTTGCTGGCATCTGTGAACAAGACACATACACTTACAAACACACAAATGAATACATTTTTAACAACTCAAATCTGTAAAATGAAACCTTACTTTTTGAAAAAAATATGTGTGACTTCAGGATTGATGATGAATTTTATCTAATAAAATTTTGTGACCATGAAACAATATTTTTACTAAAATCACAATCTTGTATGTTATAAAGAAAATAGTGAAGAGAATAAAATCAAAATATATAAACAAGTAAAAGCAAATTAAAAATATAGCAGATAAAGGACTTGTATCCAAACATTGAAAGGATAATTAAAACCACCCCCCCAATGAAGGAGAAATATAATGTTTAAAGCATACAGAAAGGAGAACTGAACAGATATCTCAAAAAAGCAGATGTAGAGCACGTATGGAATATAATCATGTGAAAAGATACTAAGAATCATTCATTGCTATAGATTGATAATTAAAAATCATCAGCGGAGATGCCTGCACTGGTTATAAGCCACAGTAAGACCCTGTCATATTTAACAGGAGGAAAATTGTAATTCATGGATTAACATATCCAAACATGTGTCTATGCTAAAGTAACCTACCATAACTATTAGTGCTGCTTAAATACCTATATATCTAATTGCTTGTTCTTCATTAGTAGGATCGAAAGGTTATTCCTGGACAAACTGTCAGCCCATGAAAGGAAACAGCCAGAATTGACCAGAGTCCAAGTCAACAGCTCCAGAGAGAGTGGACTGTTTTACCTCTCATCCACCTGTGCCCCTTTTCTAAGCCTAGGGAACAACCTGCGGAAGAGGGGGCGTGGTAGAATGTAAGGGCTGCGATTGGGGTGAATGGTGAAACTACAGCAATGTAGTCTGGACACTCATTTGATCAACTTGATTGAACAAACAACCTGTCACCCCCCACTGGATGGTGGGGCTGTAGGTGTTTGGGCACAACAGCCTGCAGATAGGTTTTGCATGAAGGATGCTTGTACTCAAAAAAAAAAAAAAAAAAAAAAGATAAAAAAAAAAAACCCTGATATAAATATGCAGGACAGTTAGTTGCAGAATGCATGATCTGGGATGGGGTGGGGGTGGGGGGGAGGGAACGGGAAATAAGCCTGAACTGAATTGGAAAAAATGTATGAAATGGACAAAGCATCAATAAAAACTAATTAAAAAAAAAAAAAAGAATAAATGAAGGTAAAAGCTTTTAACAGTTCTGAGTCCCCAAACTAGGACATCATACTGTGAGATACTTTGGCAGTGATTTGCAAAGTTAAACAAAGGCTTATAATAAACATTGGGCTTCTTCCTTTTTTCTTGGTCATTTAATCATATATTCTCACAAACAACTATACATGTATAATGTTAGGTATTTTACTATTCATAATCAACAAAAAAGTTTAAAACAATGAAGATAGCTTCCATTGAGTGGATAAACTATTGGATACCCATACAATGAAATGGAGCTATATAAGGGTAACTGGTTTACATGCTCAGGAATTAATTTACAAGTTTCAAATTCACATTAATCAATGAAAGAGTGAGATTTCAAATGGTACAGTCTATATCATTCTACTTCTATGAAATCATGGAAGGCAAAATTATAAAGAAGTAAAAAAATGTATGCTTTTGAGTTTGGAGAAAGAGAAAATACATGCAACCTAAAATATAATTAACAGATTAAAGAATCCAAGGATTGAAGAAAGAATGACAAAACAACCACAATGATTAAAAAAATGTATGACACTACAACAAAATAAAATTAGACAAAAAAGCACTGAAAATGAATATAGTGTCTGACTAGAGACAACTCACTGATGACAGTCATTTTGCTTGACAATCCTAAATACATACATTTCCTAGAATTGTATAATTACCTAATTCAGTGGAATAATGATGAGATGTAACTTGCTGAGTGTTGGAGTGAAAAATCATATAAGCTGCAAAGATATACACCTTGATCTTAAAATATATTAGTTGCAAGAACCACATTAGAATCCAGATTTTCATTTAGAAGAATAAAAAGAAATCTTGTCCATTTCCCAACATGAGGAAATCAGGGATACTGGGGAAATGGAAAAATGGCAAAGAATCAGATAGATATCAAATATCTCATAACAAACTAAAACCCCTGAAGTTATAAAAACGAGGATATATGTGAATGGTCACAGAAACCTTAAGATATATATATATATATATATATATATATATATATATATATATATGTGTGTGTGTGTGCATGT